>HG993152.1:11312500-11693184 GCA_905231865.2 Boloria selene
ACATTTGTAACATAAATATAATGTATATAATGACAACAATTTTTATATATTACATTACACTCAGGTCGCTACATAATTTGAGTATATCTTCTTAATTAACGTACGACTAATTCTAAGAGCCATAATTGCAAGACAAATATAAATAAATAAATTAATTTCAGCATTTACCATTTATGCAATTGTTTTGACACTGGTTATGCAACTTTGACATTTGTATAGGCATTATTTGCGAGCAGTCACGAAAACTTAGTTCAGAGCAAGTCTAACGTGCCATTTACTGGAAGAAACCTGCACATCAAGTCTGCTATTTTACATTATAGAACAATGCAATTACAATTCAATTACCATTAGTCAAAAATTTCGTAGTCTACTAAATTTACAATGGTCGATCAATGGTCTTGTCATTTTGACAATTTTGTCAATTGTTAAAGCGTTCGTAAAACGTTTATTTAGGCTAAGTTCGATTATATATGTTATCAATTTTTGTTTTAAAGACTAAGCATTATTTAAAATGATCATACAAAGCCAAAAGGACAGATTAACAGACTACGCAATACGTTTGATCATTGACTTGTCATTACGTACGTAATGACAAGTTAAGGTAAGTGTCATTAAAGTGTCAGTGATACACCATCGGAAAACCATTGAATTAGTAGACTACCAAAATTGCAAAAAGTAGCAATTGCGATGTCATTGATAGACAATTGTAACACCATTGCAATAGCAGACTTGAGGCCGTGTTGATGCAATCGCAAAATCTAAGCATAAAGAATTATTTAGTAAGAATACTATTGTCATAAATAAGTGTGTTTATTGCTTTATCAATTACTTTACTGTATAACATGATGTGATTGTTTTCGTAATGAGATTAATCAACTAATTTTGTTTCATAAGTTTTCATAAGTTTTTGTTTCATAAGTACCTAGTTACTTTGAAGTGAGAATAATTAGTCATAATATAATTATATGAGACAACTCCGAAAGCCAAAAAGATCATACGCAGAATAACTGAAGACTGTGAGTTTCGCTACAAGATAATCCAAAGACTCTTATGTCTATTGTCGACAGAAAATAATAAATATAAATAAATATGTTGGGACATTCTTACAACAGCGCCATCCAGTTCCGTGGTAAGCTACGATGCTTGTGTTACGGATAACAGATAGTTGATATACCACATATATAAGTTTTTAAATATAAATATAAACACCCATGACTGAAGTACAGACATTTGTGCCCAACAAATAAATGCCCGCGGGACTCGAACCCGCGTCCTCTGGCGCAGAAAGTAAGTTCACTACCAACTGAGCCAAACGAGTCGTCAAAGAACAAGTCTAGTTAGTACTTATTTTCGACCCTTTCTTATGTCGCTGAGAAACTTATAACTAACACAGGAGACCCTGATATATTAATAATCGAACCTATGACCTCAGCATTAGTAGCTAAAGATAATCAACGCACTGCTCAGTAAGGCAGTGAGTCCTAAAACATAAAAATACTGGCAATATGCTTACAATTGATAGGCGTAATTCGCGTGTGAACATTCGCATGTGAAGTAACCATTTTAAGATAGAAAACTATAATATATTTTACGCGAATACGTCTGGATCGATCGTTAAGCTATTACTTTATGGATTATGCTTCGATTAATTCTTTGTTACAGATCGAGTTTCGCTCCACGCGGCGTATTTAATCTAGCTTATATACAGTTTATTGCTAGAATTAAGAAAAAGATAGTTTCTATCGTGATCTACTACTAGCGATTCGACCTAGCTTCGCTTGGGTTCGTCCCTAGATTTAGCACAAACATTTAAACAAAGCCGAAAATAAAAGTAGTCTAAGATACTCCTTATGAGATATATGAGAAGACTAGCTGTACCCGCGGCTTCGCCTGCGTTCATTTCTTTAATTGCTAATCAACCTCATTGGGTTGATCTGTAGGAAAAAAAATGTCTAAAAAATAAAAATAAAAATTTAGGGGTGGACTACCCTTAACATTTATGGGGATGAAAAATAGATGTTGGCCGATTCTCAGACCTACTCAATATTGAGTAGTAGCTCACAAAATTTCATGAGAATCGGTCACGCCGTTTCGGAGGAGTTCAAGTTCGAACCCCGTCACCCACGTAGTTGCCGTTCCCGTGGGATTACAGGGATAAAAAGTAGCCTATGTCCTTTCTGAAGGTCTTCTCTATCTGTGTACCAAATTTCATCGAATTCGGTTCAGCGGTTTAGGCGTGAAAGCGTAACAGACAGACAGACATAGTTACTTTCGCATTTATAATATTAGTTAGGATTAGGATACTCCTAATAACATTAGCTATCTGCGATGAAAATCCCGTCGAAATCGGTCCAGCCGTTTCAGAGATTAGCCAGAACAAATAGGCAAAACAAAGATCTATTTGAATAAACAAAAACAAGGAGTGTTGTTGAAATATTCTAAGTATTTTTGTTACGACTTCATTATGCGGAGATTACTGCCGTTATGTTATATTGTATATCAGTATAATCGCTGCAACGCAATCGTTACGACGTCGTTATTAAGTCATCGCACGTGTACATTCGTTGAACATCGCATATTATGCTTAAGTGGGCATATAATTCATATATTTTAGATGTCAGTTTTACAATTTTAATTTTCTTGATGAAGAGTCCAAGCATGAGTGGTTGTAGTCTAGTTATGCCTTATATAAAAATCAGGTTTCGACCGACTCACCCTCGCTTTGCTTGGGTTCGCCCCTAGGTTCCAGCGCCGGCTTTCGCTGCTAAAAAAATAATATTTTAAACCATCCTCCTCCTTTTTTCAATTCGGTTAAAAAATAACCTAAGTCACACCTTATAACATTAGCTATCTGCAAGTGAATATTGTTGAAAGTGTATGCCAATATTTAAAGTAACATTTACTGTCTCGGTGGTGTAGTATACGGCTGCACTTCTAAAGATCCTGAGTTTGAGGCCCGGGTCAGGCCCAGTTAAATTATTTTACAATCTATAACAAAAGTAATTAGTTACTTCATAAGATAGTTGATTTCGAGAAAAGTTAATCTAAAAATAACCTACTAAAAGCTTCCGCACTCTGCGTTCATATCAAAACGACTAATTGTATGAAATAGTGTTTTAAAACTGTTACTTTATTCATTACAAACAAAAGCAAACAAAAACTTATACAAAAGAGGTTGCAAAGCCACAATATTTATGTGGTTAAATCATACAATCACCTTGCGACATCGAGCTCGCGACCTCTAGCGTAGTATACGATCCCAGTTGACATATACACGACCACAAGCCACAACGTTTACGCTTATTTTTGTTAACATATTTCATTACAGCAAGATAAATTTTAATAATCTAGAAATATCCACCCACAAACCAGTTAGACTTTAGATATATATGACACATTGTTACTTCGTAATAAGAAATAATTTCCTTCCTATCGATTTCCACAGCGGTTAATCTCCCATTCGAGAAGATTTTATATAGTTGGTACGCGCAGACAAGTGCACTCACTCTCTATTCCTGTCACGACACAACTCAAAAATAAGAGTTAAAGCGCTAGATCAAAAGCTTTACGTGCTCTCTGAAGCTGGAAAGTCAAATAACCAACTTGTCAACATCAGGCTGTTGCTAGTGCTTATTAAATAGACTCACTCAATAACTAAACTTGGACCAACCCGGGATTCGAACTCAGAACCCGCGTATGTGCAGCCGTACATAAAAAAACCATTACCGAGGCATTTAATATGTATTTAATTTAAATATTTGTGTACAATAAGCACTAAATCAAATCTTGTACGTCATATAATAAAAGCGCGTAATCGAAAACTGTTATTATAAATGTAAACAAAAATTTTATCTATCAATAATACGTAAGTAAGGTCGCAGACAACATTATTTGACCTTTAATATGAACTATATAAAAACGAACAGTTTCTAGTTACCCGACTAATACTACGCCAGCGGTCGTGGGATCGAGTCCCGCTAAGGGCAATCGTTGCTTACCATGGAAATAGATGGTACTGGGTGTTAATTTCATTATTAAAAAAAACATTTATTAGTAAGTATAAAAATGTTTAAAGTAAATAATTAAAAGTTCTGTTAGTAAATAAGAGTTTATCTGACATTGACTAATCTTTATGATTTATTGTGCAGGAAACGATTGAATGCTACTCATTAGATAAGTCGTGGAGTTGATATCTGATACTACTGAAAATAAGTCGTTACGAAGATTTATTGAAAAATAATTCTAGATGCTGCAATATTAACCTAACATATGTGGTTATTTTCTCAATAAACGGTAGTACCACTGATTGCTATCTAATTCAATATGTAGTAGACTGAAAATATTTTTGTCACTTTGTTATCATTAAGGCAGACGTACGTAATATAAATATATATACTATGTAAATATAATATTTAGCATATGATAAATAAATGTACGCACAATTACAAGTAAATACTTAAATAGGTACCATTATACAAAGGTGCAAAATAACCTATATCAGTCTTCATTTTAAAAGATTTGAAAATGTATTAATCACTCCTAAAATATTATCGCCATTAGTCTTATCAATATATTCTTTTTCAAATTAACGCAAAAAAAAATCTACGAAAAGAGATACAATTACTTATAAGAGGTGTCATAAAAAAATATCGACTCACCAATTTTGGCGCTACTGAAGACTATGAGAGCGTGCGTGTCGTCCACCCACTTGATCTCGAACCCAGTGTCCTTGTATTCACTGAACAGCGACAACAGATCGTTCGTCTTAAACTCACTGGGGAAATCGTACACTTCCACCACATGCCCGAAGGTTTCGTCGTAGGGACCGTTGAACAACGCCTGGCCCCTTGTCTGGTACTGGTCGTAGTTATTCTTCGTCTTGCTTATATGCACTTTTCCAACAGTCGATGTCAGCTCCTCTAGGAGAGACGGGTCCAGACACTCGCCACTGTCATCGAAAACTGCATCCCAATCGTTTTCTTCTCTTTTTAAAGAAACCTTCGGCTCTAATTTTGGTTTCGACTTCTTAATCTCCGGTTTTTTTTCTTCCTCCAAAACAACTGGCTCATTTTGGCTTATTTTCTTAAGACTAGGATCCTCTTCTATCGGATCGGATATGACTAAGACATCAGAATCAAAACTCTGTTTTATGATTCTCTTACTACTTCTATTTATCTCTTGTGACGCTCGTTTCAGCTCGTTCTCTTCGACATCTTCGTCTTTATTATATAAATAATCCTTATCTATAATATTGCTTTGAGTTTCTTGTAATGCCATATTCATTTCGTTAGAATCATTTGTCCTCCAGGCGTCGTAGTTTGCGGCGGTATATTCGTAGTAGTTGGGCCTATAGAACCCTAGCTGTCCGTTTGCAAAATAATCTCCTATATAAAAATTATCTGTTACTTCTACGTCGTTAAAACTACTATCACTAAAAGATATTGCACTATCACTATTTGGCACTGAAGGCACAGGTTTGCTGGCGTCATTGGCCGCCGGCTGAGATCGCTGGCTCCTCAGATGCGGGGGCGTGTACACGTTACAGAAGTGTTTGTCTAGAGATCGCTTCGGGGTGCCGTGCGCCGATTTGTCCCTGGGCTCTCTGATTTGGTCGGGGGACTTCGGACACTTTGCATCTGAACAAATCTTTTTATTCTCTTGTGTCTTGTTTTCTTCCGTATTCTCGTTTGCCCGTAGAGCTCGCGGTACGTAAACAGCACGGTCTGGCCGTCGGGGCTTGGTAGAGCCGGATCTGCGATAGAAACAAAATAATTGAACAACGGAGTCGCTTCAAGCCGCTACTTACTTAACTAGCCTTGCGTAAGCAAAAATTATTTCATAGTCTAGCGTCGAGTATTCTGGTATTATTCATATACAATGGGTAATGAAATTTTTGAAGTCATTTAATATACTAGATTATGTAAACTCAGTCACTATACACTGTAATGTGGTTCACGTTTAGCTGTCTTATAATTTGTACCAGAATTCTGACATGATAAACAAATATACTAAGAGATATTAAAGACACTTATGAATATAGTTTTATATAAACTACTCTTTCCCTAGTGTGGTTAAATTATGTCCATACTTTTTTTGATAACACTAAAGATAAAATAAATACCAAACAAATCAACAGACAAACAAAGGACAAAAAGTTATTGATATATTTAGTTTTTATACTATTTAAATATAAACGAGTTACATATCCATATAAGTGCGATATAAGCCATAAAAATTATTATCTTGCACAGAGGTACTTTTAGTTGAATTCGTGTTGTTACAATGTAACTGACCTTTAAATCGAAACTCGTTATTATGTATCACTACATATGTATGTAAAGTAATGAATATTCATTACTTTTATAGATTAAATTTAATGAATTTTAAATATAATGCATTGATGTATAGAAGCCACGCAAGAAATCCATTAAATGACGACTGAAAATGTAAGTATTTATTTACCGTGACGACCCGCCAGTGAGTGGGCTTGACGAATTAAAACAGTGTCGTGGACACAATCAATAACATTGTTGAGTTCAATATTATAGACAATTTTAATAACTTATTAGGCGTAAAGTGTATAATATAAAGGTTTAACAAGATACGTGAAAACGACAATATTAAAGCAGTCCGCTACTTTACAAAAAAGAACACAAAAAAAAACAATAGTCAATATAAAAATAGATTTTTTTATGAAACCAGTGTACTAAAAGATCACGCTCACGTCTGTGATTACATCTTGTTACGACAAAAGAACCCAAAATAAAGGAAATTTAGATCGGCATCAGCGGTTCCTACTACTAACTATAGGCCTATTCAGATAACCCCATAAGTATAAACACATAAATTAACATCAATATTTGTTGAGTCATTTAAGAGGAGAATGGTACCTTCATAACATTATAATGTAACTAGGGTTGAACCCGAGCGAAGCAAGTCCGATTTATTAGTATAAAAAAATAACAAAGTATATAAGAATAAGATAATGTGAAGAACAAAAGATTACTCTTGGAACTACTATTACATTGACGATTTGCAAATGTTTGCTATTCTCACATTTGTTTGGCGCAGTTTGTAGTGACCCTACTTTCTTGCGCCAGCGGTTGCGGGTTAGAGTCCCGCTGGGGGCATGGGAATTCATTTGTTAAACTCGAATGTTTGTATTCTTATAATATTCATAATATGTATGTATTTAATATTAACTTATACATGTAGTATATAAACTGTTTGGTATCCGTAACACAAGCTTTCTTCGTATCTCTTATCACGGAAGTAGATGGCGTTGCTTAATAACGTTCCAACGTATTTTTTTTATTGGTTGATGGATTTGGATGAAATTTAGCACATAGATAAACTATGATTTGGAGTAAAACATAGGCAAACTGGTAGTATTGCTAAATACTAAATAGCTAGTCACACATAATCCCGATCAAAACAATTTCAACACACGAACAGCGGTATTATCTCACGATTGCGACAACTCCGCCGGCGGTGCAGCGGCGAACTCCGTACGTAACACTTATCGAGGGCAAGGTCGCCAATACTCATAATACCCTCTCACTCGGCACACTTTCGACTTGCTGCGCCGCGGCCATTCTAATGTTTGTTTTTGTATCGGCGATCTTTTCCGCTCCTTTCATAGCTATGTGTGTGTGCTATGTGCATATGAGCTTAATGAGAGCTTTATGTCCTATAATTATTAAATAATGAACACTAACACCGTTCTAATTATAGTATAGTCCATCATCCTGGAAAGATACGGGTTGTTGGACTTCACACATCTTTTCAAAATTAGGTTCTCACATGTGAAAAATGACTTTGAAACCAAATTATTTAAACTAAATTATTTAGGTCTCCAAATAAACGCACTTGGTCTTCTATTCCTTAGAGCACTTTTGTTTAACTCATAAACTTATAACAGATCTGTTACTTCTGTATGTATATCTGATACATATAGAAATCACAGAAATTATAATTCGAACATTGATCAACAAATAGAATTACGACATACAAAAAATATTCAAATTTTATTACTACTTGTTACTTAAGTCTATAGATACTCATAAAACTACAAAACTGCTATTGAGACATGATTTAGTGTTAACGCCCAGTTAGACTGGTCGATCTTCTGCCAAAATATGTATGATGAATTTGTTGGTTTTGAACACGTTTGTGCCACTTCCGTAGCATCTGCTACGGCGGGTTCATTTACATCATTGATTTGCATTCGTAATCATTAATCGGGGTCAAATGTACGTCGCATTATTAGCATAGTTTTTTATAGGTGTTTGTTGATTGAGCATATTTACGAGGTGTTTTAATGGAAATATTTTGAGGTCTAAGATTTTAACTTGGCAGTCTAAAATTGCTAAAGTTTTTAAGGATTGATGGCTGGTTGTAACAATCGTGCCAATAACGATCAATAACACAAGGTACTGCACTACCTTAAGTCATTGGAAAACGAGCACGCAATAGATTATTTTTAAAGCCTAGTCTTAGTCTAATCTTAGTGGAAATTAAGAACACAATAAGTACAACTTCAATATGTTTTGATCGTTATATGTACTTGTTCGTTACTCTCTCGATTAATCGATTTACACATTTTATTTTGTTTCTTTAAAAGTATGTCAAAAACGTATAAAAATAATGCTCGGAACAAGAATCGAAACTGCGACCTCTAACATTCTCATACATTGTAATTAATAACATAACGACACTTTACGACATAGCCTCTTGGTTAAAGTACATATTAGATATTATAGTATTGAATACAGTATTCATAATGGGGATCACAAGGATGAGATTCATGGTGAGTTAGTTGTTTTGCCATAAAGTTTTCTCTGTAGACATTTATACGGCCTTATAGTTATAGGATGTAATTAAAATTACAAACTTTAATACTAGGACTTGCTTACGGCTGATATGGCGTAATTTTGCGCTCCTGAAGATCTGTGTGATATAGGGTAAACAGATTTACCTCTATCAATAAAAAGATACAAACAAAACGAATTTTTCATTAATTTAATGAATTTAGATCCAAAAAACATGACTATCTTAATCGACGACGCAATCGAGTCTTGATTTCTAAAAACTTCTGATAAGAAATACCAAAAGGCAATATTATAGCGTTAGCATTATAATTTGAATCGCAATTATATTTCGTATTGGCTTACTGTACAATATAAATTATAGTTCTGTTTTGAATACACTTAAGTAAACACATTAGAAATTAAAAATCAAAGTTTTTAGAAACATGATTCATATTAAACACGTGAGTGATTTGACGCGAAGGCATCGTGTTTATACAGAAGATTGCCGGTTCGACATTGCAAGCATAGTAGTAATTATAAATAAATAATATTATATTGAGATATGAACAAACAACACCATTTCCCTCCATGGTAAGCTGTGAAACGTGTGTTATGGATACCAGATAGTTGATACACTGCACATATGTGATATGTATACAACTTGATATTCATGCACATTATAAATAAAAACAATTATGATTAGAGAACAAGTGTACGGGCTGAGACGAAAACCCCTACAGTCTTTGGTTGATATTGATATTGATAGGAATTATTGATAGATAATTGATAGGTAAATGATAGTCCAGGCTAAAACTAATTGTATAATAACTAAGCTTATTGATAGAATGATAGTTTGATAGAACGACCCGTGAGCGCGTACGACGACGACTACCGCGACGAGTGCTACTACGAGTGCTCACGACTACTACTGAATCGAAATATATATGGCGTAAAGTGCTTACGCGACAAATATTATGTATTGGCCCGTACAACAAGCATTCGCGTTCATCACACGAATAAATTCCCCCAACGAAATTCGAACCCGCGCTAACGCAGCAAGTAGAGTCGCAACCAGACGAAAAGTAAAAAACTGAGCGCTAAGTTACACACCCTTAATCTAGGATAAAGGAAATAGAGTGAATAAATGTATTCGTGTAAGTTTTAAACTTCCATGAAAGTTTCCAACAACATTCGATCTCTGACCTGCCATTACCAAATCTCTTGGCTCGTTAACTTAAAGTTGAAAGGCCACGCGGTCACTATTCATGATATTCTTTGTGCCGTACCAATAGTTTGATATTATTAGGAAGCAACACAATGGTATTAGGTATTAAGAAGGAACTTTTAATTTCTTTGTAAAGGTTTTACGCAATATTGGGACACGCATACTGTGGTACTGAGTGTTTTTAAGCAGTGGTAGTAACGCGCTTGCTTGGGAAGTTGAGTGACGTGGGTCCAAATCCAGGTTTCGTGAGGATAAACATGAGGAAACCTGCACGTATGTGAGAACATAGCAAGTTTTCGAAAGACTTGTGAAGTCCGCCAACACGCACTTGTCCAGCGAGATGGACTATGACCACCTCGTATTGAAGAAAGGCCTATGCCCAGCAGAAAGGGACGACAAAAAGACCTGAATATACTGTGTTACATAGTGCAAATACATCAAACAAATCTTATAATTATCATAAGACAGCTTAGCTTTGAGACTGAGCTATAATTCGGCATGGAAATACGGTAACTCCATTAAACATTAAGTGAGGATCGGGTTTTCCTCCCCTTTCCCATGAAATGTATGTGGGATGTCGTTAGATAGTTCTTTAAAATATATTTGGGGTTTATGACAATGATTTTTCGATTTAGGGTGTGATTAGAGTTTAAACGGATATTTTGGTAGTCAAGTGTCAATGCCAGCTAAATGGTTCTTTGTGGTATGCCAACTTTTAAAATGTACTTAGTAATAAGTATGAACATGAACTGCTGAAACCGTTAACGTTAAATGCTCATAGTATGAAAAATGAATTATTTGAATTACAATTCAATCTTTAAGGAACCTTGTGAAATTTCATGTAACTACTAGAAATATTTCATCACATTGGGTATTACAAAATAAATTATTGCAGCCAAACTACTATAATTGCGCAAAAAATAAATACCCTGATGTCATACAAATCATACCTAGTCGATACGAGATTTTATTCGAGACAAATTCAGTCAGTTATATATATTATAGCTGACTGACTGTAGGTTCATTTCCGGGAAATAGCAAATTTTATTCAAATTCACCAAAAAATCACGCTAAAAATGAAATTGCATAAGTTAGACCAACACTTTTAAATCGGTCCTTACATTACACCAGATTATGCAATTTTGTAGAATAAGAAGTTATTCTTTGTTTTAATATTTAATTTGATGTAAATTGTAGATTCGCTCGTTTTAATTTAAAGTTTACGAGTAATTAAACGCGTTTTTTTATTTATTTGGCTTTATTCAATTACGAGTTGGTGGTCGAAACTCTACCATAATCATTTTTTACTGAAAACTAAACACAAAAGCTCGTCAATAGCTAATGAATGAAAAAACATCAAATCTGTTGACAAACAGATTGAAGGATTTTTTTCATTGTGCGTTGTGCCTTTATCTATTTATATACATATGATATGTACATATATACATTGTATATAGCACAAAGAAGTTCACAAATGTTGCGTTTTCCTGTAGACAATATAAACACAATCTTAATAATTCCCTAATTGCGAACTCCCGACTGACCAAAACTTTCATACAAACATACTAATGTAAAGGACATTTAATCTCTTTAAGAATAAAGTTTTAGACATAGCAGTTTAAATTGCCGTCATAAATTTCAATGTACATAAAGAATCCGAATGAAGTCCAGGAAGTATTCGAGTTTGTTATAATATTTTTTTTATCATTACTATAATTTACCAGATAAGATATGTCGTTTTATCGTAAACATGGAGTAATGAAACAAATGATTGCAAATCAACAGTAATAACACTAATAACTTATAACGAGTATTAGCATTTATGTATAAATTAATTAAATATTAAATTGTTCGTTTTAATGACTAACCATTTAATGCGTTATGATATCATCGAAGTTGTGAGGTTTTGAGGCCTTTGTTCATTTAGTACTAGTTTAGAACCGCAGTTCTGCTCGCGTCGTAGTACATTGAAAAGAATGGTATGCTTTAAGCCAGGATACTTTCTTGAATTTCATTTTTCGGCACACAATTGCGCACTTAAAAGTGTAAGGGACTCCCAAATATTGAAACTTACATTAGTCCTATCTCTTTAAGGGAGACAAAGATAAAAATATAGGCTAACAAATTTACAGGGTGACTTCACCCTTATCTTAACCCTATACATGATTAATTTAGATTAGACAGATCTTTCCTCAATCGAAGTACTTAAAATTTCATAATGAAAATCCGTATTAAAAACAACTCACTCGGTATCAGTGTCACTCAAGGCCGACATACAGCCCTGGGCGTTACGCGAAAACCGCTTTTATTGCAATCCGATAACACAGCACAATCACAAAGCACTATTAAGAGGAAAAAATATTATAAAAATTATATTAGTTATCTTTTGTGACGTGGGGACCTCCGCTCGCTGTGGCGGTCGGACAACAAATGAAGTAGGAAGTGTTTTAGTGCACTCACCTGATCTTTTCCTGCGCGCGCGCCGCCCTGCAACCCCCCGCCGCACTCGCGTCTGTACATTACATAAGGTTACTATGCTAGAGGAATGATAGGGCTTTACATATTGATGATACATATCAATGCCACATTAGAACTATGAATAACGTATTACATATAGCCGTAAATAAAGCCGTTTTTTTGGTCAACCTCGCACAAATGCTTTATTTACTGGCCTAATAGACACGTTTGGCTCAGTTGGCGGCAGTGACCCTACTTTCTGCGCCAGCGGTCGCGGGTTCGAGTCCCGCTGGGGGCATTCATTTGTTGAGTATGATTGTTTGTTCTCCAGTCATGGGTGTTAATATTTATATTATGTATGTATTTAAACATTTGTATGTGTAGTATATCAACTATCTGGTATCCGTAACACAAGCCTTGTAGCTTACCACGGAACTAGATGGCGCTGTTGTAAAATGTGTCTCAACATACAAATGTCCCAACATATACATATACATATCAATGCCACATTAGATTTAAGTATAACTTATTACATAGATGATTCCATTCCGAGCTCGAAGTGACGATTGTTGGTATATAACATTGTTTTAAAATAAAATTGATTAACTTTTTCATGTTTAATTATTAATAAGAGCATTTTCGTAATTATTATTGTAACTAGACTATCTAGTATTTATTAAGCGTTCAGAAAACAAACAGCAAAGAATAATTTTTTTTTCAGAACGTTATAAAACAGTTCATAAAAGTATGTCAGACCTGCAAATACATGTCAAAATTGTAAATTACTAAAAAGTATGAAAAAGTTTAACGTTGTGTCCATCATATTCCGTAAGCACAATGCAGGTTTTGCCCGCAGCAAATCATAAATCACGTCTTCCTGATGATGCAATGAACTACTATCACCTTGCTGTATATAACATTGTTCAAAGCGGAATTTTAACTTATAAAAGACATTATCCAAATATTTTGTCCTTACTAGTTGAAGCTATGTATAAAATTAAACTATAACGCATATATATACAAGTATATAAATGCATTATAGATTAAGTAATAATTAATTATATTTTGAAATCAAACTTCTTCATATATAAGTATTCTTCGACCACAAATAAAAACTAATGCAAGCACCTTTAGAATTAAAGTGACCTAATTCAAAATGTGGAAAAATTAGATTAATCCTTAGAACGGCTTGTCTATGAATTAATCGCATACAACCAAATTTTTGAATTAGGTCACTTTAATTATAAAAGTGCTAATTGTCAATAATCTTTTCCCTTTTTGACCTAAAGCTCAAGATGGCTCTCTTAGCTCGTAGGGCGGGCGGCTAAAAAGCCCAAGTTGGCTCTATTGTTTAGAGTTAATCACAGCAATATAATACATAGATTTAGTAAGATATTTAGAAAGATATCTAAACATGCTATAGAATAATCGTTTTGTTACATCTATGATCATCAAATTCACGACCTTTGGCGTAATAAACAAAGCTATAAAGTTCTTCCTACATAAGTAAAGGTTACAAATACAAAGTACTAGTTGGTGTAATGTCGCAAACGTGTGGAGTGTTACATGAGTGAACGTTCCCAGCGCGGCGGCGAGCGTTGTACAATCGAGATATTACGACAGGTGCGTTATCGAGAGCCTTTGTTTAATGTATAACTAGCGACTCGCCCTCGCTTCGCTCGGGCTCTTCCCTGGATTTAGCACAGGCAAAGCCGCGGGATCCGCTAGTAATGCATATAAACCTTCCTCTTGAATCACTCAATCTATTAAAAAAAACCGCATCAAAATCCGTTGCGTAGTTTTAAAGATTTAAGCATATATAGGGATATAGGGACAGAAAAAGCGACTTTGTTTTATACTATGTAGTCATAACGCAGTAAAATAAAAAAAAAACTTTAAAAAATCTATGAATGTGTTTACTGCTTAGTGACATTCGTCTCGTTATACTTTTAAAAAAAAGAATTTTTGAAAGGTAGGCACTGTCTCTAACAAGTATATAATGATTATCTTAAACTTAAGTCTCCTCCGTGACCATAATTGCTGTAATACATTCGAAGTGTCGGAAATCAAAAATCAAAATAAATCCGAAAACATAGTTTCATTTCAAAGGTAGCGATTGAGAAAACTCCAGGTAATTATCATTTAACTAGTGAAAGTATAATTTTACGCATTTTACAATTTACCTGCAAATGCTTAGGTGCGTGTTGCAACCACATTCAAGCTAAGAAGTGTGTTGGGGTCAACTTAACGTTGAGAACAATTTTGCAATTTAGAATTTAGCTACTGTCAATAAAACTTATAAAAAAAAACACTAGTAATGTCAGATGGCACAATATATTGAATACCGCCTAGAGTCTATAAGAGGGATCAGTAGGAACGATTCATATAAATATGAACCAATATCAGCACAGTTCATTTATAATATGTAGGAGTCGAACCTGTGACTTACTCAGTACATCACTAGGAATAAATACAAAACCTTTTAATTAACTTAAAAGATGTATTATATAAGAGATCTACGCAGTGATGAGACACGACAGTATATCTAATTGAAATCTACACTTCCCTATTAAGTTCATGAATCGTGATCTTTACCACATAACATACTTAACATTTCCATACAAAATAAACAAAGTTGTCCTCCTTCCTATAATTAATACGCTAATTATGACTTGTCTCCATTTTAAACGCCTAATTTATAGGCCTGGACCTCATCAATAAGAAAGAAATCTCAAGAATCTTGTGTCAGGATGTTTTCCTTTACCGTAAGACAAATGGTAATCATGTTGTAAATAATTCACACGTAGAAATATCTAAGTTCCACAGAGGATTTGAACCCATTTCAGTTTCCTAAGCGAGCACATTACCACTGGGTTACCAATTACCACGTTTCAGCACCACTTCTGGTATTTATATACAGTATTCTTTATTGCACTTTAAGAAAATATTCTACAGATATAACTTTTGTATGCAAAGGTGGACTTATCCCTAGAAGAGATCTCTTCCAGCCAACCTTTGTTCGTTAGAAATAATATTTATCGTAAATTCACATTAAGACTTAAAAAAGCTGTCAGTCACGAAGTAAATATTTAAGTTAACAAATTACGCAACGACCAAACCCATAAAATGATATAAATTAGAACATTTATAGTTAGAAACTTATAAGTAACTTCGAGCACGAGGAAGCAAATAGCGGTGGCAACTTAATGCCAAGTAGGAAGCACTTGATGGACCGGTCAAGTGTGAAACGCGCTGAGAGACATCTCGACTTACAAGTTATCGAGACTATATATGGCTTTACACAATATTGTTTTTAATAAAATTAGTATTCACTTGAAATAAGTGTGTAATAAAAGTAAAAAAAAAGTCAGCAATACGGAAATATAATATTTGCAATCGAATCCAATAAAACTTGTTTATCAATTCGGATTGCTGGTTTGTGACGAGGTAGTGTTTAAACCTGAGATAGTTAAAATAATATTTTTTGATGTTAAAAAAAAAAACGAAATTTCCTGATAAATATAAATCAAAGTGATTTTTCCTTCATTTTTACGAATATCTAAGAATTAACTTCGACCGTCAGTACTCTATACGTAATGTTATAAAAATAAAGAGTTTACATTCACTATAAGTTAATTTGAAAACTATATAAATCAAAATTCTATGAAGCACGCTTTGAAGCCATTAACTAGAGAATTGAATTGAATTGAATTCTATGTGCAATATGTCAAATAATAATTGAAAAAGAAATTTACAGCTTTTGAGCTAAAACAATTTAAAACTTTACACTGACCTAGTTATTGAATTAATTTTTTTTTTTTTTATGTTAATATGGACATGTCACATAAATAATTGATATTTGAAATACTAAATGTATTTATTATAAAATACCAGGTCCATCAAATGGTTCTTTTGGTATACCTATTTTAAGACGGGGATATACGCCGTTGACCTTGCTCGATTGGGCGTTGCCTGTAAAAATTCCCCGCGCAACCCCGCGCCTCCCGATAATAATTACGCGCGACCAGCGCGCTAGAATTCGCGCGTAGTACGGCACAGTGTAACAACTAACAGCTGTTGCTTTGTTAGGCATGGTTCTAAGAGGTGTTCGCAACGGCAATATATTGATAAGGCGTTATAATGATAGCATTTTTTATCAACTTATGCAATTATAAAAACGACACTAATAATAATAGAAAAAAAGAGTATTTAATACATTGAAAGTTTTATTATAAAGCATTATCTAGTTAAATAAAGTTTATTTAAATATCATAAAAAAATATTTTTTACATAATTAAAATAATTATTATTTATATCTATTATTAATTTATGTGTACAATATGTAGATACAATTTTTATCACTTATAATCACAGTAAATATATATAATTGAACACACCGATTCTCGTCCGATCATCGAAGTTAAGCAACGTCGGGCGCGGTCAGTACTTGGATGGGTGACCGGTGGGCCTGGGAACACCGCGTAACGTTGGCTTTTTGTTTTTAATTTTGTAAAAATTCATTTTATTTCAGTCCTCAAACAATATTGTCATATTAAATATGTTGTTTTATATTTATTGTTTTTATATCTGATGTTAAACTTAAAAATATTATATAACGCTGTTAAGTCCTGAATCGCGCTATCGAAATATTCTAACTCGTTGAATATATATACAATGTTGTCGAACGTCCAAGTGTACTCGCTTCGGCAGTACATATACTAAAATTGATGATCGATACACAAAAAGTGTTTGTAGGTTCACAACTTTCAGTTTCACCAGATAGGAACGAAGTTCTTTATTATAAAAATGTTATTAATTTTAAGTTCTATTAGCGGTATAAAGAAAAAATAAAAATATGTTGTGGCTTCCGGGAAGTGGTGCCTTTTGTGGTGGTGTAGGTTTTTGTGAGTCTGTAGATGTTTGTGTTTGTGAGGTAGATCTGAATTATTAACAAAGTTATGGCTATTTGAAATTTAGGGGGTAATTGAGGGTTTGTCTTATTACAAAAAATCAGTAGAAACTAAAGTAAAAATAATACTTTAAAATTAAATTTAAAAAAAAAATAATAATAATAAATAAAAAAGCATTTTATTTCCAGTTTTACAAAAAACATGAACAAAAGAAAAGATTTAACTATCGTGTACTTTATACAATTAATACCTATAAACAGTGCTATGTTTTTTACAAAAATATGTGTGAGTACAGCTCGTGTACTTATTGTAGTCAAACTGTCATGGTGTGTGTGTTTAGGGATACCTGCTCCAAATCTTTATCCCATTTTTTAATATGATGAAGGTTAAATAAAATAATTATTTTTAAAATTTAAATATATAATTTGTAACGATTAAAATATGATAATTACTCCTGAGGATATAAAAAATTACTAGTACTGCAATTTTGCGGATTTCATTTCTTCATATGGATTTCATTTATTTTTAATATAGATAGTGGTGAGGGTGATCAAATAAATATTGTAACGAAGATTAGTCAACTACGCAGGATATTTACTATAGTGCACAAATGTACACTAAAACGTGAAATAAAAACTTAAAAAAACGTCTTGATAAAATAACACCAAAAAGTAAAAAACACTTTATTGGTAGTTTTCATTGATAATAAATGCTTGGCATCATTAAATAATACATACTCATTTTTGCAATTAGCACCCCGATAAACCTCGAAAATGACACCCTGACCCATGTAATTGTTTAAAAAAAACCGGATGTCCGCCATCTTGGATTTGAAAATGGACCTCATTTTCGTAATCAGCGCCCCGAGAAACCTCGAAAATGACACCCATGTTATTGTTGAAAAAAAACCGGATATCCGCCATCTTGGATTTGAAAATGGATCTCATTTTCGCAATTAGCACCTCGAAAAACCTCGAATATGACACCCGTGTAATTGTTGAAAAAAAACCGGATGTCCGCCATCTTGGATTTAAAAATGGACCTCATTTTCGTAATCAGCACCCCGAGAAACCTCGAAAATGACACCCATGTCATTTTTGAAAAAAAACCGTATGTCCGCCATCTTGGATTTGAAAATGGACCTAATTTTCGTAATCAGCACCTCGAGAAACCTCAAAAATGACACCCATGTCATTGTTGAAAAAAAACCGGATGTCCGCCATCTTGGATTTGAAAATGGACCTCATTTTCGTAATCAGCACCTCGAGAAACCTCGAAAATGACACCCATGTCATTGTTGAAAAAAAACCGGATGTCCGCCATCTTGGATTTGAAAATGGACCTCATTTTCGTAATCAGCACCTCGAGAAACCTCGAAAATGACACCCATGTCATTGTTGAAAAAAAACCGGATGTCCGCCATCTTGGATTTGAAAATGGACCTCATTTTCGCAATTAGCACCCCGAAAATCCTCGAAAATGACACCCATGTCATTGTTGAAAATAAATATCGTGAATATAGTTGCAAGTCCTCTAAACTTTTGACTGTTAGCTAACTTCTCCCGTGAGAATTTTGTGTCTCGCGCATCGTAAAATTTCACTCTCATAAATTTTTCATAACGCGCCTAAAGAAGTATAACTTCAACATGAAAGATAAACAGATTAAATTTTATGTTTCCTATGGCTCAGTAGACGTAACTTCGTTACAGGTTCGATTTCCAGACTTAGTCCTTATAACTATACAAATAAAGTCTAAATTGAAACTTCTCTTAGTCGATACTATATATTTAATAATAAATATGTTGGGACATTTACACACAGCACTATCTAGTTCCACGGTAAGGTACGAGCCTTGTGTTATGGATACTAGATGGTTGATATACATGGTGGATGGTATATACACATATATAAGTTTAAATACATACATATTATAAATATAAACATCCATGACTGGAGTACAAACATTCGTGCACAACAAATGTCTGCCCCCAGCGGGACTCGAACCCGCGACCGCTAGCGCAGCAAGTAGGGTCACTACAAACTGCGCCACGCGTGTCGTCAAATATGTATACTAAAATTTTTAAGTAAAAAATATACAAGTCAATAAGGTCCAAAATACGCCATTTATTTATTTCATTTCAATATAGTTTTAAATACAAATGTTTTAGAGCATAATTTAGCGCACACGACTCGTGACAATTCTGTTCACGAATTAAATAAATAAATTTCTAAATTGGTTCTGCGATTGCGGAGCAAACAGTCACAGGTCCGTTCAGCACAACGCCTCGTCCCGCACTGATTTACTGGGCGACAGAGGGTGTTCTCTCGCGGCTTACGTGTATGAATTACGTAAAAAAATCATAAAAAATAAATAAAACAGTTATTTGAAAAAATAATCGGAGATCATATTAGGTGTTGTATTATTAAATATGCTGAACGCAATAAAAAAATCTTGTTTTTGATAGTTTACGAGAGAAATGATATGAAAAATTGTAACAGAGGGTACTTAGCATATTTATTTACGATATTTATGTTGTTTTTTTTAACTTTTTAAGCGGAAGAGATAATGCTGTATATGCTGTAGAATAACATACATTTTTTTAATTTTTTTTCCTATTAAGATTACAGAGAATTCAAATACAAAGAAAGTCCAATTTACATATATCGCCGCCTTAATTTGGAATACTACTATTGCAAAAGACCGCATACTTTAAGTATTTTTCTCCTAAACGGCTCGACTGTTTTTAATGTATTTTTTGCTAACTATAACTAAGAAATTGAGAAAATAATATTAAGAAATAAAATAATATTAACAAATAAAAAATAATTAAATCTAATAAGGTTGATTACATACGTTTTAACGTAAATAACATTTAATTAGAATTATTTATTCACGATTGACGTACGGAAGAAACTAGAAAACAAGCTGTTTAGTTTATGTGATAACTTCTAGTAATTAATTTCGCTAAAACCGTCCGTCCGTCATCCATATTGGCTTAAACAATATCCATGCAAAGAACTGACCTCTCCCACTTAACGCAATCAATTAGAAACGATTAAGCAACAGTCAATTTGGGATGAAAGTTTACAGTAACACCACAGACTACTAATCTATACGTTATCGTTTAAAAGTAATAGTTTTAAAAAGTCTGAGTCTAAATTGCACACCATATATTTTTTGGAGAATCTTATTAAATCAATCCCTATTATCGATACAGCCAATCTGACTTCTAATCTTGTCTTGATGTTTGTCTATTAGTCTGTCTGTAACCGCAAAACCAGAATACCAGTTGACCGATTTTGATGAAATACGGTATGATGAATAGCTGTTTATCTGGGTCAACATATAAGATATTTTATACTGGGAGAAAATTATGTCTTTGAAAAATCAGTACGTAGGGACGCACTCAAGTATTTTTAACGAGAGTTGGGAAACGGTTTTGGGTTTAATGGTCCCAATAAACCAAGAAATGGTACCACAATGTTTTAACTTGGAAACCGTTTACAAAAATAGATATTTATGTCAACTCTTATATTAGAGAACTAGCATTTCGTCCCGCATTCTAAAGACCGGCGTGATTGCAACATTGTTCATTGATGCTCCACTCCTATTGGTAGTAGCGTGATGTAATATAGCCTAAAGCCATCCTCGATAAATGGACTATCCAACTCAAAAAGAATTTTTCAATTCGGACCAGTACTTTCTGAGATTAGCGCATTCAACCAAACAAACAAACTCTTCAGCTTTATAATATTAGTATAGATATCTATTAAACTCTTTGACCTACTGAATGGGAGTTACTCTGTGGCAACAATATCCAGTTCAAAGAGCGTGTGTACTGCTACTGCCCTGCCGGCGTCTCGTGCCACTTTCACTCTCGCGGCCTACTTGAGGCGGTCGCTCGCTGCTTATTACAACACGGATTATATCATTGCAACGGCATTGAGAAGGACAAGCCGTCACTCGTTTAATTACCCTACTTGTGCTAAATTTTGGCAAGTCAAGGCCTTATGCACCTAGATATTGGTATTTCGGATATCGGACGAATATGTGGGTAGTATTAAAATATAAATTCTTAGTGTAAGAAGCAAGAAAAAAAAGGAAAGTTAGGTAATTCTGACACAACACATAGATAAATAATAAATATGTTGGGAAATTAACACACACCACCGTCGACTTTTATGGGAAGCTCATTCAGCTCAGGAATTAAACTCATAATATCGTCAGTATAAACTGATTCAAACGTGTCGTTAAATAAAACCATTTATTATAATAAATGGTTTTCTTTCGCATCATCATCTTTTTGATCTTAGACTATTTCATAAGAAATATTGCTAGTTCCTTATATTAAAAAAGAAAATAGTCTATTTCTCCACAGATAATGTATATAACTTATGTAAGTTCATCATCACGACCTGGTTCTTCATTTATAATGGAATGCAAGTATTTATAACGCATTCGGCGTTGCGGAGAATAGACAGGTTGTAATTCCACATTTGGAGTATAACGACATTACTTTACCATGGGATTTCTGAACCATAAACCCAGGGTCCATCTTACGGTGGGATATTTCTAAGATACCATAGAAATGATAATAAAAGTAAACTCTACTACAATATTAAATTAAATAGGTATGCAATGAAGTTAAAAATTACGGAATTTAAAGACAAACATGGTATCGTAAGAAATAATAAAACATTTGTTAAAATAAAAATCGAACCCGCGATGTAGCGCTAACATTCTCAACGCCTCCTGACCCAGTTCAGGTCACGACTCGCGGCGACCAATCTGCTGTAATCATCTACGTTGGAGATTATCATATTGCATGTGTGTACAAAATATCTCTATCTTACTTAACTTTCATTTAGTTTAAATGCTTAAGTGGGGAAATGCGAGAGCTTATACTATACAGCTTCCAAAATCTCAGTTACGACTGAGTTGTTTTTGATAAATGAACCTTATAACAGTTTTGTGTAAAAATAAAAAATAATATTAAGCAACAAATTATAACCTTATTATTACGAGTTTTTGATCGATATCAGCTAATTCTTAGACCGCGCGCTCTACTCTCCTATCTCGAAAATAGTTTAAAGTATAAAAAATGTTAAATACAAAAAGTTGTAGAGAATTTAATTCTCTACAATATAAATAATACAAATAGCGTAAAACCCATAGAAAACGAGATATTTGCAAAAGCATAAAAAAAATCGATTTTTGTTACCTCTGACTTTAAAACTTGGGACCATCCAATTATATGTGAATTTTGAGAACAGTTTTAGGATACCAAAATACAAGTTTTTACGTGGTAATATACTGGGTATGTCGATTTTCTGAGATCAACCCCCTATAATGACTGGACTAAGTCTGCTTCGGCAGGGCGTCATGATTGAATGCATAAGCAATCCTGCAACAGCGGACACTAGCGGATCTGAACCCAGGTCCTCTTGACCGGCAATCCTACATACTGACTGTTCAACCGTTAATGCATGATCTCATTAGAATTCTACAGACGTTGTGAACGGATGTACTAGCATTTTAAGAATGAAGTCAAGGCTACGTTTACCTAACTGTCTCTTGTCAATATATGAATATTTAACTCGCGAAGACACATTGTATTGTTGGAATCTAGATATACCAGATTTCATAATATTACCGTTAAACAAACGCGTAATAACCTTACGCGTTACCTTTTATACTATTTTGGTACCTTTAAAAATATTTTGTTATTTAGTTTTCGGCTAGCAAAAAAAATTATAGAATATATTACGTTTTAGATTTTGATATCTCTACATAGTAGTATAATAAAACAAAGTTGCTTCCCGTGTTTGTACGCTTAGATCTTTTATTTACACTATGCAACGGATTTAAATGCGGGTTTCATCAATAGACTATTATATATATTATAGATTGAATCAAGAGCAAGGTAATATACATAATAAATGCGTATTATAGTAGAAAAAAGCCGAGAAAACATTTTATTTCTGAAAAATGTATACTATATGTAATACATTAGTTGATACTTTATTGAAAATCCGAAAAAAAATATGGCCTTTTTTTATATTATAATATAAACGTTACATTTGCGACGTCCATACACGCGACCTCGCATACATCATAGTATATATAATATATTACCGTACCGTTAGACCATGCGAGGTACTCGACCTGCGCCACTACTGGATTTAAACCAATTTTAATAAAATTGCAAATCGTTACAAAATATTTTACGACTTGTAAAATTAGGAAGCGAGTGTTAAACAAGCGATCTACAATAATGTAGGATACGAAGTATAAAAATAATATATTATGAAGCAACGTGAATAATTTAATTCAATTTCCTTGCAACTTATAATTATTATTATTTCAATAAAAAAAATATACCACAAGTTTTATATTTTAGATTGTTTTTAGATTAAAATTTAGCTTTAGATTTTTTTGTTCTTTGTTTTTCAATATAAGTTTATTTATTTATTTATTTATTTATTTAACTCTTTATTGTACACTAAGAATAGACACAAAAACACAAAAAGAAAAGATGTACAGAAGTTTTAAATGGAACTTAATGTAAGTTGTAACTAACTAACTTTGCATAGTATGTACGTCACTTACAATGTGCACAATACCTTTAAGTTTATAAAGGTATATACAAAAAATTTTTTTTTTTCAATGTTTTAGTTATTAAGTTTATGTATATTTCTATAGTTGGTAAGTCTTAATTAATAAATAAAAATAAATAATACTTAGCGACTACCATGTTTACGGGTTAGTCGTAGGTATCTATTAAAAAAAACCGCAATCAAATCCGTTGCATAGTTTTAAAGATTTAAGCATACATGGGGATATAGGGACAGAGAAAGCGACTTTGTTTTATACTATGTAGTGATGTAGACCTTACATTTTAACATACACGTAGCTCACTTAAGCTAATGACTAAAGTGAAGTTGGTAGAAAAACCCGCTTTTGGCGTTACACAAAGCAGCATTTACATAATACTAAATTGGTATACTCTTCGCTAGGATTACGAAATATTACGGTCGACCACACAGTGTATTATAATTGAACGTTTTACGGTTTGTAAAATGTAATTATTGTTTATGCCTATCTAAGGTTTAAAAGACAGTTGTATTATGCAGCGGGTTCAAATCCATATAGATCCAAAAGATAGATTTATATGTAAATCATTTCCTACTTGTTTACCACTTTTCTTAAAAAGAAAACATCGTGAAGGAACTTGCATGTTTGAGAGAATATAACAAGTTTTCATTAAGACAAGTGAAGGTTGACAATTCGTATTTGACCTAGCATTTAGCCTGATCACCTAGTAATGAAGGTGCTTGGCAGTGGGACGTTAAAAAGGGCTAAATGATTTGTTTCTAATGTATATTATATTTGTTTGATAATTTCAATTTCGTATTAAAAAATGTAATTTATACAATCTGTATGTAAGTAATAATAAAGATTATGTGTTTATGTAACCATCATCAATATTTTTGGTCCTTCGAGCCGGATACGAACCATCTACTTTATAGTATTTAAAAAAGATATGTAGGCATATTATTGGTGAGTTAAACGTAATCAAATACTCACTGTTATCGGCCACGTCTTCATCATTGCGCTGTGCTAAGCCCATGGCTGGTCGCGCGCAAGCTTCATCACTAGAAAAATACTTTACTTATTAAAAAATATACAAATGGCTTAGTTTTAAATTAAAAACTATATTATTAAAACTATTGTAAGTAGTATAATAACTTTTTGACAACTACAGGAACTCACATTGTAGACAATAGACAAGGCCTAAAGGTACTGTGTTATGTTCCCACATGATACATAATATTTTGTCAAAACTACTCAGAGAAATAATTGTTCATCCGTGTAGTCTACTCAAAACCAACTGTGACATCAAAATTACTGCTTTGCTGACTACCTCAGAAATAAAAAAAATACACTCTAAATAAAAGATATGTATCTCACCTCAACAATTTATCACGGTAGCAGACAACTGTGCGCCTCTCGTCACTGACTCCTATAGAGAAGGTGGTGAGGTCTGGCCGAGCAAGTAGCTCCACACAACGGTGGATTAAGAATCGACGGTAGTTGCTCACGGGAGGAAATATCAGGACACTGCCATAAATATATGTAAGAATTAATATATACAATAAGAAGCTGTTTTTAGCATATACATGTTGAATTTAAATAATTTATTAATGAAATTAGTTTGTCACATAAAAGAAAACTTTTTCTATGTAACAAATAGTTAATTCATACATTTAATATATAATTATATTAATTATAAAAGTACAAAATTCAACAAATATTTATTTATAAAAAACTTCTTTCTCTGTAAAAAAAATCAATGTAGTATAATATTGTATGTACTTAAATAAATTCAATTATGTCCAATTAAATATGCAACTATAAGTTTTTATTGCATATTATTACATTTAAAAGAAGTGAAAACATTAATGTATATAAATTATCAATTTAGACAAATTTTTTAGTGCTGTTTCTATATAATGTATTTATTATTTATGTAAATTGAAGGGAAGTTATGAAGCAAAATATATTAATTGGCACATATAAGTTGGGTTGGCTTTAGTTAACGGCCGCACGATTTTGGTGTTTTGCGGTGGTGGGGGCGAAAGGGAGGGGGATGCCCTACCCTATGGTACCACTCCCGAGGTGCGGAAACCAGTAGTTTTTTTTTTATGATTTTTTTAATTTCATGTTTTTGTATACGCATAACGGAACGTTTTTCCAAGTAAAAATGGTTTGGTAAGTAAAATGGAATGTAACTAAGAGTGTAAAACCATTGTAAGTTTGAAAATAAATAACACACAAAATAAATTTCAAATCAATACAAATAAAATTGAAATTACAATTAAAAATATTAAAGTCGCTTATGTAAACTTGGTAATTATAACCACCTGGAAAATTTTGCGGATAGAATAATAGAATGTATGTGGATAAAATCTATAGAAAAAAATAAAAGAAATTTATAGAATAAATAAAAGTAATAAAATATGTGTATGACCCATATAAAAAAAAAAAATAATTTTTACATACCACTTTGTTTTAATTTAATTCCCAAACTTACTTTTAAACACTAGGGTACTGTAAGCATTACTAGGTCAGATTGGTTAGGTTAGGTTAGAACATGATTACAAACATAAGCGACTTTAAGCTAAACACTAGGTTGGCTAGTCGAGTACCATTTAAGCATTACTAGGCCAGATTGGTTAGGTTAGGTTAGAACATGACCACAAACATAGGCGACTTTAATATTTTTATCATTTCAATTTTATTTGTATTGATTTGAAATTTATTTTGTGTGTTATTTATTTTCAAACTTACAATGGTTTTACACTCTTAGTTACGTTCCATTTTACTTACCAAACCATTTTTACTTGGAAAAACGTTCCGTTATGCGCATACAAAAACATAAAATTAAAAAATTCATAAAAAAAAACTACTGATTTCCGCACCCTGGGAGTGGTACCATAGGGTAGGGCATCCAACCCCCCTTCCCCCCCACCCCCGCAAAACACCAAAATCGTGCAGCCGTTAACTAAAGCATTCCCTATAAGTTTATTTATTTTAGTATAAAATTATGGATAATAGATAAGTATAATAATATAATAATTATTGTTATTAATAATAATAAAGAATGAATAACATGCTCAATTTATATTTATTTTATTGTAGTTAATAAGAAAAATAATAAAATTCCAATTAAATATTGCAAAGACTTATTAGTACTCACGAAAAAATAATAAGACAAGTGGTTACACTTGATATACAACTATAATTTGCAATAATAAATATCGCTTCCGTTTATTTATTTGTGAAACTAAAAACTAATTTAATTCTGCTAATTATAAATTTAATTTAATGTATGAAAGAAATTGAACAAAGCAGGTATGTCGTTTACAGACAGCTGCACTGTTTTTTGTTCAGTGTACAGTTATAAGTCCAAGGTGTCATCTCCGCGATCTGTTTGATCGCGTCCTACGTTTATGTGAGTCGGCTTATAACCTTGAAAACTCACGAGTATAACATTCACTAAATAACTACAATATACAAACACTTTTAACTACTATGGCTTTAATTAACACTCGAATTCCATTCTAATTTAAACGAACTAACTAAGGTGCAACAACTTTTAATTAATGTTTACCTGTCAACTTTTTTTTCGGCAAGAAAACATTTTAAGTCGTCGTTGACATCTTCGACGAAATTGTCGTCCGCTAGGTTAAGGAAACGCTCCACCGTTTTGGCACCCAGTTTGACGGAGAACCGTGTGTTCTAAATAAACAAAAACTAACTATTAGGTTCACGTGCCAAAAGAAAAACTATCGGTCGTCCATTTTCAGTTTTTCCTCGCGCAAATTTGACAGTAACAATCACAGGAACAAATCTGACATTTAAATTTCGCACACAAACAAAACTACCACAGATAGTATAAAAGAAATGTAAACAAAATACACAGATACAATATTTAACGAATAAGAATCGATATATCGAAATAAGGATCGAGTACATATATTTTACATTTTCTATTACCTATTTAAACTTTACTAAAAATGTATTATTTTGACAAAATATTGTAATATTTCATAATTATATAACTTGCGACTTACGTTCGCTTTGATCAGGCCTTGGTTGTTTACCTAATAATTAGTAACGGCCGATATAATGAACTGAACAGTATTTTTCAGTCTTCATTTAGTGATTATGGTTTTTCTATCAGAATGTAAAATAACTTATAGCACTCGGCGATAATAGCTTAAATATACCATATATTTATATATACCATATATACAGTTTTAAAAGTATTTTTTATAAAACACAAACGTTTAGGATATAACCGTTCAAATTGGACTAATTTAACTATATTTTGTGAACGTTACCGTTATTCGTATCTTCCTTTGGTCCTAAACAAAAAAAAATGTAGGCCAAAAGAAAAACAAGATAAGTGTTCAAATAATATTATATTTCGAATAATCATCAAATAATTTGTGTTAAGACTAAAATTTATTTAAAATTGTCTAACTAAATCAAACACTCAGTAGTGTTTAATGATGCACAACAAAAAGCTACTAAAACAAAATAACAAAAAGAACTAAAACTTCTATCTCTTTACAATAAAATAAACATAAGTAAGAAAAAGAAGAAAAATATTGTTTGCAAAAATAGTTTCATTATAATTCAAAGTTTTCCTTATTATTTTAAGTATAAAATTCTACATATTTGGGTTTGTTTATCAATTTTACACAAAATAAATAAAGCCATTTATACTGCGAGTATTCGACAATATTGAAAATAAAACTAAATATTCCCAGAATGATTTAAACCAATAATATTTGACACAAGTTTTGTTAAGAAATCGAGTATACTCATTCAATGAGTAACTAAATAAAATTAAACTAAAATTATTTATCTTTAAATATAAAGCTTTGTTAGGTAAAAAAGTAAATACCTATTTGAAATTAAACTAAAAATCGTCATTTTTATTAGCTAACTTAACAATTATATAAAAAACGTATTTTACGATATTATAGTCCCTAAAATCGATATTTCTATATTAAAAATATATAATTTCAAAATAATCAGATGTTAACCATTCAATGTCATTAAAACAATGATAGTATTATAATATTGTACTAACTAAACTTCACATATTTATCTATAAAATATAATACAATTTACACGTCTTGACAAAATATGTACAAAATAATAACTTCTTTACTTATAACCTATTAGTTAGGGACTGGTTGTTCCTTTACAGAGATTATTACCTGGAAATGTCTAATATGTACAATACATCGATACAACTAATACAAAAAGTTATTATACATAAAATTTATAAATTTTATGCATCTTAAAAATATTGACATTTATCTTATATTATACATTACATCCTAATAATGAAATACAATAACATTTATATAAATTAAAATGAACGTGAGTGCAGTGACTTATAATTGACAACTGGTAAAAGATCATAAATTAAATGTTATTATTAGTAATAGGAGAAAACATTAAAATTATATTTAAAAAGTTTACCTTTGCAAACCTATGTATTTAATTTATAAGAAATTATAATTGGACAACAGACCAATTATTATATCTTACAACTATGATGTTGTAACAACAACATTTGCATATTTAACTTTTAAAAAATCTTCCTTTGCATTAAATTTTAAAATGTTAGTAATATAATTATAAAAATTAACCACTGGCTATGACATTGCATGTCTTTTGAACAAAGATATTTAGTCTATAAGCATTAAACAAAGGCCTTACCTTAGTGTTAAAATCTGTCCACCCATTCTTAACTCATGCATGACTAAACTAAATATAAAATTTCAAGATCCTGAGATAAGTTGATTTATATACAAACTTCTCTTTACAATAGTAAGTCTCAATGTAGTTTCCTTAAAGCTTTCGTAATAGTTTTGCTTTAAAGAAATCTAGTATATCAAACACATAGGTTTTCACTGGTTGGAGTACAATTAGTTCTAAGTTACAAATCAATCTTGGGCCTATATTGCAGCCGGAGAGGAGGATCCCGGAACCTCCAGCGTGTGACATACACAAACTTGAGTGTATGGTCTTTACCAAGCAATTCATCGTTGCATAGAATGTCAATCTGAAAACAAGTTACATTATATTTTCATTTGTATGAAAATTGTTTCAAATGTGTTGTAAAAGTAGGTTTATAAAATCTCATAAAAATAATATGACGTAAGTCCAAAGAATAGTACATAAAAATCTATTATTTGTAATATCATTAAAGACTAGCTCTAAAGAAAAACACAAAAAATATTTCCTGGTATAGGTATTTTGTTGTTTAAGAAAATACACTCCTGTAATAATCAACTATATACAGTAAAAATCTTTTCCGAACAATTAAATAGCAATAAAATGAATCTGTATACTCACCTCTCTATATTTCTCAATGCCGTTAAGTACCTTCTTAGCTACAAACTTCTTGAGGTGAGTGATTGTTGCCTGCGCTGAACATCTGATAAAGCTGCGCTTTAATGTCCTCAGTGATGTTGATATACATTCAAGACATACATTCACCTGAAAAAAAAAAACAAATACATTTTTATTATAATATGCTTTGAAACTACAAACATTCTAAATCACAATAATGAGAACATTTGCATTGGTAGCCCAGTGGTAACTCACTTGCTTGGATAAATGAGTGATACGTGTTCTAATACAGGTCACACACATCTGATATTTTCACATGCTAATCATTACTAACATGAATACCACTTGTCTTATGGTGAAGGAAAACATTGTGAGGAACTCTACATGTTTAAGAACCTAGCTATGGTTTCAAAAAGATACATGCAGTCCCCCAACCCAAACTTAGCCAGTGTGGTGGACCTAACCTAAAGTAATCCCCTAATTGAAGCAAAGCCACTGCTCAGCAGTAGGACAATAAAAGGCTGACTACAAAACCACATCAATGAGCCAAAACTAAGCAAACCACGCTTTAAATATTTCACATTGATCTTTCAAGTCAACATTTACATAAATACAAATTCAAAAACTATACAAAATATATTTATAAGAAACAATACATAAAAACTATACAAATATGTCCAACCTGTTCATCTTTTCTATGACAATCAGTGTTATCAGGTTGTTCTTGTTCATCTCCACCACCCGGCTTGTCCCCTGCTAAAGCTGCATCTTTAGGACATGGCAGACCTCTAGCTCGGTAGAAGTCTCTTTCTCTTTTCAATTCATCTGCAATCATTTATAATACTTTAAGTATATCTTCAGTATATAAACTAAGAAGGTTTCTCAGGTTTTTAAATAGTTTGATAATAAAGTTTAATAATTCCTGGATCTTGCACATTTTTCAATGCAATCCTAAATAAAACTTTTTATCAGAAAAAACCTTTAATATTTTAAATAGGGGCCATAAAATGCTACACATCAATAATATACTTTATAGAAAGAATATAGATGTCAAAATTTTATAAAGATATTGTTGCTTACTTAAGCTAAAATACAACATATGGTATATCATTAATATACATAATATAATATCAATTTCATTCAAATTTCTTTATAATAGCTAGCTAGTTTACAATTCAGAACTTGTCAGTTGATCACAGATTACTTCTCCCAAAGCTACATAGAATGGAGTAGATGTGAAGGATATTAGTAAGTACATAATATTTCAAAACAAACTTACTATCTTGTAGGTCAGGCACCAATTTGTATACAATATCCTGCATTGTTCTGTCGAAGCTGATATACTGTAGTGGATGTGATTGATGGATCACTATGTTGCATGTCGGGCATGTGTTGTTCTCTTCTAGATGTTTCACTAAACAGCTTTTGCAGACTGCAATTTTGAATAATAGCCACTTTAATTTTATATATTGTTTTTATACTAATATGAATTGCAATGTAGGGTTATTTTAACAAATAGAAGTATTTCACTTTGAGGTTTTTCAATCTCCCAAAAACATTACATTGATGTAGAAATATTAAAGTGATACTTTTATATATTATTATTGATTTTATTTTATTAGTGAACAAACAAATATACTAACACGTATGAAGGCACTCAGTGACGGTGGTGGCGTCAATAAAGTATCCGCGGCAAATTTTGCAAGTTATATGGCTGTTTAATGTCTTTAGTTTTATCCTCCTTTCCATTGTCATTCTAAAACAACCACTAAGCCTAAACCATGAACTATAAATAAAAATTAATGGAAAACAAAAGAAAACATAAACCCGAGAATTTACAGTCACCAAACTCAAATCGACATTCGACACTGACATGACATTGATGATTAGCCACAGATACATATTTTATATAGAGGCTATAATTTTATTGATATTTCTTATTTTACTTTGTACGTATTATTAATTTTAAAAATTTGTTTTCAACATTACATTTATTTTATTAATTTAAACTTATCAAGTAATATATATATATATATATATATATATATATAAATGTATTGAATTTATTTTGTATTTATTCGATTTATGTGAAAATCGATATTTTGTAATATGTAGTTAATAACTCTATAAAAGTGCCTACTGCTTAGTTTTATTCATAGATAAATAAGGCCTGTATTCACTTTGATTAGTACGAGTGCAGGTGATTAGTGCAGGTACTTATGATTTGGAGAAAATAAGTGTGAACAGCGACTGATTAGTTGGCTGCATAGTAGACTGATTAGTAGCGAGTTCTATTATTTTGCGTGTGGACTGCGAGTAGCCTCGTCCCGCGCGCCCTCCCTTCCCCTCACTCGCAGCGTGCCTGCCACTAAACACGTCTAAAGTGAATTGGACACTACTCGCACTAAACACCTGCACTCGCACTAATCAAAGTGAATTGGACACTACTCGCACTAAACACCTGCACTCGCACTAATCAAAGTGAATTGGACACTACTCGCACTACACACCTGCACTCGCATTAATCAAAGTGAATTGGACACTTCGCACTACACACCTGCACTTCACAGCCTCAATTACTAATCACCTGCACTCGCACTAATCAAAGTGAATACAGGCCTATATTTATAGTACGAGATCCGGCTTTTGCGAGTGATACAAGCGGCCTCACTTGCATCGAATTAGTACTTGGGTTAACGTCGTACTCCTTATTTTATACAATATTAAAAAATGAATAAAATCCAAACAAATTTGTGTAAAATTTTAATTTATTTTAAATATTTTTATACAATTATATATTTATATTACACAAATTGGTAACTGATTGTAAATAAAATAAATAAATTAACTATTTTAAATAAGATATTTGCACAAACTACAAACATTTACACCGAAACAAACATTTTATAAAATTTCTGATTAGTATTTGAGGTAGTTTAGAATTTTTAGCCACTTTTAACAATATAAGTAATAATTTAATGTAATACATTACATTTTCATGTCTTGATACACAGACTTAGAGACAATAGAAACCAGATACACACTTAACAAGTAAATTTAAAAAATCCAATGAGAATCTAATATACAAATTATTCTACAATAAAATCCATTTTGTTTTGAAAATATATTCTAATGTATTTGTAAGTTTCCATAACAAGTTTTTTTTATGATACAAATGTCACAACTTATGTGTAGTTTGAACAAACATTCCACCATATTCTCTGGATGGAAAAATTAAAATCAATTATTAAAAATTTTATTTGTATCTAATATTCTTTTAAAGCTTAAGCCTTAAGACTCTTCACACTTAACATTATCTGGCACTTTTTGTGTTTCAAACAACTCAGAGTTATCTGTCTCCGGCAACACCAACCTATAATGATTCGACGGAGGCATTGGTACGTTAGGTTTTGCATGATCTCGTCTAAAATGCCTCGTTAAATGACTGGTTTGCGAGAACTTTCTTTCACAAATCTTGCATTGGTACTTCTTAACTCCGGTGTGGACTACTTTGTGTTGTTTCAAGGCAGAGGATGTGTAGAAGGTCTTCCCACACTCGCAGTGGTAGTCTCGCTGGCCCTTGTGCCGTTTCAGATGCACATTGTAGGAGCTGCATGTTACAAAGCCCCGGTGACACTCTTTGCATTTGTATCTGGAATGACAACAAAGTTTTACAAATCACTGTTTACGTTACTGAATATTGTATTACGAATAATAAATTATTAGTCTCACTTGTTTTGATTATTAACAGAGTATATTTTTCTTTCAAAATATTATATTTATCCACATGAAATGCACAGAATCGGAGTTTAAAACTACTTAACGTTTCTCTTAAAATTTTCTTAAGCCTGTTTTTAAATTTGGTTTTAACTTTTATGCCTTTCAAACCTTGTAATTATAATATACTAACCTAACTTCTTTGTTGTGTATCCGCACGTGTATGGACAGGTTGCCGGAGGTGGCGAAGGTTTTTTCGCAGAGGTGACAGGAGTATGGCTTTTCCCCATTGTGTGTACGCTGGTGGACGTTCAGGTCAGCTTTTATTGGGAATCCTGGAAAGTTATTCATAATTATTACATATTCTATTTTCAAATTAGTTTAGTTAGTCAGTTAGTTTGTTCTTTGTTAATATGTACCTAAAACTGAAGCTAACAACTAGTAAAGTAGCAGTAGATAAATAAGAATAATATTTTAATGAATTCATATTGAGTACAAAAAGTTTATTTAAAAAATAACATCATTAAAATTGAATGACTATTATAAATACAAAAGTTTGCTTGTATGTTTGTCACTTTTTCATAGTAAAACGAATAAACGAATTGAGAAGAAGAATAAATTACTCCACCCCACTCACCCTTGCCGCACTCCTGGCAGAGGAAGGTCTTGTCTCCCTTGTGCCGCTTCATGTGTATGGAGAGTTGTGCGCTTTGCACGAAGGTCTTGCAGCAGATGGTGCAACTGAACAGCTTTTCTCCTGAACAAGACCCTTACTTCAATACCAGTAACCTATTTGTATGTTATAAATGAAACTATCTTTTCGGATTTTGGCTCTCCCGTGACCATGATTGCTGTAAAGCATTCGAAACGTCGGGAATCAAAAATCATAATAAATCCGCGACAAAATCCGAAAAGATAGTTTCATTTATAATGTCAAATATTCGCGTAAACTTCATCAGTCACTGAATTTGAGTTACAAAAGATCAAGGAGCGTTTTCTTTTGGTAGATTCGTGAAAAAATATTACATAAAACCAGATTTTCAGTCTAACGTGTGTTTTCTATCTAGCGTAACAATTGCACAAATTCTAATATCAAACCGTACCTGTTGTGTATTTTTTAAATTTTGACCTTGACCTTTTGTAGCTAAAGTCTCCTTTAGTTTAGTTCCTTCAATGACTGGACTATAATTAGACATTTTTATATATATTTATTTATTCTTAGTGATAAAAAAACAATATATAGATAGTTTATTAGAAAAAAAAAATCGCAGTTCTACTACGTATTAAAAAAATCAACTGTTCGCAAATGCATTTGTACTTTGCAAAGATAACGCTGTTTATATGTATTGTTTCCCACAATCAGAAAAGCTTGAGTCACCAAAATTGGCCAAAAATGATAATTCCAATAGGATTTTCTAAACAATATTAATACTAATGTACAGATTGGTCCGTCGAAAGCTACATCTTCTTATATATAAAATTCTCGTGTCACGGGGTTCGAACTTGAACTCCTCCGAAACGGCTTGACCGATTCTCATGAAATTTTGTGAGCATATTGAGTAGGTCTGAGAATCAGCCAACATCTATTTTTAGTGTCCGACCGAAACTGGATTTTACGACCGAAACCGAAACCGAAACCGAATTTCGGCGACGGTCTCAGTTTCGGCCGAAACCGAAACCGAAACCGAAACTTTCTTACAAGGATCATGTTTTCAGAGAAAAATGAAGAAAATGTATTATAATCAGTCACTTTTAATTAGTAAAATAAATATAAGTGTTAATTTTATACGGATAACCAGGTAGGTTTTTATAATAATTATAAGTGTTAATTTGTAAAAAAAATACAATTATTATATTGGTACCTACTTAATAATTATTAAATTGAACGCGAAACTTTAAATCCTTAATATTATCACCACTAATGCACTAAATACCATGTACCTAACTAATGTTTGTTTACATATCGAGGGTTTACTACGAAAACCTGTTAAACTACATTTTTTGAAAAAATGAGTTTTAAATACGTGAAAATTCTTATCTTTTCAAACTTTATAAACTGGTAAAATCGGCTTAGTGCTACGTTAACTACTTTAGAGTTAGTTGTATACAACAAATCGTTCAATACTCTACTGCTAAAATATCATAAACGACATTACTAATAATTTACCTAATAAATGTTTCATGTAAAATATTGAAATAGACATTTTTACCCGACTGCGCCAGAAGGAGGGTTATTTTTTTCGAGAGTATGTATGTTTTATCGATATAGAGGCCAAATATATTGTTTTTTATAATTTTTGTCTGTCTGTCTGTCCACATCCGAATCACGAGAAAACCACTGGACGGTATTGCATGAAATTTGGTATGATGATAGCTGTTTACCCGGGCTAATACATAGGATACTTTTTCCGCTGAAAAATATCTAATTTCTGATAAATCTCGAGTAACTGTTAAAGACCGAATGTAAAACGTCACACGGTATGTGAAATCTGAAAATTTAGTTTAGGGTCCTTAAAACGCGGGTGGAGCCGCGGGAAATGCTAGTAATATGATTAAAATAAGTCATTAGCATACAGATTGTGCATTTACTCTTTCTACTTTTTGTTAATATTTCTTGAAAATCAATAAATATTTACAGGTAAAACCAGCTAACTTTTTTTCTTTGTCAGACCAAACCATAAGTTCCCACTTTTAGCATTATTTATTTAATCTATAATACAGTATAATATCAAAGCTATCTAATTTTCAACATAAATTAGATTTTTAATTTTTTATGGTAAACTTGATTCTGCTGTAATCTAGCTACTCCTTTGTTATATTAAATTACTTTTCGAGGTACTCTTTTATTATATGCACTGCAAATAAACAGGTTACGACATGATTACACACGTGGACGCGGCCAATTGTCATCGTCGCTTGGATGTCATTTACCGCGCCGAACACACCCGAGCACAGCGCGGAAACTCCCGAATGCAGTTTCGGTTTCGGTCGTAGTTTCGGCAGGTTTGCTGCCGAAACCGAAACATAACCGAAACTCGTTTTTTTGCCGAAACTCGACCGAAACCGAAACCGAAACCGAATATTCGGTCGGACACTATCTATTTTTCATCCTCCTAAATGTTAAGGGTAGTCGACCCCTATTTTATTTTTTATTTTTTAGACAATTCTTTTTCCTACAGATCAACTCAATGAGGTTGATTAGCAATTAAAAAAATGAACGCGGGCGAAGCCGCGGGTACAGCTAGTGTATATATAAGTGAGTGTCTGCGTACCGGTGTGCACGCGGATGTGGTTGACGAGGCCGGTGCGGCGGCGGAAGGGCTTGCAGCAGTACTCGCAGCGGTAGGGCGCCTCGCCGCTGTGCACCTTGCGGTGCTGGAACAGCGCGCTGTGCCCCCTGACGTACGTTACACAATCATAATTGAAATTAAGACACTATATTGACACACGCACACACACGCACGCACGCACACGCGCACATACACACACACACACACACACACACACACACACACACACACACACACACACACACACACACACACACACACACAAATACTACTATAAACTAGGAGACTTTAATAGACCGGTGGTTCTGACTTCACTGGCTTGTTAAAAATTAATTATTAATAACTTTGTTTTATATTAAAGACGATATTGAAACTTATGTCGGATACGCTAGCAGTTTTTGGAAGACATGTAAAAAGCATTATTAATTTATATTTCAATAATTAAATATCATAGTAAAATATTAAGTAATTATCATATAGTAGTTTAAAGAATTTAAATGGTTATTTTTACAAGAGAACTTAATTTAACAATTAAAATACAATCTTATTGAATAATATATGAAACTACCCGTTTAGTGTAGCTACCAGATAAGATAACTTCGGTACAACAATAATTGCATTTCTAAAGAAAATATTTTAACCATGAGTAAAAGAAAAAGATCACTAACCTGAATGCCGCTGGACATTCTTTACACTTATAAGGCCTGAGCTCCGTGTGGCAGATCTTGTGAGCTTTTAAGTTGCTCTTGGTAGATAGAATCTTCCCGCAGACATCACACTGATGCGGGGTCTTGCTGTCCGGTACAGGAGGCACTTCACCCGGGACATATTCTACAATTAAATATTTTGATATAAAGTAAGACAGACTAACATACTACTGATATATAGCAGCTGCTTTTTCTTTAAATTATTTTACTTTCTTTTGTTTTGTTTCTTCATATACTCATTTAATATTTCTAACACAACTATTAAGTAAACTATTTAACAACTTACCCTTTTTCTTTCTCCCTCTTTTTTTCTTAACTTTTTCTTCTTCATATAATAAATCTGTAAAAATAGTTCACTTTATTATAGCTAAATATTTGTGTGAAGATCAAAAATTTACAAGAGTGGATTATGCTTTAATCACTTGCCTTTTACAATACGATTTGATTCCTCCTCAAATAATAATTTAGTGTTATAAGTGTCCCAACAGTTATTATCTATGTTATTGTCACTGTATATTGTTTCTGAAATGGATTTTTTTTTATAATATACATTTTAAAGCTTGGGACTATTTTAGAAAGGGGTTAAACCCATTAAAGCAAGGGAAAGGAGATGAGGATAGGCCAAACAATATTTATTATGTGATAGTAGTTTTGGAAAAGCAAGGCTTGACCTAATTAATACATAATATACATGTCATAGATTTGAATAATTAATAATAACAGAATATTAAATACCTTTTAAGGTCTTCTTAAGCTTTATTTGATGTAAAGCAACATTATCATCATCTGCATCCCAACTATCATTTCCCTCATTTTGTATGGTAGGCTCTAAAATTCAAAATAATACATTTTTCACAACAATACTTTTACTTGCTTATTAGAAAGCAAGTAAATCTGATTAAATGCATATGTTATTATTACCTTGTTTAACCTCATAAGTCTTATTGTCAATATGTGTTATATCAATATTTTCATTTTTAACAAATGTATTTTCAGACTTAAAATAATCAGGATCATCTTTAATGTCAGTGTCATCTGATTTGCCTATTGATAAATTTTCTGAGTAGGACTTCAATGTTTTCTCACTTTCTTCACATTGTAAATTAAAGGCATAAGTTCTTTTCAATTGTCGACTGCACAATTTGCATATGAGACGCGGGAGCCCATCATTTTCTAAGGGCTGAACATACAACTAAGTAATTAATAGGATATTTTGGTATAACAAAAAGATAGATAATTTAGTATTTAACGTACCTTGACTTTAGTGCAATTCGATAACATCTCACAGTACAATATGTTTCGTTTAGCATAATAACTAGTGAAAATATCAAATGTTTGTTTATTTGTTTCTAGACAAATTCGACATATGCTTTTAAAATCCATTGATTTCATAAATGCTATAAATAGTTAATTTTTTTATTTAAAACTGACTAATAAACTACTACAAGTCCACTATATAAGTCAGGCTGTGGAAACTTCCATACTAAAAAATAATGTATGAAGTTTATTATAAATCGTTTACCAACCTTGTAAAAAAATACAGTGTTACAATTCTAATAATTATGGTAGTAATGAAGTAGAATGAAAAATAAATATTTTCTAGTTTTAAATATCTATTTCTAAAAAAAAAGTATAAATAAATATCATTCAGACAACTTGACAACAAAATGCAATTTTTCGCCTTAATTTTCGCTTGAAAAAGACTGATTTCAAAACTAAATGGTAGAAAAAGATTGTTTTGTATGGCAACATTATTTATCCAACATTCAAAACTCAAAAAAATAAATTTCCTATGGAAAACGGCAAATTCGTTTTCGTAAATTTTGTTTGTTGTTTGTGCATAATTTATTTTGAATACTACTACATTTTAGAGATAATGAGCCGAAATTATAGAAAGTGCGTCATCTGCAACAAGCAGGAGCAAAGAGACAAGGCTAGTGGAAAACGTTTGTCTTTTACATTTCCTTTGGAGGAAAGTCGGTAAGTATCCACATTTCTCAAGTTATTTCAAGTACAATATTTACTTTCCAATAGAAAATGCATATAACATTATTATATTTGAAAAACTCACGGCTACCACAGGGCTATCAGTAACATTTACCACCATTATAAAATTAATGTGCTTTAAGGATACTTACTTCGTAGTTCATAAAATTGTAAAGAGAATAAAGTGTAATTGAATCGGTCAGAATTTAAATAGAAAAGATTATGTTATCAATTGAAGTATAATATATTACATTTACTTGAGAGCTTAAACTAAATTAGGTATATTATTAGAGACTGCTGGAGTGATAGAATCCAAGTAGATTCAAATGTTTCTTCACTACTTGTTTCTACACAAAAAAAAACGAAAGTTATTGAAGGCACTATTATATGTATAGACTTCCAGCTTAGTTAATTTATTTTGTTTTTCAACATTTAAATTGTTATATTTGATTTCAGATGCAAAAAGTGGATCAGATGGAAAAATTGCACAAGAATCGCTATGTATGTGGTGTACTTTGACAAAAAGAATTTCAACCTCAAAAAACTGATCTCAAAAAAACTGCAATTTTCCTACATTAAAATTAACTGCATCACCCCTGACTGAAGAGCAGCTAATTGAATTTCCTTACCATCTTTATGGTTGGAATAAAGGTGGGTAGTTATTTTAGTCTATATATAAAACATTATCTAGAGTCAATAATTTTTAATGTAACACATGGTTTTGGTATTGAGGTTTTGAATTAAGCATCAACTAGTATCTACATCTAAGAAAAAAGCTTATTCGCTCAATTAATAGAGTTGAAAGCTTCAAGTTATGACAATAGTGAAGATAATGAAAAAAATTAAGTATTGGTTGCTTCAACTAGCCAAACTTCTCAATCTACCTTGTTTAGAATTCCAGAAAATGGTTATCATAATGTTTTGTTATAATAAAAAAAAAGTCATCCATTGAAATGTTATACAATTTTAAATATTTATCTTCCAGAAACAAAGTCAGCTGAGGTTGTTTCAACTAGCTATACTTCACAGCCTGTTATTAATAAGACGCCAGTGTCAAAGGCTGAATCAGAGGATGGCGATTCAAGAAGAAGACTTGGCTGATGCTGTTAAAAAAGATCAACAGCAGGCCAAATAAAGTTAATATTTATAAAGTAAAAAAAACTATGATATATTAATTATGTTAGAATGTTAATAAGTTAGTTTGCAAATAAACAAATGACATGACAAAAATGAATACAACAAAAGCTCAAATACATACATGTACAAACACATTTAAATATATGAAGAATATCCTGTTTGTTAACATAATATAATATGTTTATTATATAGAAATGATATTGTTCTTTACTACCCGAAAGTTGGTAATAAATATAATTAATTATCAAATAAACCTAAAAAAAAAACAAAATGTATTTTTTTCTTCCTCTAAAATCAAAGGTGTTCATTTGCTTTTAATATGAGTTGTCAGCGACAATATGCATATTAAGAAATGGACACTTGAATAAATTAAATTTTTTTCATAACAAAGTATTACCTCACGAAAAATATGTCGATATCGATATTTTTGATGATGGTACATCTCTATTATCGATAAGTCAAGAGTATGTGTTACCTCCCTAGTCCTGTTATATACCATACTAGGCAACCTAACAGAAACAATTTTATGATATTAAGATGTTGGCAATACATTTATGATAAACTCCATACATTTGTCTTTTCTTTTTTTTTTGTATGGAGTGCCGTCTCTTTTCCGTAGGTTTTACATTCTCTTTGATATAAGTAAGACATTTATTAATTCTCTATTTTTCTATTGAAATATGATAGCTTTTTCAGAGGAATTGACGTTGTTTGACGCTTTGTTATTGTGATTTATGACAATTGACAATTGACATTAATTGACAGTTGTCTTTAATAATCACCATAATAGGGTAGATACGCGGGCTACTCTGTTATCGATATTTCGATTGAAGAATCGATATTAATTTCATTTCGTCAACAAAATGAAATGAAATTATTGATTACTTTAAGAATTAATGCCTTAAAGTTGAAATCTTTATTTATTAAATTGATATAATATTTAATTATTGCAAAATTATAATATTTCTAATATAAGCGCACCCCAGCATTTTTACCGCTACGATTTTGGACAATCCTATTCACTATTCATTTAGTATTGACAGAAAGATTAGGGATTATGTCAGAAATGTTTGACGTTAGCAAGCTGCAAACGAAAAATGTCTGACTAATAACATTAATGTTATTGTTTTTAACCGTATATTAAAAAGTGGCTTTCATAACTAGAAGACTAACTAGTATTTACATGTAACAATGTCAGCTTTACAGAAGACCATTATGAAAAACAAATTACCTCCTAAAGTGCCGCGAACTGCAGGTTCTAAGTAAGAATTTAAAGATCTACATTGAATGACAATTTTTACCATAATAAATCTTTATCTAATAAAGTTTACAGAGAAAACACAAGGCTTTATATAATTGTTTTATTTTATAGACTTGCGCCGTTTAGTGGAGGGCGTCGTAAAGATTATACACCGGTTTCATGGAAGAATTACTTTGAGCAGTTTGTTGACGTCGAAACAGAGGAAGGAGTGTTCAGGGTCTACTTATCTCCTGAACCAGATCATCCTCAGAGGCCAAGAATCGTCACATTACATGGTGGAGGTTATTCTGGACTGAGTTGGTCTTTATTCACAGTAGGTACAGCACAGTTTTACTGTCTTGTAATAATTATGTAAATATTATAATAGATTTAACCTAGAAAAAATAGAAACCATAATCAGATAATGTTATGTATAATAACTAATGTTGAAAAACTGACACACTTTGATTTTATTAACAACAAGAAAATTAAATTAAATTAAAAAGTTTTTGAAATTTTATATGTATTTATGTATCAATTCATTCATAAATTTGTTGTAATGTTCATCGGTGTGTGATTGATTTTCCAGGAAGAAATTACAAATATGATACACTGCCAGGTAGTGGCATTAGATGTGAGAGGTCATGGCGAGACAAAGGCTAAAGATCCTGATGATCTTAGTATTGATACTCTTGTTAAGTAAGTTTCTTCAAATTTTTTTAATACATTTATTCATTAACAAACTCATACTCTGTTGAGTTTCTCGCCGGTTCTTCTCAGCAGAACAGCTTTCCGAGCCGGTGGTAGTTTACTCACAGACTTACAGACTGACTTTTAATTTTGATAATGTAAAAATGACGATTCAAAGGAGCTTGTAAAAGTCTATTTGAATAAAGAATATTTTGATTTGATTTGGTTTGATACTTAAATACTAATTTTCTGAGTTAGGCTATAGCTATTTCGAACATCATATTATGTTATACCATTAAAATCATAAATTTCCAGGGATGTAGAGCAAGTACTACACAAGCTCTTTGCACAAGAGATACCTCCTATAATCCTACTCGGCCACTCAATGGGAGGTGCGATAGCTGTACGAGCGGCACATTCACCTGTGCTCGAACCTTTTGTGCAGGGTGTGGCTGTTATTGATGTAGTTGAAGGTAAGTTAGTTGAGAAAATCACCAGGTTAAAACCTAAGGAGCTATTTATAGTTTACTTAATGAAGGAAATTAAATATTAATATTCTTAAAAAAATGAAACAATGATAATGATTACAAAATAATTGTACATGCAAACTTGTGAATATTGTAAGTTTAGCTGTTTTTACATTGGTAGGGTTTCTTTTCTATCGATTATAAAAATATATAATTATTATAAGCATCTAGTAATACCATGGAAACATCAATATCAGAAACCTGTATCCCACATCAATATTAAAATAAATTAGTAATATCTAGCTCTAATATCTAACTTAGTGCAAGCGAATGTTACAGTTAATGTATACATAAAATTGTCAAATTATATACTAAATCTCCCTCTTGAATCACTCTATCTATTAAGAAAATACATCAAAATCCATAGCATAGTTTTAAAGATCTATAGAGCATACACAGGGACAGACAGACAGCGGGAAGCGACTTTGTTTTATACTATGTAATGATACACTTAAGTATTTAGTACCATGATGTGTCTTCAGGTACGGCAATGGAGGCGTTGGCGAGCATGCAGAGCTTCCTCCGCAGTCGCCCCACACACTTCAAGAGCATCGAGCATGCCATAGAATGGTGGTATGTACATTAATTAAAATTAAATATGTTGGGACATTATTACACACAGCGCCATCTAGTTCCGTGGTAAGCTATGATGCTTGTGTTACGGATACCAGATAGTTGATATACTACATATATAAGTTTAAATACATACATATTATAAATATAATCAACCATGACTGTAGTACAAACATCTGAGTTTAACAATGCCCCAGAAAGTAGGGTCACTACAAACTGCGCCAAACGTGCATATTGTAATCAATTCCTTTATTAATGGCTTAAGAGCGCTGGTTGACCACAGATTACTTTACCAATATTACATAGAGAAGAAGGAGATTGAGAGTACATGCTATGAGTAAAAAAGGAATTTATTTGACTATATTTAGATATTCTTGGTGTCTAATTAGTTTAGTTGTCATAAGTTAAATATAAGAGATAATAGATGGCGTTAAGTTACATACAATAGATAATAGATGGCGTTACAGGTAAAATTAAAACGCGCTGGCAAGGTTACACATCGAATACATGACCCTAGCCGATGGGCAATTGTTGAGTTGAGTTTGTTCTACTAGAGATTAATACAGTGATACGTGTTACAGTACAAGTACAAGTGTTTTATTTTATAGATGGGCCAACTCGGGATCTGGCTAACTCGAGTTAGCCCGAGTTCGAATCATGGTAACCCGGGTCAACTCGAGTTAACTCGAGTTAGCATGATAACTGGTATGATTTTAGTTTATACCTACATTGTTTCATTTTATTTCGAGTTCAATAGATCTATTCCTTTCTTTATATGTATGGCTATTGATAATTGATTACAATAATTAAAAAAATCTTTTTAAATATATAATTAGTATTAAAATGAAGTCAAATGAGGCGTTTGTTATATTATTATCTTTTCTTACAATAAAACTCGAAGTTAAATCAACAAACATTTAACGATTTTTTTTTGGAAAATGTATTACAAATTATAATAGTCATTATCAACGATATTGAGGCCGATTCTACGGTTTTCAAATTTTTGGCTGCGTTTCTTTCAGTCTGTCTTTTTTTCTGTATGTATCCGCATTACGAGAAAACTGCTGGACAGATTTTGGTAAAATCCAGTATGCTGATAATTGGTTATCCGGGTCAACATATTTAATAGTTACTTTTACTGCACCAAAATATCTTATTTCCGTAAAATCACTTTAGATTACATACAATATTTGTTTATTAAATAACTAGCGACTCGCCCTCGCTTCACTCGGACTCTTCCCTAGATTTAGCACAGGCAAAGCCGCGGGTTCCGCTAGTTATGCATATAAACCTTCCTCTTGAATCACTATCTATTAAAAAAAAACAGCATCAAAATCCGTTGCGTAGTTTTAAAGATTTAAGCATACATAGGGATATAGGGACAGAGAAAGCGACTTTGTTTTATACTATGTACTCAGACCAAATAAAAAGTAGTATTTTTTATTTGGTCTGAGACTATGTAGTGATGCTTAGTAACTAGAGTAGATACAAGCACACACTTAACTATTAAAACTAAACAATATCTTTTTGTATACATAATTCTAAATTAAAAGCATGCACTACAATGCATAATTAGTAATACATAATATATAAAGTATATTTTTAAATTTTTTATATTTTACACTTGATACATACTTAGCTGCTTAGCTGTACAAAGCTGTTAATTTTTCTTAAAAGAGCGCGCAATTTGTAATGTTATCCAATCTTAAATAGTATGTTAGGCGATTCTACCATATTTTTCAATGTTTTGTAGTTCAATGTTGTGTAGAAATATTAACCCAAGAGGTTCTGGCACTTGAAACAACCGTAATCTATATCGCAAAGAGTTGTCCTTTGATCTAAGGAGTTGTCAGAGTTCTTAAAGCAAATATACAGATTTAAATTCGCTCGTATTAACGTAGATAACATTGAGCATTTTAAAACAAGTCAAAACAGATTAATTAACATGTCATTTTTTCGTTTCAGAATCCATAATAGCAAACATCAAGATCCCTAACTTTATTTATTTCTTATTGTCTAGGTCTAAGATAATTCGATACCATTTAGTAATTATATCTATTTCTATTCGATAGGGTACATCATTCATAAAACCTAAAAATCAATGTCAGATTGTAGTATTCTTAGGTATTCATAACTTCTTAGATTTCTAAATATTTTTTAATCATGTATCCGCATCACGTAGATTTTATAAACACGTCAAAAAATAATAAATATCGATGATAATATAAGAATAGAAATTAATAAGTGTCTAACAGTACTTAAATAAAATATAGGTTGGAACTGTCGAATGAACATAAGGTCTAAATATTCCTTAGTATTAGTACCTACTTATAAATAAAATTGAAGTGTCTGTTTTTAATTTCAAATTAAAAACTTTTCACTAAATGCATACGAAAATTTATACAGTAATTAGTACATCAAAAAAATAACTTTTAAAATTTTTTGACTGTCTGTTTGTTCCGGCTAATCTCTGAAATAGCTGAACTGTTTTTAATAGGACTTTCACTCGCAGACAGCTAATGTTATAAAGAGTAACTAAGGCTACTTTTATTTTACTAAAAAATATGAAAATCGTTTAATTTATTTTAACTTATGCACATCGGAACGGGTCATATCTGTACTTCTATACTATTTATTTATTTATTATTCGGAAGACAAACGGTATTTAGTTACATATAAAACGAGAAAAAAAAACATATTATACCAATTAAGTCTTCACAATTTACAAGACTATATTTTATACTTATCTATACTTTACAACGCTAATATACCAATAATATAATGTTTGTAACAAATAATAAAAATATGCATTCAAAAACTACTAGACAGATTACGAATTTTTTTTTACCATTCGAATGCTACATTATCCATGAGTAACTTAAACTATATTTCAAACCTCAATAATAATGTAACCAATTGTATAAAAAATTTGCTACCTATTAAATGTTTTTATTGCATGAAAAATTAATTAATCAAAACGAGTCTAGTACTTTGCTTTGTAATTCTGAAATTTATAAATTCGGCTTCTGTATGAATAATAATAACTATTTCAATAATACATACAAAACATATTTAATATAAAAAAAAGTCCGTGTGTACAAAGCAAAGAGAAAGTACACATGTCAGAAGTAAAACTTGAATTTAAAATTTAGACTAGGCTGTATGGACTATAGTCCTTTGCCTTTCCCTATTGGGGATAAATTTAAAAAACAACTTGAATTTAAAATAAGCTAACTCTTCCCCGTCTCTGAGCGCCTGGTACTATGGACTTATTTTTTCGTTTCATCGAGTTTGAAATCACATCGATTTTAAAGAAGTTTCTCTTCAAAAAGATTCAGTATTTTAGAATTTGATTATATTATGTATATTGTAGTCTGTTATAGTAGTCAATAGTAAAAGTACTTTTTTGTAGACTCGCTACTATTTCTAATGGACGTTAATTGCGCGCAATGATTCGTAAGCAACCCGAGTTGGCTTCCGTCGGAGAGCAAACTTCGTTTCGTGTATGAAGTATGAAACTAAGTTCCAAGCGAGACGAGGTTCGGTATCGCGCGGTGTCCAACCCGGGTTACGATCGGTCGAACTCGAGCTGACTCGGCGCGACGCTAACTCGAGTTGACCCGGGTTGGCAAACCGAGTTGACACATCGCTATTTTATTTGTGTTGGACCCCTGAAAAAGGACGTTTTTACATGGTGCCGAAACCAGGATTGAAACATGGACTAGTGAAATCGTGAGTAAAAGACATAGTGTAATAGTGCAGTGAAGTGAAATATTAAGATAGACTAATTTGGTGATTGTGGGACTTGTGAAATTTACGTAAATTATCATTAAAAACACTTAGAAAAATTAATGAGTTGTGGACTTGTAAAAATATCGGTTGTGTACGTACTGGACTTAGAAAAATTAGATTTACTTTTGAACTTGTAAAATTTTGTGTTTACACTATATGGACTTAGTAAATTCAGTTTACTTTTGGACTTGTAAAATTTTGCGCTTATACCACATGAACTTAGAAAATTTTGCTTACCTTGGGACTTGTAAAATTTGGTGCATAAATTGAAGTGTTTATTGGACTTGTAAATCTTTTGCGGCCAAACTATATTAACTTAGATATTTTAACTGTCAACACATTTTTATAATATAGACTTTAAATAACTTCGCAATGGCTAACGAATTATTAATTATACAAAACGAACTGTATGAAAGACTGCAAAAGGCCGAAATAAATTATAGGAAGTCGCCTAAAGAGAGATTAACTACTGCTTATATAGAAACAAGATTACAGACCTTAGAAGAACTTTGGAATGAATTTAAGGAAGGACACAAAAAGTTTATTTCCACAGTACCGAAGAGCAGCAAAGAGACATTAACATATTTTACGAGTGACGTATATAGTTTGTTTGAAGAGCAATACACTACTTACAAAACTGCATTAAAGTCTGTCCTTGACGCAAAAGCTACTAAACCTACGAGTTCAAATGCGATGTCACCTGAGGCCATGAAATCTTCAGAAATACCACTCCCACGTATTCAGTTACCCACATTTAACGGAAAATATGAAGAATGGCAGAGTTTTTATGATATGTTTGTTTCATTGATACATGATAACACATCGCTATCTAACGTACAAAAGTTGCATTATTTAAAAACCAACTTAACGGGCGAGCCAGAGATATTACTACGCAATTTTGCTATTACAGAACAGAATTATGAGGAGGCTTGGAAACAGCTGGTGAAGCGTTATAACAATAAACGATATAATGCGAATGCTATACTTAAAACCTTATTTACACAAAAGACACTTACATTTGCATCATCAAATTTGTTAAAGCAACTACTTGATACCACGACGTCATGCTTACAATCACTACAGAACATAGGAGTTGATACGAAATCATGCGACGCTTTTATCGTTTACCTGGTTGTGTCTAAATTGGACACAGAATCACACAAATTATGGGAACAAATGTTAAGTTCGACAACTGATTTACCGACGTGGGTACAATTGACTGAGTTCTTAGAAAGTAGATTCCGCAGTATTGAAATGATTGACCCTTGCAAACAATTTGTGAAGTCTTCAGTTTCTAACAAGAGCAACCAATTTTCAAAACCTAAATCATTTCATTCAGCAGTACAAGAGATATCCAAATCCTCAAATGGTATTTGTGCCTTATGTAACGGTTCACATTACGTTTATCACTGTCAGAAATTTGAGCAAAAACCCATACAAGAGAGAATTGATTTCGTACAGCACAAAAGACTTTGTTTTAATTGTATGTGTCCAAATCACATGGTGAATAAATGTCGTCATAATACGAGTTGCAGGAAGTGTGGTAAGAAACATCACACGATGCTACACATTGAGAGAGAGGGGTCTATACACAAAGAGAGTAACACGAACGAGGGAGAAATACACATACAAAAGAGTGACAGGAGTAACACTGAGACAAGAATTGTGGCTAACTTTTCGCAAGGACTACAGAGTCACAATGTACTATTGGCTACAGCTATTATTAACGCACAAGCTACGAATGGAGAAAAATACCAAATACGCGCGCTACTGGATCAAGGATCGCAAGCGTCTTTTATAAGCGAATCAACTGTACAATTACTTAATCTTAAACGAATACCAGTAAGTGGTGTGGTGTCAGGCTTGGGAGACGGTCAAACAAGAATTAAATATTCTGTTTCTTTATTACTAGAGTCACGTTTTAATGCAACTGCTAAATACCGTGTAAATGCGTACGTGTTAGGAGTACTAACGTCACTAATTCCAGGAGATCAACTGTGCACTTCTAAGTGGGTACAGTTGGAGCATCTTCAGTTAGCCGACCCAGGTTACGCAACGCCAGGAAAAATAGATATTCTTTTAGGTGCCGAGGTTTACAATGAGATTTTACACAACAATATGTTGAAACATCCAGAGGGCAATTTAATTGCACAACATACGGCTTTCGGATGGGTACTATCTGGAAGAATACAAAGAGAGTCACTACACAGAGAGAGTATAATAAACATGCACATACAAATGAGAAGTGACGATATACTTAGAAAATTTTGGGAAATTGAAGCAGAACCCGATTTGATTAAGAAGAGACTTACCGTGGAAGAAGAGAAGTGTGAGATGTTTTACAACAGAACTACTACCAGAAATGAGAACGGAAGATTTATAGTACAATTACCTTTTAAAGTAGAGGATCCTAAATGTCAATATGGAGATACAAGAAAAATAGCGGAAAGGAAACTATTATACCTAGAGAAGAGATTACAAAAAGATACAACTTTAAGAAAAGAATATGTAAAAGTAATGGAGGAATACCTTACCTTAAACCATATGGAGCTCGTTCCACTCGATGACCTGGAGAACCCACGTGCTACTTACCTTCCCCACCATGCTGTCGTGAGAAATGACAAAGAGACTACAAAAGTACGCGTCGTCATGAACGCATCTTCACAAGGTGACAACGGTGTTTCGCTCAATGATGAATTGATGGTCGGACCCAAAATTCAGCAGGATCTGAGACACATTTTGATGCGCTGGCGAACACATCCTATATGTATTATAGCTGATCTTGTCAAAATGTACCGGCAAGTTCTTGTACATAAAGATGACGCTAATTTCCAACGGATTTTGTGGAGATCAAACCCAGACATGCCAATTCAACACTACAGATTAATCACTCTTACCTTTGGAACCGCTTGTGCCCCATACTTAGCAATTAAAACATTACAGAGACTTGCTGATGAAGAGAAGACGAAGTATCCGATTGCAGCTGAAATAACAAAAAATGATTATTATGTAGATGATTTGATGACGGGTTGTGACACAGAAAACGAGGCTATAAACATTTACGAAGAAATGAATTTACTTATGAACAGTGGAGGCTTTCAGCTACAGAAGTGGTCTAGCAATAGTAAAAAGTTATTACAATACATAGGACAAGATAAACACAGCATAGAAACATCAGTACCAATTAAGAGCGACAACATGTTGAAGGTGTTAGGAATTTGTTGGAATAGATTAACAGACAGTTTCGAATACACGATTGACTTACCTGAGATAAAAGGAGCTGTTACGAAGCGGCAAATGCTGTCAGATATCGCTCGATTGTATGATCCCCTAGGCTGGATTGCTCCCGTAGTTATTAGAGCTAAGATTATTATACAGAAGGTATGGAAAGCACAGATAGGTTGGGATGATGAATTACCGGAGGAGTTATTAGAAGAATGGTTGAGATATAGACAGGAACTAAAAGAAACAAAGGCAATAACTATTTCACGATGGTTGAATTGTACAAAAACATGTAGAGTAGAACTACACGCATTTTCGGATGCATCTACTTCTGGTTACGCGGCAGTAGTGTATCTTCGAGTGGTGGATCAATTTAACCAAGTATACTCATCTATTGTGTCAGCGAAAACAAAAGTCGCCCCAATAGAAAAGGAACTTTCAGTGCCCAGACTGGAATTATGTGGAGCAGCTTTAGCGGCTAAGTTACTATCTGAAATATCCCAAGTGATGAATATTCCTAAACAACAACTTTATGCTTGGACCGATTCTACAATAGTGTTGGCGTGGTTAAGAGGAGGTGCTTCAAGATGGACTACATTTGTGAGCAACAGAGTTTCGGAGATATTGACCATACTTGACTATGAACAATGGAGTCATGTAACAACGGATATGAATCCTGCAGATTGCGCCTCACGAGGATTACGACCTACAGAATTACAAAACAATACTTTATGGTGGCATGGACCCGACTGGATATACAATGTAAACTTCAATAGAAAATGTGACGAAATACCTGAAACAGAAGAAGAACAAAAGATTAAATCAATGAATATTATACAAGACAAAACTGAAGAATTTGAGTGGACTAAATTTTCTAATCTAAATCGAATGTTAAGAGTTATTTCATATTGTAAAAGAATTTTATATTGGACAAAACCCAAGGAAGAACGTGATAAGTTACCCAAATACATTACCATTCAAGAAATGAACAATGTTTTACAGATGTGTATAAAACAAGCACAAGAATTTCATTTTGGAGAGGAGATGAAGCATCTGAAAAATAAAAGCAATGTCCCCAAGAAGAGCGTACTTCACACTCTTTATCCGCTTTTAGATCAAAACGGCATTTTAAGAGTTGGCGGTCGCATTGACCAAGCACACTTAAGTTATGATGAACGACATCCAATCATTTTACCATCTAGGAGTCATCTTACATGGTTGTTAATATCGGATGCACACTACAAAACATTACATGGCGGACCTCAAATAATGTTAAATTATCTTCGCACGAAATACTGGATTTTACGTGGACGAGAACGAGTAAAAAAGTACTACAGAGCCTGTGTTACTTGCAGAAGATATTCGAACAACACTAATACGCAATTAATGGGTCAACTTCCTGAAGTACGGCTTACGCCAAGTAAACCATTTAAATCATCCGGAGTTGATTATGCAGGACCAATTAACATAAGATTCTCACCCGGAAGAGGTTCAAAATCATTCAAAGGATACATATGTCTATTCATATGTATGGTGACAAGAGCAATTCACATTGAGGCAGTAACAGATCTGACATCAAAAGGGTTTCTTGCTGCGTTCAAACGTTTCACATCGAGAAGAGGCCATTGCCAAGATTTGTATAGCGACAATGGCACAAATTTTGTTGGTGCTGACAAAGTATTACGAATCATGTTTAACAGTGCCAAATCACAATTCACTCATGATATTGCTGAAGCTCTCGCTTTCAAACATACAAATTGGCACTTCATTCCCCCTCAAGCACCAAACTTTGGTGGGTTATGGGAAGCCGGAGTGCGTTCTGTGAAACAACATTTAAGAAAAGTTATTGGTGAGAGTACACTTACCTACGAAGAGTTATCCACGGTGTTAGCAGAGGTTGAAGCGTGTGTTAACTCGAGACCCTTAACTATTTTAAGCAATAATCCTAACGACCCCCTCCCGCTGACACCAGGCCATTTTCTAGTAGGCGAACCCTTGTTGAATGTTGTACACAAGGATGACAATGTTGTTAATCTTCAGGATAGGTGGCAAATATGTAACAAAATGGTCAGACATTTTTGGACTAGGTGGAGTTCTGAGTATTTAGTGACACTAAACAACAGATACAAATGGACAACCCATAAGGTTGAACCTACGATAGGTGATATTGTAATTTTAAAGGAGGACAATATACCTCCGGCGAAATGGCTTTTAGGCAGAATTGTAAAAACACACCCAGGCATTGATAATATTGTAAGAGTTGTAACTATTGAGACACAAAAGGGAATGTTCAAACGGCCCTGTAATAAACTATGTTTTCTGCCAACAGATGGTTCTATTTAGTTAGTATTAGATTGATTGTTGTTGTGTTAAATTTTTTGGTTTTGTTACACATTAAAGTTTTCTTTATTTTGATTGCATACTGCACAAACGTGTTGCTCATCTGTTTAGCACGGTGGGCGGTGCTAGAAAATTACGGTGCACTATTATTTTTTTGTTCGTTGTTGTTATGTACATTAAGTTTGTTAATTATGTGATTCGATGTGTAACTGATAACATAACTATTAGTATTTACTATAGATATATAATATATAGAATACTGTTTATTGTTTCTTGAGGAAAGAACTAAGTTCTTGGTGGGCGGAATGTCTAATTAGTTTAGTTGTCATAAGTTAAATATAAGAGATAATAGATGGCGTTAAGTTACATACAATAGATAATAGATGGCGTTACAGGTAAAATTAAAACGCGCTGGCAAGGTTACACATCGAATACATGACCCTAGCCGATGGGCAATTGTTGAGTTGAGTTTGTTCTACTAGAGATTAATACAGTGATACGTGTTACAGTACAAGTACAAGTGTTTTATTTGTGTTGGACCCCTGAAAAAGGACGTTTTTACACTTGGTAATGTTTTAAAATGATTCAAATCAGACCTTTACTTCAAGTGACTAGAATGTGCACAAACATACCAAAATAATAAGCATCATTATTAAATATACACGTTAAATTCATGAATTAGAAACAAAGTAATTATATTATGTAAGTTCAACTAAGAGGGTGAAATCATAACAAATAGAAGTCAATACATTTTAGAGTTGTATTTTTTGATCATAGTAGGTAAACGACCTTAAGCAAAGTGTGGGTAGGTTTTTAGTTTAATAATAAATTATCATGTCCAAGTTGTTTGTTCACAGTGTGCGAAGTGGACAAGTGCGGAATGTGGCTTCCGCCAGGGTGTCCATGCCCAGCCAAATCATTAAGTAAGTAGTAGTAAACAGTAATTTACTTATTTTAGAAGGTAAAAATAACAAAAAATTATAAGTTGTTGAATGATATTGTTAAATTATACAAGATATATTTGAGGTTTAACTTAGTCATTAACTGACATCAAAAAAGGAGGTTATTTTTGTACAATATTTAACTCGTTTATAATGTGTTATTTTGCCAAATTGGCGCATTAAGAAGCCACTGAAGAAATGTATTGGATTAGAAAGTGTTATTTTAAATTTGGTGTATATACAAATCAGTCAATTACTTTAGTCTAGGGCCTACGCCAAACTAGATTGCCCTGGGCTAAACTAGTATAATATCCTGATCCACCATGGCTGCATCGGTTTTGGCTTAAAATGTACATTCCCCCGCAGCGTGGCGACGGGACAGCTGGCCACCAACGAGGTGGAGGACTACCAGAGCGAGGAGGCAGCTCCCCCCGCTTCCCGCACGTCCCGTCCCCCGCAGCCAGGCTCCATTGCGGAGGAGGGGGAGGGGGAAGGGGAAGTTGAGGGGGAGGAGGGTGTTGAGGGGGAGGGGGAGGTCATGGGGGAGGTGGACGTCCCGTTCGTGAAGCCGGACGTCGGCGACGGGGGGAACTTGAAGTGAGTGCTTGTGTTTTTATTTTAGAATGTATATAAAATTTCATTTATATACTAAAACCTTCTTCGTGAACCACTCTATCTATCTATATATGAGGGAGATCAGGCCATAGTCCACCGCAATGGCAAAGTTTGGGTTGGAGGACTTCATGTTGCAAGCAAAACTTGCTTAGTTTTTTCAGACATGCAGGTTTCCTCACGATGTTTTCCTTCACCGTAAGACAAGTGGTACTCATGATAGATGTGATTCGCACATTAAAATATTAGAGGTGCGAGACCCTGGAATTGAACCCGCATCACTCGGTTGTACAAGCGTGTATGTTACCACTGGGCATCTTCTTCTTCACTATTTAGAATGATAAGGACAAAATAAAAGAGTTTTAAGATTATTTTATGGTATGTCTAATTATATTTTTCCATTATAAATGAAACTATCTTTTCGGATTTTGTCGCGGATTTATTATGATTTTTGGTTCCCGACGTTTCGAATGCTTTACAGCAATCATAGTCACGGGAGATCCAAATAGATTCGCGATAAAATCCGAAAAGATAGTTTCATTTATAATGTCAAATATTCGCGTAAACCTAAGAAAGTATTATATTTTTCCAAATTAAAAAAAGGAGATGGAAGGTAGAAATCTGAAATATGGTTTGGAAGTGAGCGTAATAGTTTAGGAAGTTGTAGTACATTGACGGGGACTCCTAGAGGTTTGTGGTCTCCTAGTACTCATGACAAAAGTACCAGGAGATCATAAGCGATGAAGAGGTTACTCTTTATGTAACAGGCCTCAAGTGCCTACTACAGACACCTTTTAACCCTCGTTGCTTTCCTTTTAACACTCGCTACTTTCTGTCCTACGACCGTGATCAATATTTTAGCAGTTTTGAAGTGAAACTTCTGTAGAATCGATGTGATTTCAAACTCGATGAAACGAAAAAATAAGTCCATAGTACCAGGCGCTCAGAGACGGGGAAGAGTTAGCCTTAGTTAGATCTCGCCCACCGCGAGTCAGTGACTTTTCTAACTCTGTCTAACTCGTGGGTGTGACCGTAGCGCCATCTTCCTCTCTCAACGAGACGGGGCTATTTAGTATAAATATAGACGAGATTTAAAAATTAGTTTGTCAAAGAAGTTTTACTTCTGACATGTGTACTTTGTACACACGCACTTTTTGAAGTTATACTTCTTTAGGCGCGTTATGAAAAATTGATGAGAGTGAAATTTTACAATGCGCGCGCACAGCGAGACGGGAGAAGTTAGCTAACAGTCAACAGTTTAGAGGACTTGCAACTATATTCACGATATTTATTTTCAACAATGACATGGGTGTCATTTTCGAGGTTTCTCGGGGTGCTAATTGCGAAAATGAGTATGTATTATATAATGATGCCAAAGAAGTATAACTTCTAACGCGTGTACATAGGTACACACACACAATTTTTTTTATAATAACGATTAATTAATTTGATTGTGTTAGTGTTTGATAAGTTTCTGAGTTTGTCGTGTCAGGTACGGCTGGCGCGTGGCGCTGGGGCGGTCGGAGGGGCACTGGGCGGGCTGGTTCCGCGGGCTGTCGGCCGCCTTCCTCGCCGCGCGCGCGCCGCGACTGCTGCTGCTGGCGCAGCTGGACGGCCTGGACCGAGACCTCACCGTCGGGCAGATGCAGGGTATATACATTGCTACAAGGATTTTTTTTATGGTATAAAGGGGGCAAACGGGCAGGAGGCTCACCTGATGGGAAGTGATCACCTCCGCTCATGGACATCTGCAAGCCAGCCGGCCGGCCGGCCTTTCAGGAAAAGGAGAGGGAAGAGGGAGGGAGGGGGAGGGAGGAGGCATGGGGAGTGGGCCTCCGGGACTCTCACTTACCGAACGAAACGCGACGGCGTAGCTGCCACTTCACGTTCCGTTCATTCTTTTCCCCCATAACATTCTTTTTTTCTCCATTACAATCTTGAAAGTTGAATACCTTGCAAGTTTCATTTTAGTAATTGAAATATATATTATGTTATAATGTTCTCCAAAGTCCCATCCCTCATTATCAAATTTCATGAAAAATAGATGCTTACAGCCGATGCGAGGATTGCGCTTCTTAGACATATTTATGTTCCTGAGAAAACATATATATTCCATGAAACTCTTTTACTTAAATTGACTTATTAAGGTGTTCGTGGTATTGCTTTTGATCAATTATTGTATCTTATCTTAGTGATAGGGCTCAGAAGTTTATGGAAAATAATGTCAGTTCTTCTGGATCTCCTCTTAGAATAGGTGTTCCACAAGGATCTATCCTGGGCCCATGTTTGTTTTTATCAAATCAAATCAAATCAAAAGTTAGTAGTTTATGTTCTCCAGTTTTATGCCGATAACTTTATTTAATTGTTACCCACCCATAAATTAGGCCATTTAAAATAATATTTGGTTGTAGTTATATAATTAATAAGTGAATGTTTCGCCAGGCAAGTTCCAGATGCAAGTGCTGTCGCGCTGCGGACACGCCGTGCACGAAGACTCGCCCGCGGAGGTCAGCTTAGCACTTCTATACATAGTATAAAACAAAGTCGCTTTCTCTGTCCCTATATCCCTATGTACGCTTAAATCTTTAAAACTACGCAACGGATTTTGATGCGGTTTTTTTAAAGAGTGATTCAAGAGGAAGGTTTATATGCATAACTAGCGGATCCCGCGGATTTGCCTGTGCTAAATCTAGGAAAAAGCCCAAGCGAAGCGAGGGCGAGTCGCTAGTATATAATAAAATTCTAACTGAGTATAATTTGCAGTTTTAAAGCAAATATGAAAGTTATCACCTCGCCAATATATGAAATGAGGTTAAATTAAAAGATAATCAATTTTTTGATAGTAATCGATTGTCTACTTAAGATATTCATTATTAATGTTGTTGCTCATGATTCATCTACCCTTCATTGGAGCCAGAATCTATTTTGACTTATTATTATTCATACCTCCTCTTCTTAATATAATAATTGTCACTTTATTTTAACGTATTTTATTTATGTTAATTGTTTTATAAAACAAATTCCCGCGCAGGTGGCGCGCGTGTTGGCGAACTTCGCGCTGCGGCATCGTCTCACCGTCAGCATCGACGCCGACGAACACTATCTGTAGGGGAGGGGGAGAGGGGGGAGTGGGGGGGGGGGGGGGAGATGGGAGGGGTTAGCTCTTAGTATTCTTATTTGTCATGACTTGAGAAAACGTAAACGATACAACTACGAATTAATGTTTATGTACTTTAAATTAATATTTAAATCTACTTCTATTTGGTTAAATACCACAGATAATACTATATTTAATTTTTTTAATTTATAACAACTTAAAAATGTCTAGTGTGATTCCTCTCTCAGGGGTAGAGTTTTTTGGGACCACCCTCCAAATCTATTTATTGAAACCCATAAATATTGATAGTCAATCTAACAAAAATCTAAAGAAACTAAAAGACAGGTGGTATTTCTTTGGAATCGGTCAAAAATTTTGCATCTATTTGTAAGACTGTGTGAAGATTATAAAAAAAAACTTCATTCAACATCAAGTTAAATTTATTCTTAATTATTATTTTATGTTATTTTATTTCTATCAAAAGTATTGAAATAATTTCTATTAATTATCTTATAAAATTATAAATACTTAGTTGAATACAATTTAAAAAAAAACCGAAAGACTTTAATTCAACTCATTCAATTTTAATCAAATGATCCATTATATTTACCTAACTTTTCATTTTTTGACAAAAAAAGGTTATTTCTAATAAATAAATATTTATTATAAAGTAAGATTTAATTTATTTGTTACGAAAAGACACTTAAGTAGATACGTTTTAAGTCGAAAGTAAATTTTCATTCATTGTTAATAGTAATGTATGTACTTATTACATATTTAATAAATTTAGTAAATAGCGTAAAATCTTCTAATTGTTCCAATTTCATTTCTAATACGTACTTTGATAGTTCATTTGTAATTAAATAAAGTATTAGTTTGTAGTATTTGGTATTTGTAATTTTAGAACTATTTTCTTTTGTAGAAACGAGAGTGTATAATTTAATAATTTTTTTTGTAAAATTTGAGGCTGAAGTTTAGAATCATCTTTAAAGCAAGCAAAACAACAATAATATTTTGTTACACTTGTATTTTGGCTCCATATACTAATCGAGATAAAATCGATATTTACAGAATTAGTTCAATTCGAGTTAAAATCGATTTAATTTCCGTCCGTTTTTATGTTTATCTAAAGTGGACTCCAAGCTTTTGTAAAAGACTTAATTTAATGCTTTATTTATTTAAATAGTTTTGTTCATTTCAACATTCATTTAAAGCTACATTTAAAAACCGTATATATTTTTGAATATAATATGATAAAAGTTGCATTTTATAAAGTAAATGTTACAGATAATGTTAAATATTGTTGATATATTTCTTTATGTAATTAAAAGTAATTTATAATTGATTGATGATTGATGTTTCGGTGTCAACTTTAAAAAAATCTTATAAAATAATTAGTTTTCTCAAGCTAAAAATTTAAATTTTGGTTTATTATGACTTTTCCTGGAAAAATAGTATTTTTAATTCTAGTATAGTTGTAGGGGTCCATACTGCCGCAGTACTGCGAGTGAGACTCGGCTACTTGTTGTGACTATGACTAGTTCTAATTTAGTGACTTTGTTTACGATCTGAAGTTTGTAAAATATTCTTAATAAAATGTTGTGAACTGCTGAGCTTTTCGTTTCATTGTTAATAAAAAATTTTTTGTTTGGACATTGGACATTTACACACAGCACTATCTAGTTCCACGGTAAGGTACGAGCCTTGTGCTATGGATACTAGAAGGTTGATATACTACACATTTATAAGTTTAAATACATACATATTATAAATATAAACACCCATGACTAGAGAACAAACATTCGTGCTCAACAAATGTATGCCCCCAGCGGGACTCGAACCCGCGACCGCTGAGCAGGGTCACTACCCACAGCCAAACGTAAAATTGTATGATATTTAATTTCCCTTCACAGTCCTAAAAATGGGTTCTTTCGCTAGTTCTTCTCAGGTCTGAGGCTTCTTTTCGAACTGGCAGTAGACTTTTTTACTGAAAATGACGTTCAGTAAAAAAAATGTAATAATTTTATTCTAAATACTTAGTTTCGTGCTCAATGTGTTCAAATAAAACTTATATATGTAGAAATATTCTTTGGTCAAATTTTGCTTATTCAAAGTATATAATTTATTTACTTCAACTTCATTAAAATAAGCAAGTGCATTTTTTTAAAATAATGAACGGAATAACTATGATTTTAATTATAAAGCGGAAAGCATAGTTTTGCTGAGAAACACCTAAGAGGTAGGAAAAATAGATGAGTTACGTCAAGATTCCTGAATGCAGATCATGAAGTTGGCTGGTTCTCTTTGGATTTATTTGGCTAACTATTCTATTATGTAATAGGAAAAATAAATCATAAAATGCTAATACTAACTAATTATAATATGAGAACGAAGTACAATGTTCTTACCTGATAGACTTTCATTAGTAAAATAATGTAGAATGTAAATCTATGGAAATTGCACTTTAGAATAGAATACACTAGCAAAAACCTGAGCTTTGTGAGGGCTCGCGTAGTTTTTCTAAGAGGCAATAATTTTTAAAACGTTTTTTTTAATTAATATTTTTATTTAGGGTTATTAATATGTTTGGTTCTCTGACAGATGGCGTTAGTAGTACAATAATATTCTGTCCAATGAACATAAATTATAAATGTTAATTTTAATTTTCTTAGAACTTTTAGTACGTTGTGGGATAGGGTTAAAGCACAGACAATTCAAACATGAATTGTCTGTGGGTAAATAGACATTAAATACAAATAAAACACAAATATAGTCAAAATATTTTATTCTGATAAAAAGCGTACAACTGTGACGTTGCGGAAGTCATTGCTTTAAACAACAACTAATCGTTTTTTTTTAAATTTCCAAACAACTAACAAGTGACTTAACGATACTGACTAGTCGATACAATCACTCGCCTTCATTTTTATAAATATTACTATAAGTCCTGCGCATGAGATATCTTATTATTATTAGAAAAAATTGATAAATCCCAATATAAAATGCTTTATATAACATGTTAATTTAGTTATTGACTATTTATGTTATGTCAATTTCCTGCCATTTTCTTAAGTCTTAAATAACTGAAAATCTAAATATTCAGAAAATCTGTCGAAAAACCGCTAAGATACCAAATTACTAATACCTTTTGGTTGTTTGGTAACTGGTTATTAAAATTCAAATGGCGACAATTGACTAGAATAATGGAACATCTTTCATAAGATATATCATGCGCGATTTTCATACATATTACACTAATTTAGAATTTGCTTATTTAATGAATTTTATTATAACAATAACTGGTAACTATATGTATGTTAAACACACTATTTCTTGTAAATTTCAGGAAATTAAATAGGTAATACTTTAAATCACAACATTGTGCTCTCACTAATAAGAAAATATAAATAGTTATGTAATTTGATAGTGCAGGTTCGAAACTTGATTTGTGCATAGATATTAATATAAAATTTGTTTAAAACTTTAATTTTATTCCAATGAAAATTAAACCAACTTTAAAACAGAGGCAAGATTTTTTCACTTAATATTTCTATTTTTGATGTTGGTTTAAAAGTTTTGGATTCTCATCTATGAAATGGCAAATTACGTCTAGTCATTGGTGACACTTCACAAGCATTCGATATCACGAAGTTAAGTACAAATAGAAAATTAAATAATAGTAAGTAATTTAAGAAAAACAATAAAAAAACTTTCTTTTCGGTTATTTAGCGGGTTTATTTAGATTTTTGGTTCCCGACATTACAAATGCTTTACAAAAATCATAGTCACACTACGATTATTGTACAACATTCGATCCGAAAAGATAGTTTAATTTAAATTGTTAAATGAGGCCGTCAGCGCAAAAGTAACTTAAACCAACTGACAGCTATTTTGGCGGCATTTTTTATGTATAAATCATCACCTAAGTATTTTTTTTATTAAACTCTACCATATTTAGAATACTTTGTAGTAAAATAAAAAAAAATTAAACCAAGTTGTTCTTGCACTGACGACCTGAAATACCCGCTTAAATCTAAGCAACCCACAATAATTACTATTCTAGTTACATTTATAGATTAAAAAAAGGTATAATCTCACTGTCACTGGCTGCGGCGCCACTAAAATTATTCTTAGAAGATAATTTACCAAAAAACATAAAACATGGCACTAAATCTATGATAAAGTGTAATTTTCTATAGTTTTAATAAAATTATTTTAGAAAAAGATGCAGTAATATTAAATATTTGTGCACTTTATTTTTTGTGTTTATTACTAAATATTAGAGATTATAATATTATGAAAAAAATAAATAAATATTGGTACGTTTGTATTTAAATACTTAGAAATTTAAATTAATATGGCAAAGTATAAATAAATTTAATTATACATAAATAACAATATACGATAGTAATTGTACTGTATTATGACGTCACAACAGCGTGAACGTCCACTGTACTACAGCGTTCACATTCTACAATCGTTATCGATAATAGAAAACTATTATTATTATTGTTATTCTCTTGTAGCTTTAAGATTATTAAGTAATCACAATTGACTTCGCCGATGTCGCGGAGAAAATAGTAAAGTTAATAATATAAAAAATGCCACAAACAAGCGTCATGTCACGTGGTCCGAATATGTCATTCTATGTTAGGAGAATCTAAGCTTATTTCTTATTTTTATGTTGTATTTATTTCAATAAATTCTGTTGTACAGTATTAAATCCGGTTGATGCAATAAATTATCAATTCGTTTCAATTAATTCCTTTAATGGCTTCTAGGAGTGCCGGTTGGGCACATCGCCAATATCGTGTAGAAATAAATTATCAATAAAATCCATCGAATCTTGACGGAGCCGGAATGAAGTATTTGTAATCTGTCACTGTTAGGCCTCTTTCGATAATCTCTTCATTTAGATGAGTTTTTTGTGTTAAAGTATTCAAAAGCGTGCTTTTATATTATAAAACTGGCAAAGCCGCAGTATCCGCTAGTTATGCATATAAACCTTCCTCTTGAATCACTCTATCTATTAAAAAACCGCATCAAAATCCGTTGCGTAGTTTTAAAGATTTAAGCATACGAAGGGATATAGGGACAGAAAAAGCGGCTTTGTTTCATACTATGTAGTGATACGACTATAGTTTTCTATGACTATATCGATTGTAGAAAGTCACCTGTGTGGTCTCACACGGAGCTCTTCATCTCCTGCTTCACGCAACTCTTGAAGGCTTCCCAACCTTCGTTCTTGGCGTATGACTGCAGACAGAAATAATTATGATGAAGTAAATATTATACAATATTATTTTTCAGCTACACTACTTATTGAAGATAGTGATAGTGATGGGTTGACATTTGATTTGGACAAATTATTGATTAGAGGTCATTTGACAATCGTTCCTATTGGAGATTAAATGAGCTAATTTTCTCTCCTGATGATTTTTTTTCTTGATAAAAAGCGGCCAGTGTATTTTTCCAACATCTCATATATGTCACATAATACTAAAATTCGTCCAAACTAGTTCAACGGTTAAAGCAGAAGAACCTAACAGACTGACAGACTCATCAGTAGTTGCCTAAGTGGTGGTGTGTTCTGAGTGGTGGTGTGGCGTGAGGTGAGTACCTTGAACCCGCGGTGGAGGCGGTCGCGCATGATGGCGATGAACTCGCGGTAGCTGAGGCGTCCGTCGCCGTCCGCGTCGAAGATGGCGAACACCGTCCCCACCAGCGCCGCCGACTGCGCCTGCCCCGTGCAGATCTTCACCGCGCGCTGGAACTCGTCTGCAAGATCGCAAACGTGTCAGAGGTACGACAGGCAATCATGTTTGATGACATATCAGACACATGGTGGACATATGAGAGGAACGAGACCCGGGGTTTGAACCCGCTTCACTCGGTTTCCCAAAAAAGGAGCCTAGTGCGGGCGAATCGAACATGTCTTTCGTAAACTTACAATACCAAACATGCAAGTTTTAAGTTAGACAAGCGGTAATAGGTATATTCAACCTATCCCGAGTGGTGCCGTTCTTTCCACGCAAAAGTAATGGATATAGCATTAAACGAAACATGTCGTATTACTACTGGCTGTCTGAAACCAACCCTAACACCAATGTCTTACGCACGGTAGGAATTGCGTCTCCAGAGGTCCGTGGACCAAAACCCGCGACATCCCATGCTTGTTGTCGTGCACGCCACGTTGTTAGTACCACAAAAGCTAAAAATCCGAAAAAAACTCATGAAGTGTGTCTCACTATTTAGTGACGAAATACTAAAGGTAGGATTTGGTAGGACACTCATGGTTCTTTGCCAACTCCATTTGTCCCACCGTCTGAGAATCTTGCATAGTTACTGGACATAATTTGCCTTAACAGGCCCGGAAGTTTCTTAACAGACTTCAGTCTCAAGTTTGCCGAAGCAAGGAAAACTTAACCAGGTGAGGATTCGCGAACGGTGGCCTGGATCGCTGATGCGGTACTGTTCCACAATCGACGAAGAGGCCCCTACTATGCCCTGCTTACTCTGTTACATGGAACTTACAGAAGCTTATGCTGTAGATAAGCTGTTGAGCATGCCAATAATAAGCTATAAATAAGCTGCTAAGCCTGCCATAAAGCCATAATGGTGACTGAGTTTTGGACTGACTTACTTTAACAATTGCCATCGACGCGACAAGAAGAAGCAGTAATCATATTTGAAATGATACAAAGTAAGTTATGTGTCTATAAAAATGGAGCATCGTAAAAAATTCAGAAACAAAAATATTAATCTTCAGACACCACAATTTATCAATATACGATCTAAGAAAGTGAAATGTCCGTACTGACTTATGTTTGTTTTAATTTACTTTAAAACAAATGCTGGATGCAAATAGCAAACTATAGTTTTACTATTTTAGATCTCTATTACATAAAAGGTTATGAATATTTCACTTGAATCAAAGATATTGCCATAATAAATCACTCAATTATATTCTTCATAAAGAAAGCAAAAGCAAACCTTTCGAGATGGGATGGTCAGCGAGCGTGTACATGCGCATGGCGATGGTGAAGTCCTCCAGGTTGTTGAGGAACTGGCAGAAGGTCTTGAACTCGTGGAAGGAGATCCCTCTCGCCTCACGCTGCAGGAGTCGCTCCAGGTACATGTCGTAGGAGTCGGTGTCCAGGTACGTGTAGCGCAGCAGGATCTTGGCGAAGTCCACCTCCGAGATCGTCTCGTGCCCTGCAGAGTTGTGTAATATGCCCTTTTTAACGTCCCACTGCTGGGGGTGGGCCTCCCTCAGTACGAGGGATCAGGCCATAGTTCGCCGCTCCGGTCTAGTGTGGGTTGGCGGACTTCTAGTCTCGTCTTTTAGAAATTCTATCTTACAGGTATTTTGATTATCTTTCTTTCTAAAAAACTCTTATGATTCATTATTGAAAATATTTTTATATCACAATGTCAAATCATTCTGCTCATCAGTTCAGTTTAAAGTGCACAACTTACTACCTATACTTTTGTAGTTGTATTTATTTTGTTAAGTTTTAATGAATAAACATATTTTGATACAAATTTAAAAGATTGATGGTGTTTGTTAGCATCAGGTCATGTTACCTTTGGCGAACTCATGGAACTCGAGCTCCAGTACTTCAGTCTGCAGGTTCTCCATGAACTGGCGGAAGCCGTCGAATTTCAGCTCGTTCGTACCTTTCTTGCCGAAGAAATGCACCTACAGATAGACATTCATTTATATTTTGCGTTTTAGAGAGTATAGTTAGCATGTAGAGTTGCAGACTCAGAGTCATCTATGTATAGATGGGTTTAGGTTGTTCTGTTAAAAAATTCTTAAAAACAGCTTGGTAACGTTACCAAAGATGCCACGAAGAGCATGTACAACCGGTCGATTCCACGCCTTGTCTCATGTTGGTAATACTTAATTTTCGTCCTGTCGGAATTTGATATTGAGAGTTATAGAAAATGCATATGTCTGAAATTGTCTGAGAATGAAGAAAGAAAAGAGAATATCTGAGAATACACAGATACTAGTCTATAATATCTCCTCCAAATGGCTAGTTTTAGTAAAATTAACTGTCATTACTAAAATCGGTCGAGAAGACATATTCAGGTGTGTCTCTGTGTGTCTCTCTCTCTATCTTTCTCTGTGTGTGAGAGTATATGTGTGTGAGAGAGAGAGAGGGAGGGAGGGAGGTAGAGAGAGAATGAGAGTGTGTATGTATGTGCGTGTGTGAGAGTGTGTGTATATGTGTGTGTGTGTGTGTGTACCTGCAGCAGGGTGTCGACGTCGTGTCGTCGCTGCAGGCCCTGGTCGTCGGGCGCGTCCGCCGCCCCGCGCTTGCCCGCCCACGTGAAGCTGAAGATCTTCTCCATCTACACACAGACACGTGCACGACATCATCTCATTTATATATAACTTTATATCGTTGCTGTAGAAAGATAACCTCGTATGTCCAGAGATCCAAACTTTACAGGATACGAAAAAAATGGTTCATTTTGTCATTTTTTTTCAAACAAGAGGTTTACGTTTTACTTCAAATATGGCACTAGTAGTCATGTATTGGGTTGACGGTTTCGCCGTAATATAAAATACGTTATTTTCATTTAATTTTAACAAAATAATATATGCATATTTGACATACGAGGTATTCATTCTACAGCGACAATATTTAGTTTTACATCTGTGAATTGTGATATGTACCTATTATGTTTTCGTATAAGGAGTAAATGATTGCAGTCTAAAATGTAGGGTAGTTATACATTTAACAATTACACCTAACCGTAACTAATCGTTATAATCGTTAATAAATAATAAAATTAATAATTATAAATAAATATTATAATGATCAATGTTTAAAGGAAGGTAATTTAAAATAAGGTAAAGAAAATTAGGTAAATAAGTAATAGATTAAAGAAATATGTAGGTATGTGTATCAGAAAAAATAACCGATCGAGGTACCGACCACATATAAATTAAATATTTGTGTTAAAAGTAATTAAATGTATATTTTGATGATTTATTATTTTATTAATAATATAAATTAAACAGAGTTTAGTATGTTTTAGTTAAAACTTTTAAAACCAAATTAGAATTCAGAAGTAAAAACCACTCGTAATATTGCACATTTATTACATATCTGTGAGAACCTGTTATACACTGAAATTATAAAAAATATATATTTTTGACTTAAAATTAAAATACCGTAAGTATAAACTCTTAAAAAAAATAATAAATTATTTGACTTTCTTTTAAAAAGCATTTCGACGAAAGAAGCATAAAGTATTAGCGTGAAGCGATATTTGAAAAAAATAACAATAAAACTTCAACCTCAACTCTGCACATTCAACAACCACTTACAAGTGAAGGTTTGGTTTTAGCGGGTTCCGTTCCGGCTTGAACCACCTTCTGTTTCAGCACAATCGACGGCACTAGACCTTGCAACTATAATATATTCGTCTAATACATATTTTACATACAATACATAATTTAAATAACAATATAAAGCTGTATAAAACAAAAAATTAGAAAATATACTTTATATAGAGAATAAAATATAACAAGCACAAAACAAAAAAACTTTGATAAAAAAATAACATTATTAGTCTGTGATCAAGATCAACATCTTGAATTTTGTCATCTGTGACTTGAATATTTAAATGTCACAATGGCCGTAGTTTTGGCGGCAAGCGCCAATATGAGTGGAATAAACATTAATCAACTACGTGACACTGGTGAAATAATCTGTGCTCAACTGGCACGCTTTGAAGCCATTAACAAAAAATTGAATTGAATTGAAACAATAATAAAAAGGAATGATTTATTTTTACTTTATATCACCAAATGTGTTGTCTACGCCCAATATTATTAGTAATAACTAATAAATGGTAATAACTTATTACCCATATTAGCCCAATGTTAACCCTCGACCAAATTTTCTACACAAAGGGAACAGAGACACTCTCAGTTACAACATGGACATAAATACTGGCATAAGACGTGAGCTATTTTTTAATATTGTAAAAGAACAAGAGAATAGAGTTTGGAGTTGATGGTGTCCCCTTAATACATTTTATTCGACAATCTAATTAAATAAATATTATAAAGAAGGTTAGTGTGTGAATTATTATGTTGGATACTTCCTCATTCTGCAACGGCTTAATAATTTCGAGTGACATTCGAAATGGAGATTCAAACGATATGACATCCAAGATAAAAAAATAATTCGAAAATACTAAGGGCCCATGAAAATGCACATCAGCTGAGTAAACGCGGGAAAACAAGATAAGTTAAGTTAAGTACACCTTGGGAATGATGTGATCGCCTCCAGTTATTCGCCATTGTTAATTTTAATATAATAAAAAAAATAGATTAAGGAATAAATAATATTAGTCCCGCTGAGTTTCTTTCTGGTACTACACTGGTAGTGGTCTGGTTTCTAACTGGTAGTAAACTCATGACGTTCATTAAAAAATTGTAATAATTTTATGCTGAATAAAATATTGTGATTTTGATTCGATTTATAGTCTATGCTCACGTCAAATGCCGGTAGTTACGTTGAAATGACATACAGAAATCACAGAATATAAACGAAGATAGCAAATAAGTCCGTCCACTCACGGCTCTCTCGCTGTTGGCGTCGAGTTCGCGTTGCTTCAGCGACCCGCCGAGCAGACGTTGGATCTATTCGGTGTTGCCAGTTACGTTATGTGAAAACAACTTAAATTTAACAAAAATATAGATAATAATAAATAAACATATAGCAAACAAAAATATATTATGTACATATTTGTAACCTATAACAAAAATGCAGCTTATAAAAGTATAATTTAAAACTATCTACGTATAAAGTGCGTTAAACTATTAACAGCTGTGCAAATATATTGGCGTGTAGATTAAAACACAAAAAATAATTAAAAAAGAAGTACTAATAATAATAATATGGCCGTCCCTGTTTATATTGGAGGTCATTTATTATCTGTGCAGGAGCAGGCTCTAGTTGTGATAAACTAACATCCAAATATATTTCAGTTTTAAGGTTTGTTTCTTTTATCGAAGATATACCTTTACCTTTATTGTTACGAGATGATTTGTTTTCAAGCGAGATAATTGAGATAAAGACTATGTTATTGTTAAATGTGCTTGCTGTTTAAACTTAAAGTAGGAAGTAGGATTAAGACATCCGTATTATACAAAAAACCTCAGTTTTTTTGGATTCCTTTAATTTTATTTCAAGCTTGAAGCTGACTGATTTTTATTTATGACGGTTATGCGAAAATAAAAGGTTGTCAAAAGCGAATGTGAATAAGTAGGAACCTTTAGTATTCTATATATTAATTATTATTATCTCTTTCATATTTATTCATAGTAAAAAACTAATGTATTCATTATTTTCAAAATGTTAATATACCTATTACAAATAAATTGTAAGTTTTTATCCATTTTTGTACCACATGTTACACTATTCATGTAAATAGATTAATTCCAGTCGCTTTACTTAGCTTCGCTCACAGTTTGTCAACATCGGGCTGTATGTGTGTGTGTTTGTGTGTATGTTGTAAGAGTAACTCACGACTAGAAACTCATTTTTGTCGACGCGCTGGTTGCCGTCCGTGTCGAACATGTTGAAGGCGATCTGGAACCCCGACGCCGGCTCTGGAAATAGTCGAGCGATACGATGTTCAGATCACTCGGGAAATGGATTTTGGCACTATTTAGCTTATTCTGTTTTGTCTTTTTAGATCAATATTCTATTTGGATTACTTACTCGTTAAGATGGACAGTAAGAACAGGTACTCCGTATATGAAATGATTCCTGGAAGATATAAAATCAATGCATTACTGTTATATTAAAGCTAAAATAACCTGCCCCACTCCTGGCCGTTAGGAAGCCTGTACCTCATTAAACCGAAAAATCCATAACTAAATTTGACCACACCCAGACTTGAACCTAGAACCTCCGGATGTGAAATCGTACGTGCTAGCCATTAATAGGCAGTATAAAATAATTTATCAAGTATCTGTTATCGATTAATAAATATTTGGAGAGCTGATTAGTTTGACGCAGTGGTGAAAGGATAGCTACTAACTTGGTATTAAATGAACAATCATTCATTTCTCTTCTCCTGTACATGAACATGTAAACGTATATTTCCAGCACGTAATACTTGTTAAACATTGATTGTAAGATGATCCACGTTATAGCGTCGGAACTTCGGTAATCCCTTACTATTTACCATTTCATTTCTTAGATTCAGATTTAGATTTATATGCGGTTAACTTAGAGCACAACTTTATTTTATACAACTTTTCTGTGAATCAACTTTAGATTATTCTGTTTTCAGTTTTTCCACCTTAAAGACGTTAAAATCATTCAAAAGTATTTAGGTTTAAAGATATTTATTTCCCAAAAAGAACAAAAGTTCACTTAATATAAGGAAAATTATATAATGAAAAACTTATGTAACTAATCATACAATAGTGCTATTAAAACAGATCTTTAGACAGTATGTGCTTCTTTAATTTTTCTTAAATACATTAATAGATGCCGCATCTCCTACATCTTTAGGTAATGAATTGTATAGCTGTGCTCCTTCAACAATCGTATTTAGTTCTAGTCTTTGGTAACTCTAATTTATTTCTACTTCTAGTGCGATGTGAGTGAATAATATTTATTTACTAAAAAATAAATAAATAGGCAGGTTTTACGACTACCTTTATCCCTCATATTTCGAAACATTTGCGGGGAGCCCTTCTTCAGCGGCGGCACTTGGTCTCGCAGCTGCTCGATCTCCTTAGCGGTCAGGATCCTCCGCTTCAAACGTGCTGGAAAGTTACAACGGGAAAAATATGATTAGATAGCATTTATAAAAGTAACGAGAATTTACTATTATTTTAAGGAAATGAAAAAAAAAACAGTTTATAAAAGAAAACAACTTTAAATTTATCTTTTTTTTTTTACAAAATGATTACTCGTTATTTTAGAGTGAAAGAAAATATCGTTAGGAAACTTATGTCTTTGGAAGCATAGGCAAGTTTGCGCAAGGGACCTTGCACGGAGTCCAAGAACCCGCACTGGTCAGCATGATGGACTGTGGCATGATCTGCCTTTTATTGAAGGTCCAATAGTGGGCCTAGCTCCAATAAGAGGGAGAACAGGTGGCATGTTAAAAATAACGCAAAATATAATCCAAAGAGAAAAACATAATTTGAACATTAAGAAGTAACGAGTGAATGGTACCGAGATTTTTGCTGACCTCAGTAGAGACAAAAAACCCCATAAAAATAAGGCAAATTCACTTACGCCTAGGTTCCTGTTCCACCACGGACTCCAAGAAGTCCTGCGGCGTCATGTATAGCTGGCCGCCGTACTCGACACTCGCGAACTTTATGAAACGACGCTCTCGAGACGTGAGTTTCACTGATTTCACCAATTCGTCTGGTTGCTGTAATCATTAACAAAATCAGATGAGTGCAATTACATTAAAACTTTATTTGCATATTGCGGCTTGCTTTATTTACATGTCAGCGGTTACGGGTTCGAGTCCCGCTGGGGTCATTCATTTGTTAAAGTCGGGTGTTTGTACTCCTAGTCCAGGAGCCAGGTACATTTTCGGTCAATTATTTCTTCTCGAGCAAAACTTCGTAAAATGCATAAGGGACTTATACTATGAATACTCGCGACCGTCAGCTGCGACTCCGTGGGTGGGGTGGGCATTGCAAGCCTAAGAAACTTAAGAAACGTTATTTCCTCCCGGATGAAAATTTATCAGAGAATCGTTAAAATACTCTAGTAAATAATTAAAAAAATCAGCTAGCTGTAAGCCAAGGGAAAAGTCGTCAGCTGATAAGTTTCAGTAGATCATAGTTGCTGTTGCGTTACACCTTTCAAGGTACCAGCTGACAAACTTTCCACTGAGATACAGCAAGCTGACATTAATTTTCATTCATAGTAGTATATAAACGACCACCAGGTAAATTTTTAGTTGAGAGGAAATCATTGAAAATATAATTTTTTTTTCATGTTCAAGGAGCCAGCTGACGTATAATCCACCGTGTTATGGTCAGCTGACTATGTTTTTCTTTCAAAATACTACATTTACTACACTCTGATAAATTTTCAAAAGAGAGGAAATGACTAAAAACTTTTTTTTTCTCCATGCGTGGGAGGCTGCCACTGCCCACCCCACCCACGGAGTCGCAGCTGACGGTCACGAGTATTCATAGTATAAGTCCCTTATGCATTTTACGAAGTTTCGATTGGGAGGGACTTGGTCATGAAAATCTGTCACTGGCTCCTTGACCATCCAGTCACGGGTGTTTATATTTATAATATGTATGTATTTAAACTTATATATGTAGCATATCAATTATCTGTTATCCGTAACACAAGCCCCGTAGCTTACCACGGAACTAGATGGCGCTGTTGTAAGAATGTCCCAATATATTTATTTATATTTTTCAAGACATTAATCTATATGTGGAATGGATTAAATTACAATTTATCTTACAGAATACACTGCAATTTTCACGTCGAATAAGATTAATTAATCATCTCTTGCTGTCATTGATACATGCACAGTGAACTGTGTAGACTAGAACTTTAGTGAAAGTAGAAAGTTACATTCGATATTATATTATAAAGAATAAATGCTCTGAAGCGATTTTAATACGATTTATTATTATACCTACAGATATTTAAGTGCGTAATTAAAGTTAAAGAGGATGTAATAATGCCAGAACAGAACAACAGATTCTCTTGTTTTCTATCGATATTATCTTACTATACTAATATTATAAAGCTGAAGAGTTTGTTTGTTTGTTTGTTTGTTTGTTTAAACGCGCTAATTTAAAGAACTACTGGTTCGATTTGAAAAATTCTTTTTGTGTTGGATAGTCCATTTATCGAGGAAGGCCATAGGCTATTTACATCACTCTACGACCAATAGGAGCGGAGCATCAATGAAAATGTTGCAAAAACGGGAAGGGCCGGCGCTAGTTTTGCGAGATATCATACCGCGCGAATCAGAAAGAATTTGGTTTCCGGTCTTTAGAACGCGTGCGAAGCCACGTGAAATGCTAGTCGCTAATAAAACTTTTATCAATGAAAGTAGAATTATTTATAAAACACAGTTTATATAAAAGTCAAGTATCTATCTCCAGTGAACGTTACAACCTACAAGTAAAGCGCTGTAATACACGCAGTAACCCCGTTCCATTTGATTTAGTAAATCATTTTAACGACTCTATTAATATCTTAGTACATACAAGTACAAATCCAGACCTAGCCTTGTTTTATTTTGAAGGGCATTCGCGTAAATAAATATCCTACATAGAGGCGGGAGATCGACCCTTTATATTACGAGTAACTCTTATTTGCTTATAGGTACTTACTACACTACTACACCTGTTGTATTTTTAACCTGGCACTTTAAAATGGAGAAGTATATTATAAGTTTTAGTACATTATCGATTTTTTAACTGTAAATCAAGACTAGTTTCATAAAAATATTAAAATAATGTACAATCCTTAAGCAATTGAAATTAGTATATTATTTTTTTAGTAAATATTAATTTTACACTAAAATAAAAGAATAGAAAATGTTATAACACTCAATATTTACTCTCATAGCTTTTGCAAGCCTGTAGGAGTTGAAGTGAAACATTAAAATAATACACGTGGTCGTCTAACGAGATCATTTTCAATGGACCCAAATGAGTGACAGAAATAGCATCGAACCCATTGTCTTTGGCTTCCTTCCGAATATTTTAGTCTCGGAAAACTCGCGTCGAATTTCCGCATCTTATGATATGAATAGAATTAAGTGGGTGGTCCGTCCGTCCGTCCGTCCATACCTCGTGTGTCTAATTCTCTTGAATTATATAATTTATCTACATATGTAAATATATATAACACTTCTATGCGTTTAAAATATATTAAATATTTTTTTTAATTTTTTTTTTAATATTTTGGGACATTTACTACTACTACACACTATCTAGTTCCTCGGTAAGGTACGAGCCTTGTGTTATGGATACTAGATGGTTGATATACTACATATATAAGTTTAAATACATACATATTATAAATATAAACACCCATGACTGGAGTACAAACATTCGTGCTCACAAATGTATGCCCCCAGCGGGACTCGAACCCGCGACCGCTTGCGCAGCAAGGTCACTACAAACTGCGCCACGCGTGTCGTCAATATGTATGTCGGTATATATCGCGATCTGTTTGAGCGCTGTCAGAACTGCTTTTTAGCACCTCAATAGGTCATGGTACTGTACTTAACACAGGGTAGTTCTTAACTCTTTAGAAGCAGAAGGGAATCGATACATCCGTGAAAGAGATCGTTCCAAAGTGCTGACCTGATCTCTCACCGGTTATGTAGCGTCCCATATGAGTTTTAGAGAAATAGAAATAGACTTTACAATTATTTAAGCATACCGGTATTAGCCTCACAATTAATGAGATTGGCCACAATGGCAGAAAGTGATATGGAGATTATTATTATTTCACAATTTTGACATTTAACAAGAAAAGTATTAAAAAAACTAAACAATGCTTTGACTAAGGAATAAGATGTTACCATTCAGAAAAGATATGAATACTAACTACCCTATCATAGAATTAAATTATAAATATCTGTTTAAAGTTCAAGATCACGATCACAACGATCTTTAATGTGAAGACAATCGTTTGTCCGACAAAGGCACCGTCCCCGCGGGCCCGAAGCCGCACAGTCAATCTTCCAGATTTATTCCCGGGCTTAATTTATTTCTATATTGTGACAAAATGGCTATTAGGCAAAGTAGGATGCGATTTTATAACCCTTGATTTACGTCGCCGATAAGCGAGCGCCTGATTTACTACGGGGTTGTTTTTATTGCGTACATGATATATGTATCACTCTCACTATACCTGGTGCGTATTGGGAAACCTTTTATATAGCTCAGTTTTATGAACTTACTTTTAAAGTTTATTTTAGCTTTTAAGTGCTATTAATTATGTCTTGTTAACTTCTGAGTGTTATTAATGTTTCTCGCAAGGATTGAGGGTTGCGATGTAAATGGTCCTTTAATATTATCTTGGCGATCGTATATACTTTCTATAGATATGTGTAATTTTAAAATAATGGCAGTTTCCCACAAATATTTCAAAAATTATGATTGCCTACTAGACTGTTTATTAATTAATCATTGAGTTTTATTCAGTTGAGATTATTTTTTTTTTATTCATTGACAATCGCGTACGTTATTTAACGTAATAAAAGTAAGTTTTGTTGGAAAATTAGTTGAAAAAATATCAAGATTATTTGTCACTTTGCGTTATCTGTTACTATTCAAAAAAACAGTTCCATCTTTACACTGTTAGTGCCGTTCCCACTTCCGCTGCTTAATCGATAAATAATCGATTTTTAATCCTATATTAGAATATCTTGCATTCACTAACAAATTGACTTATTAACGCGATAAAAATTTACTACGTCAGAATATTTATATTTTTATTAAATACAACAAGGAATGCGGGAGACGCTTGTACATTCAACTGCGGCTAATGATTAATTTTAGAAACAATAAATAATATGAAGCGAAAAATTATTAAATATCCCGACTAATTGGTCGTAAAACCATTGGAATTCAATGTAACTGATATTTATAGTGTCCTCGCGCGTTAAGTCATTTATATTAGTAACTATTATAATTTCATATTCTTACGATAATGGTTCTGTACAATTTCTACAACGGAGATTCACTAACCTAAAGTTACGTTCTGAAAACTGCTTTCTTATATCGTATTTTTTTAAAAGCCAAACTTTAAATATTTGGAACCACTTCCGTACTATTTAATCAAAAGTTTAAGTCCTGCTTTGCTATTCTTTTTATCCTTTTCTTTCGCATTGCAGTGCTAGGACAACTCCGAACATGGCATGTAGACCATGGAAGCTGCTTCTTATTTGCCAGTTTCTATAACTCTATCTACCGATAGACCGGTAGATACTCTCATACGATTTTGACAGGTTGTAACTTTTAATGTGTCAAAATAGTATGAAAGTAACTACCAGTCATCGGTAGATAGAGTTATTGAAACTGGCAGTATATCTTTTAATATTATAATCTTATATTATATACAAACTAAACTGATGTTTTTTTTGTATTATATGGATACTTATGTATATTTGAGGAGATTTTGTTCTGCCACAGATCTCGTTTGGTCGGAAAATAGAAAAAATCTAGATCTCGATAACAGTTTCACCTAACACGACCAACTACAGCTATAAAAAACTCAGGTTAAAGGTACATTAGTAGTATAAGTGGACAATACACATAAACCATGAAAATCGGTCAGCTGTTTCGAAGTCGATCAAGCCGTTTAGGAGATAAAGTGTAATAACTAATAGCTAAAGGTAAACAAAAATACCTATATTACATCTATCTTTCTACTTTCGGACCGTCTTTTGAAGCCGGAGTTCTGTCGAGGATCTCTAAAAGAACTTATCATATTTATCACATTTTTATGGCATTACAAACTTCTTACATACGCTGCTCGTAGTTCATTTGAGTAGTGTCTCAACCGGTAGCCGTTAAGCGCGGCTAATAACTGTTATGAATGGGATGGGTGTGCATGATGGACGAGGGTGTCACGAGATCGTACCTGGTTCTCATTGGTTCGAGGAGACCAGCTACATTTAGTACTTTATGGTTTAGAAAATTTTCGGTATTTATAACTTATTGTTTTATTGTACCTATTATATGAAGGGTTAGTCTCTAAGACATCACGTGTTCGAAGAATTAGTAACATGTACAAGTTACTAGAATAGACTTTTACTAAATAGCGTAATAATGAAGCTTTATCTTTTGAGCTTTCATATTCAAGTATGTAAATATTAGCTTTACGCAAAAAAGGTAACACTTAATTGTACCACAAATAAAAACTAAAGAAAACCCAAAGCTAACGTAAAATAGATTATTCCGAACAACAACCTTGTAATACGAAATCCTGTAACCACACAAACACATAAAATAGAACAAGATAATCGAGACACAAGTGATTGATAATAATCGTTTAGATGTTTATTGCTGTGAGGTTCATCCAGTACTATACAATCGTCTTAGAAATCGGGGATCCGTTATAATATATCAACCAACACGGAGACTGGAGTCGGTCCAACCTACCACTTTGGTACGAAGGAAGCATCTATACATTTCATCTAAAAATAAAAATTAATATATCGTGATATACTAATAGAATATAATAGAGTCTTAATAGTTTATTTATTTATATAGCTCAAGTAAATTGCTTACTTTCTTGATATCCTATTCAGGGATTCATCTTCTAAATCTTTTATATTTTTATTTTTTCATCCCTTAACTACTCTAAAACAGTCGCGTGATTAATAAAATTTCCTTTTATCGACACATTTTATTTGCTTGCAAACTAAAATCAATTGAAAGCCCATAATTTATGAAAAAGACAGGCCGATAGGTCCAACTCCTCGGGCAGGTCAGAGGTAGCGCGGCGTCTTAAATCACAGCCTCCATTAAGCATATCGCGATGTGTTCGGTGTTCAACTAATACGCTACAAATATTGGTACAAACCACAAAGGGCCAGATCGCCAGATTTATTGTTTGGCGACTCGTGAGCTTTTAGTTAAGGGATAAAAAACTCGTATTTATTACTTTCAATGTGAATTTTATTTCTCTACTTCATAGGCGTATAGAATCAATCAAACAACTTTGAAGTTTTCACACAATCTAAATAAAATTTAAGGAATCATTGTGTCAAATAAACCAGTAAATAAACATGTTAACACAATTACACACAGTGCTATTTAGTTCCGTGGTAAGCTACAAGGCTTGGGTTACGGATACCAGATAGTTGATACACTACACATATATAACTTTTAAATAAATACATATTATAAATATATACAGTATACACCCATGACGAGTACAAACATTCGCGTTCAACAAATTCACGCACCCAGCGGGACTCGAACCGGCGACTGCTGGCGCATAAAGTTACTACAAACTTTGCCAAACATGTCGTTGAAATACAGTAATATAACATCAGTTTTAATTACTTTTTATCACTAATTATTATTATACAAACAGAATTTTTCTCACAAAACTCCCTTCCTTAGTTCGGAATACAGGAAATATCTACAATCCATATCCATTTAATACAAAGTACACGAGGATGCTCTGAATACAATGAGAAAGCGTGAGATAACTTGTTCCTTCAATAGACATGCATGATTTGGTACCTGGATCCCCATATATCTTTATTTACACCCTCCCCAATAAAACTCTACATACTCCATCGCTACACAAGTCTAGTCTCTATCTCGATAATAATACTTACTATAATGTTTTAATAGTTTATTTTCTGTGATCGGTGTGCAGTGCAGGTTTCGGATGCGTTAAACAATTGTCATAATATGTATAGCCTAGTAAAGTGTCAGAGTGAGGAAATGTAATACAGACCTTATAATTGTTATGTGTCGACTCCGACTGGGTCGGAATGCTTTCAAAAGTAAGGTGAATAAATCTTTTTAAAGTCAATAATTTAATATTATCATCAGAAACTCATTAATTTTTTGTATAAGATCAGGAAGTGCTTCAGTCTTCAGAAAAATCAGCGTAATATCCTTCGACCTTTCAACACTTTATTAAAATTATCTATATAGATAAATAAAATTAAAGTGTCTATTTGTAACAATAATATATACACGTATTATATAAAGTACTTTCTTATAAGAAAAACTATTTTTTCAAAATTTTTGTTCGTCTGGCTGTCTCTTTTCCCCGCTACACAAATTATTTTGATTGGACTTTCAATGGTTTTCAATGTTTAAATGAGTATTTTAATATGTTTTAGAAAAAGCTATATTTTAGCTCATTTTATTTTATAAAAAGGCTAAGCTTTCCGCTTCAAAAAGCCATTTAGGGACGTTAGTCGCTAGTTTCTTAAATATAATAACAATACTTGAAGCTGGACAGAAGAGAAAGCAGGCGGTTTGAAAATGACTACAATTTATGTACCAGGCATTTAATTTTGACACAAAATCAGGCGTTAGACGCTATTTGCCAAAACAGGAACACACAATTGACAAAATTATGGCGAGAAATTATATACTTCATCGCTCAACCGCTGTGATTTGTGATTCAAGTCAGATTATTGGCACAAATTATCTTAAACGTTGCTCTTTCCACACCTTATTATTGTTATTGTAATACTAAATTATAGCAGTAAGAAGGTAACTAGAATTTAAAAAAATACAATGCGTAAAGTCAAGCTTATGTTGATTTAAAAAAACACTTTTTTTGATAAAGCAAAATTGATTTTAATAGTTTTTTTTTCATAAAAAATGTACTTATTTTCTTCGTAGGTACTTAATGGCAATAAAATTCAAAATATATTATCAAGCATATAATTTATACAAAACTAAAATATACGCATAATTCCAACTGACGTAGATGCGAGCTATGGCGAGTACAAATAAATAATAAATAAATAAATATGTTGGGACATTATTACACACAGCGCCATCTAGTTTCGTGGTAAGCTACGAAGGAAGCTTGTGTTACAGACCAGATAGTTGATAAATATGTAAGTTAAAATACATACATATAACAAATATTAACACCCATGACTGGAATACAAACATCCGAGTTTAACAAATGAATGCCCCCAGCGGGACTCAAACCCGTGACCGCTAGCAAAAGACAGTGCAAGGTCACTACAAACTGCGCCAAACGTGAAAAGCTAGAACAGATATTACAAACTCTTCTTTTTCCCTTCAACGTATCTACAACCAGTTGGACGTGACCCAGTTGCTATCAATTATAGGCCTCGTTAGTCGTTACAGTAATCGCGGACTAACGCCGTTATCGTGAGAAATCGGAAGCAATCAAGCTTAGTGCTCAAAGTGCGAGAGGCCTCGCAAATGTCCATATTAGCCTTACGCGTAAATACTATGCTGTAAAGGATGTTATTTATCAGATTTTACAAGACTCGGTGTTAGGGGAGAGTATAGCGGAATTTGAGATTTTGTTAATTACTTAAAGACAATTGTTATCGACAGCATAATAGTTAATAATAAAATATACGACAGCTGACTCGCTTGGCTGGTAAGCCGACATTTTAAGTTAGAAATCAACTACATATGTATTAACATTTCTACGAATACGACTCAATCTGGGTTACAAAGAGAAAATCCAACTATATTACTATTAGTACTAGCAGTATAACAAAATCTGCCCACACTGCACAAACTGCACTATTCAACAAAGTTGTATGGCTATGATCGATCTTCTTAGACATCATAATCGACTAGTTCATGAGAACTTGAGATTTCAATATTGATCATGAGGCATATTTAATAACAAAGTTTGTATCGTCCGTCTTTCTATCCACAAGCCACGATCTATCATTGCGATATCAAACAGCCTGGTGAATGATTAAAGTGAATCGTATTCGCAATTTCATTGGCGATGTTGAATGCCGACTGCGGGTGTATTATTTGCGCATTACTCGCGTTTACAGCTCTAAGGCAGTTATCTCGATCAATCACGTCCATTCATTCCACCTGCTGTTTACTTACCACTACTACGGTCCGCGAGGCATTTTAAACGTAGGTACAATTGATTCGTTTGACTTGATTGATTGAGGAGGGATTTCTTGTTTCTCTCAATTAAATGATTTTGTACTAACTACTTGGTTCAGGAAATTTTCTTTTACAGTTTATTTTTCAGAAGGTTAAGAAGGTTAACAAATCATCACAGGCACAAAGTGGTATGCCAAATGTAAGGAATATAACAAGTGTAATGTGACCTAAATAATAGAAGATTTCAAAAGGAGATCATGTGCTGAAGTAAGAACATAAGATTAACCCAATTTAATTAGATTATCTCAAGGCAATGTTACAAAATTCTTAATAACAAAAATTCTGGTTATATTCTACTTTACTACTCTCTATATATTCCTTAAGAGTTAGATATACTTTAATCTTTAAATTAAAATAATTCTTCATAAAATCACAATCCCATCCCCATTAGTTTCTCAATAGCCTTAACGGGAGAACATATTACGACTATTTACTCTTTAATTTTTTATTATTTATTTTTTTATACAAAATCACCATTTGATTTTAATTGCAATATCAGTCAATCACTACTAGACGGGTATCGATTTGTAAACTTCGAATATAGTTGAACTTATGTAAGCCTATAAAACAGTTGATTCAACCAGGTAGGTATTTCCACTTCAACAATGAATTAGAAATTCTTGGCGGGGCTGAGACCTGAGAGCCACTGGCCGAACGCCAGCCAACTTCACATTTTAGAGGCACCTGACTTTTGTAGGCCATCGAATTCTACTCCAGTTCGATAGTATGTTTAAACGTTTATTTAAATGTAACATGAAATTCTAAATCTTAGTGACATGAGCCAGTTTAATTTAAACATTCATAATACTTAAGTAAAAGCGTATTTATTTTGTATTTCGTTTACCACATAATATGTAACTGTAAAAAAACTGTAAGTTTAATGAATTTTTATACGTTTTTCTAATGATTTCTTTTATTTTCTTTAAAATACATATTATCAATTATAGGAAAAATCCACATTACTTTACATACATTCTCCTTTTTAGTCAAACCTCTTTTTCACCGCACATAAACTTCTTCATACTTAATTTTCTACTAAATGTAAAACTTATTTTTTAAACGAGTATGTGTGTTGGTACATATTATAAGTATTCTCTCATTGCACGCCATGATGGGCTATATGAACTGGCTGATGTGAACCAGAAATTTTGTAAACCTAACAAATTAAACGTTACGCTAATTAAGACACTACTCGATGCACCATCTACTTCCATCCAACAGATCCAAAGCGAAATCCTCCCGAGTTGTGATAGTAATCGCAACGCAGTCGACCTAATCATCATTAAGATAACAGTTGTCATTAGGATATCTTGGTCAGGAGGAGTCTAACAAGCAGTAATATATGATGTAGCGGACTTAGCTCTGTGAACTACCGTACGGCGGTACATTTACATAGCTGTACAGCGTTTTGATAAATCTTATCAAAATGTTTTACTGATTAGAAGTTAAATTACATTGTTATTTGAAGAATTTTAAATGGAGGAATTAACTTTGAATAAGTTATTATATTATGTTTAGAAATGCTTTTATGATAACAGCTTGCTTGTTATGAAATGTACTTAATTGTTTATATTTAAAATTGTAATTACGTTATTTGTGAAGCCAACAGACTTTATTAGTTGTTTAATTAAAATGTTTAAGTATAAGTACATTATTCGTATGTTTACTTATTTATTCAAGTTAAAATTCCATATTCCCTATATTTAAAGTTTTTTAGATGCCTTAGTATGTCATCCTTTATTGAATTCATTATGCTTTCATATATTATGGACATATTTCAAACCAACACCGAATTATAATTCAGTTTACTTTGATTGCTTCACTTGTCTTAAAATGGGTAACTGATTAGCTGTACCGTTAACGAGTGGATTCTGAAGGGCGGGTCAAGGGCCCCATTGGACTACAAAGACAATCATAAGCATCTGTCGTGTGCGCGATAAGAACCAGCTCCGGCGGTTATTTATTTGCTTTGCATCTAATTACGGATGGTGTTAGTTCGGTTCCCGCGCCGGACGCGGTCACATGCGACATCCGTTGATGATCGTTGAGATAATTTGCACTCTCGAAACTTCATGGAAAATTTCTTGTAATAAACTTTCTCTAGATTAAAATTTGACCGTTTGTAACATATTTTGATTCTCTTAATCGATGACAAGTTATAATGTTAAGAATTCCAATAAGAACTACGTTAGACCCAAATAGTTATGTTCGATGATCTAAAATGACGTATTTATGTTTTAGACAAAATTAGGATCACAAACACATTTTTTCATTTAAACTATAATGCAACGAAAAGTACCTGCTGCTTGCAACCGAATAACTGATACGAAGCATTAAATTAATATCTATTATCGGTTAAATACGAATGTAGGGACAATCGAGTAATATTTTAGCGAACACCTTGCGAGTGGTTGCGCGACGGCGGATGGCCGTGGCTGTAACACGACACTATCGCGATCCTTACTGTAAATCATTGGGGTTAGTCACTGTGTCTGTGTGTCACTGAGCTCTGAACCGTCCACAGACGAGTTGCTTGTTAAACCTATATACATATTATTAATTAAACTTTTGTTTGTTTTAGCTAATCTTAGAAAATACTAAACGGTTTTTCTTATAGTTCTTACCAATAGAAATAGATATTTCATATTAAAGTAAAGATCTACTGATTGGATGACATTTGTGAATTTGATCAAAAATTCGTCTCATCTAGGCGTCTTATTGCCTTTTAGAAAGTGGAGCGAGGAAAAGCTAATAGTAATGTAATGCATCTGGCCTAGTAACTATAGATTTGTAAGATATAAAAATTTGAGATCATTTGAACTGATCTGATCATTAAGTCAGGAGGATAGACATCATGACATGACTTGACACTACATCCATTTGTAAAACATCTTGTTTGGGACAATATGGTTCTGCTTTTTCGCATATTTCAAATTATTATGATTGTTATTATTTAATGTTATTTGCATTCTAATACAATATTCTTTTTATATCTGGGGTGATTTAGTAAAAACAATCAATCCAATAACTTAAACATTTACATTTTAAGATTAGTCAAAATAAGTAAAGTTTCCTCTATATACAAAAATCATTTATCAACAGAACTGCATTCCGAGCCGTTAGCAGCTTCCTCAGACTGGCAAAACTAATATTTAGTATACAGATACTACAAATTAACTATTCAAATTGTTTATATGTCCGTTTGGATAAAGTAAGATATAAGACTAGTAAACCAGTCCCACTTCCCTGGGCCTAAGTTAAATAAATTAAAATTAGGTATAAAAAATAATCGATTCACATAGAAGTAGCTTAAGTTACTCCTTATATCATTAGCTATCTACGAGTGTTAGTCAGTCCCGTCAAAATCGTTCCAGCCGTTTAAGAGATTACACTGTTCAGTGTACACACTACACTGAACACAAAAATAAGCAAACAGACTGACAAACATTTTAAAAATTGATTTTTTGATGTTATTTTCACCGTATATGCTTTCACATACATTTAGCGAAAAGCTGTAAAATTTGAAATTAAACAGACACTTCAATTTTATTTATATGTATAGATTCGAGTCTTTAGGGTTGAAATGTGGCAAACTGAGAATACTTGCGGGTATTTATTATAATAGCAAAGCGTGTATTTTCTGTCTGTACAGTGCAGACTTTCTCTGTAACTCTAGTAGCGTTAGTTTCATGTTTAGTGTCACAATGAGTTGCTGCGAATGGCGGCCGCCTCGTTGGGATGTCATTGGAAAATTTATTGTTTTACTCCATGTTATATTCCGATTGTATAACTACTTAAAGACTTGAAGTGATTGATTTGTGATAACATGCATATTGTTCAGAGAATAAGTAAAATATTTTCGTGTCATTTATATTTTCATCTTTTTATAATATATGATGTAAAATATTACCGATCAAATCAAATTAGTTTTTGTGGTTTTATCCTACAATATCTATTAATATAGTAAAAACTATCTTAACATAATTATAAAAGTCTTTAAATAAATCAGACACTTAATTTCAGTAACAGTATGAAAAAATTTAAGTATAGTCACATGCGAACCGCCATCAACCCCACACATTAACTAAACTTTCACACTTTATTGACAGCTAATTGACAGCCGATCACGCTGCTCTTAGCTGCTCTCATCCCGGATAATCCCAAGGGATTCCAGGAATAACTGAACCACGTGACACACCCATAATAGCTTTTACTCCGTTCGAAGTAATCTACTTCACCTTTGAACTTCGGGGTAATAAGTTTGAGGGAAACTTAAGTAACCGACGCAGTTGTCGTTCAACAAATTGGAAGCGAGATAAGGGAACGTTCAAATTTACATTTACACACGATACTATACATCAAAATAATACACCTTCAGTAGGGTTGCCACATAGAAACTTCAAATTCGGGACAATTCTAGGACAACGGTAACGGGTCGAGATCATAGTAAAAATATCTTGATTTTTTTTTTATTTTCAAAGGTTTTAGCCGTGTGAGGTGTTATTCGTTGTTAGTTTATTTCGTTACAAAACTATTATTTTTTCGGAATATGGTCTAATTACTGGACACGGGACAAGACGCAAAATTCCGGGACAATCCCGGATTTCCCGGCCATCTGGCAAGCCTACTCCAGCCACCGGCATGGCGCAGTACGCGCACTCGATGCGGCCTACAAGCGCCTAGTTATTTATTGCTTTATAACCATTTCTGTAATGGGTTATAACGTTTGTATTTTAATTTTATTATAAGGTTTAAAAGATGTACATCTCATAAAGTAGGTAAATAAAACCTACACATGTTGTTATTGTACACGAATATGCATTTTTTTGATCATGGTGCCTGCTTCTACAAAATTGGGCAAGTCTCAACGTTGCGTCATTCCATAAAATTATTTCCAATATATTTTTCCTCACAATGCAATGTTTTCCTTCACAGTGAGACTCACTAGTGGCAATCATGTTGGAAATGATTTACCTTAGATTTGACCCCGCTTCGCTCGGATTGCCCAGCATTACCATTGTGCTACTACTACCTTCATTATTTTCTAATCGAAGCATAAAGATATCAACAAATTAAACCATTACCTAATCGTAAGAGCTTAATATAAAAATGGAATAATTATTATAAGTAGATATTATTCATTTTTAGGGTTCCGTACCTCAAAAGGTAAAAACGGAACCCTTATAGGATCACTTTGTTGTCCGTCTGTCTGTCTGTCTGTCTGTCTGTCTGTCTGTCTGTTAAGACCTTTTTTCTCAGGAACGCGTGGAGGTATCAAGCTGAAATTCATATCAAATACTCAAGTCTATGGTCTCTTGGAGCTGTGAAAAAATCAAACTTCTAAGTCAACGCGATCAAAAGATAGTCCCGTTTATGCCGCAAATTTTCGACACTCGCAAGGGAATCAAAACCTACAGGGTACTTCCCGTGAACTCAGAATCTTGAAATTTGGTACGAAGCAACGTCTTATAACACAGATAAAGGAAAAATTGCGAAAAGCATAAATTTTTAGTTACATCATATAATAAAAAATATTTTTAAAAAAATATTTTTAAAAAATATTTTTAATAATTTTAAACTTATTACCCCTTTACTCATACACCGTTCCGTACAGGTTTGTACGGAACCCTCGGTGCGCGAGTCTGACTCGCACTTGGCCGAATTTTTTTATTTTGTTTAGTCTACGAGGAAATTGAACCCAAGGCCTCTTTCCTTAATAGCCAGTGTTATTTTATCGTCAAAGTTTTCATCACATAGTTACAGTAGGTATGTAGCAATTTTAAAAAAGCTACTCTCAGCAAACTTACATGGGCCTATAAAATAAAGGATTGCGTATAGGTACATCTAAACTAGTGAATGAGTCAGTTGTCAGTCTGTTTGTGATCCTTTTAACCAATTAGCGAGTTGAGAACAAAATGGATAAGCAAATATAATTTTTTGCACGAAACAATGACTTAACTGTAGATTAAATAGTACAAGGCTTGATTGATCGTTGAACTTTATAAGTCATGCTATGATATGGTATTTGATAACTTGTTACCACATATTGATATTTGTAAAATATATTTGCGATTGTTACTCATACCTTACAAATCTTGATACTAATCTATAGATCTTAATCTATACATATAAATAAAATTCAGTGTCTGTTTTTAATTTCAATTTAACAGCTTTGCACAAAATACATATTATGAAAGTATATACGATACTAGAACCAAAAAAACAATTTTTAAAATTTTTGTCTGTCTGCCTGTTTGTTCAAGCTAATCTCTATAACGGCTGGACCGATTTTGACGGGACTTTCACTTGCAGATAGCTAATGAATAAGTCGTAACTTAGGCAACTTTTTAAGCTTTAAGGAGGTTATATTTTAGAAATTTTATTTATTTTAACTATCGGGGGCTTCGCTGACGCTAAACCGAGGGACGAACCCGAGCGAACGAAACGAGGGAGTGGCTAGTACTTATTAAAATCTACGTTTACTAAACTAGTATTCTAAGCGGGAATCGATCCTGCGATTTATTCATTACCATGCGCTACTGCACCATATGTCCTTTAAATTGGTTGTAATTAAAATTTAGTTGTATTTATAATTCAGTAAAGGATATATCATAACATTTTAATTATAACCTCCTTGAAGATGTAACGTGTCGTCTAAACACCCGTCGCGGTGACACTCTCGTCGCCGAACGTCGACTTGCTGTAAACATGGTATACTTACCGTTTTGTGTACATTGAGATTAATTTATTTCTATATGTATTTTGTGTTTCATATAATTGAATATATTTTTATGTTATGTTCTTTATTCTGTCTTCTGCCATTTGGGCACAAATAACTTCGCCGATGTATGTCGTGTAGAATGGAAAAGATACGGTGATACGGAATATACGTTTCCTCTTTAGTCACTTGAGCTACAGTCTCAAAAAAGGGTTATGTGTTTAATCTGCATAAACCTCCAAAATCAAGGTAACTTTTTATAATTTATGTATCCTATACTGCCTTTTTGCTATATTATGTAAACAAAATGTACCTATACGGTACGTAAGAAAAACATAACTTTTTGTCTGTCTGTCTGTCTGTTTGGTCCGGCGACAAATATATAATAGATGTTATAAGGAGTAGTCTTTGGCTAGTTTTTAATTTAGAAAAAGAATAAGGGCTCGATCAAATATATCTATGTCTCCCGCGAATTTCACCAGAGCCAAGCAAAACATATGTAAAGTTAGAAATATAAGTAGAGTAGATACTTTTTTATCGAAATTTCGAGGTGTTCTTATCGTCCAGCTGAATCTAAACAAAACATACCTAGTTACTCGACTTGTAAAAACAGACTTTTGATTCAATAATTTGCGTCAAAATGTAAAATACCATTACCACCTTCACTCCTGCACTCATACAAGAAGGCAGAAGCTGTTAGCTACTCGTAGGCATAATTTCATTCATATTTCATATCTGCTTCGTAAGTCGTAACCTAATCGAGAGTCGATCCCTGAGAGAGTCGACCTTGACTCGACCTCTGCACGTGACGTTTAAATTTAAAATCTCATATAATTTAGATAAATCATGGAAGCTGTTACACTTCGAGTGGCAATTACATCATCTACGGTGAGTAGAAATAGTTGCGTCGTATGGGTAACGATAAATCTTTTAGCTATCGTGTGGTACAAACTCAATCAAAATTCTTACGTCGGTACAGGGTTGCCAAGATGCTGAAAGCTATATATTATGGGAATACTAAATAGATTTTCAATGGTTAAATAATCAAACTTTTTATTTATCCTTACACAGTATCTATACTCGCTTACACACTCATATATTATTTATTATTTATTATTTGTGATTTCATGGAGGTAAGATCAAAATCCCAAGCTTGTCTGGTAAGAGTCGTTATAGTGATGCATAAAGTAAATTAATATATTATAAATGTTCCTTCTATAGGAAATGTTCACATTTAAAATTATAAGATATGTAAATTATTTTGTGTATAGAAAAATAAATTGAGGTTTTATGTGGTTTTTAAACAAAATGAAAGCATACTTCAAACTTATCAAAAATATTAGAAGAGCTAGTATATATATCCCACTTACTATAATAATTAAACTACTAAAACATTTTGTTAAGCCTGTATACCCTTTATTTTTATGCATATTTTGTTCTTATGTATTTTAATAAACCATTGTATATGTACTTTGGCCAGCCCTAGAGGCCGCCCACTTGCTGCGGCACCTCGGGTGTTACGGCTAAACGCTGTTAATGGACTCCCTGTATGTAACGTTTGACATTTGTTCCACAATTTATGCTAAACTAAAAACAAATTGTTTTAATTGCTGGGAAAAGATAGGGAAAAATAGTTTTATTAGTAATTTATGTGGCGAAATGGCAAATTACTAGGGTATCTTTAGGTTGGATTCCTTTACGTGTTATCTAACTCTTCTTACTTGAATTTGCCTTATCTAAAGCCGTTACTATATTAATATTTGTTATTTCACCTTAATTAATATACTTTTTTCTTGAAATGTAAAAAAACTGAGTTTAGCTTGAACTAGCATACTCAAGTTTCGCTTGGTAGAAAACAACCTTAACATAACGACACAGAAATATCTGCCTCAAGTGAAAATCGAACCCGCGAAATCCCCTTTCAAAAGCATAGCTCTCTGTACTTACTGACACTAAACTACAACGATTTCTCCATATCCTAATATGAATTTTAAAATACCATTAATCACTACATAGTATAAAACAAAGTCGCTTTCTCTGTCTCTATATCCCTACGTATGCTTAAATCTTTAAAACTACGCAACGGATTTTGATGCGGTTTTCTTTAAGAGATAGAGTGATTAAAGAGGAAGGTTTGTATGCATAACTGGCGGATCCCGCGGCTTTGCCTGTGCAAAATCTAGGGAAGAGCCCGAGCGAAGCGAGGGCGAGTCGCTAGTCTAGCATAAAATGTAGTGTATGTATGTATGTTTAATGTTGGTCGCGACGCGTGTCACGGCGCGCGACACGTGAGTGATATATTCGACCAAACACAGCCATTCGTTACTGTCCGATTGCAATTAAACAATACTTTGTGAAGTTCATCTCCCTCTGGATCTGACGTGTCTGCTGGAGGAATGTCTTGAACTTTCCATTTCTAACACAAAAGTGACCGGCGGCTTAGTGAATGTACATATGTACCTGTTGTTCTTAAGGGAGGTCGCAGGATCAATGTTTGTTTCGTGGCGTAAGACAATGGCTGATGTAAGATGTACCGAAGTAACCACTTAAAGGGAAAGTTTATAACTATGGTGCACTTTCGATTGTAATCTATTGTTACCCAGCTTCGACCTTATTATGATAATTACATTAAAATTTTATATCTATTTTTTATCAATTAAAAATGCAAACCTCTTTTTCTAATCTAGCTTTTATTGATAATTAGCATTTCCTGCGGCTTCGCTCGCGTTCTAAATGCTCTTCCTCTTTGCCCCTTTTGGTCGTAGCGTGATTTAATATAGCCTATAGCCTTCCTCAATAGACGGACTATTCAACAAAAAAATAATTTTTCGAACCAGTACTTCCTGAGATTAGCGCGTTCAACCAAACAAACTCTTCAGTTTTATAATATTAAGTATAGATTTGTAATACTTTAACTGGTCTAGTCAAGATAAAGCGAGCTTTCAAGTCAAGCCACTTAACTTGCTTTTAAATATAAGCTTATTAGTCTTATTAACGCTTTAACTATCTCGTAGTGCGAATGTATGGTCCTAAAGCAATTATTTACACGAATGTATGACCCGTACAGCATTTAACTATGGATTTATACCAATTTATTGAAAACTTTCAGGCAATCCCGCGGCACACGACTCTATTGCAAGTAAAGCACAACTCCAACTTATAATAAGTTGTGACATATCTTAATTGTGGAAAACATTCACCGATAATATCGCTTCATATACTTGCCTTATCACCGACAGATAGCGAGGAGGCATTGTAGTTAATGTCATGCGCATATATGGTAATTCCACCATTTACATACTTCGGAATACGTTAAACAAGTGAAAGCTGTACAGGGAGCAACGCAGAAACAATCTTAAGACACTGAGCGTTTATCGATAACTGTGGGAAGCCCTGTATACCAGCCCTTTGAAATGTTACCTAACCAGATGTTAGCCGGCCGGTTAGACTGCTCAGTGGAAAAATTGGACTTATCTATGTAGTGGCCCCATTCATCTATCGTAAGAAAATTGTCACAACTATTAAAGAAGGCCAAATAGCTAAGTTAAAAGCGACAGGTTATGTTAAACCTTCCAATTGATGAAAGGAAAAATACTCAGTGTGTACCGCTACATTACACGGTTCAGGTGGGAATGTTGTTTTTGATAGAGTTCAGAGATAAAGAACAGTTCGCTTCTCGAATTAGTACAAAACCGTGGAAAATAAACATTTCTTTTCATTTGTAGAAGTAGAGTTATTATAATTCAATACTCTTGTTAATGGCTTCAAAGCGTGCCAGTTTAGCACAAATTATTTCGCCAGTGTCACGTAGAATGGAAAAGACACGAAGGAGATTGGTCGGTAACATAGAATCAATAAGTTAGAGTTATTATAAAAATCTCATTGCACTGGGTCTTATCTTCTATCTTCGCCCAGCATATTTTATAATGCAGCCTGCGAGGATCCTCGCTTATATTATACTCAACATATATAATGATGAAATTAATTAAGCATAAAGTTTATTTCAATAGAGCGAGAAGGCCAATTGTTACGAATACCGTTTTAACTTTCAGGTTACCAACAAGGCTGCATTTAGAGTTGAACTTTGGCTGAATAGTAAACTAAAACCAAAATGAAACCATACGCTAGATACCATATATATACAACACGAATGTTACCTTATCTCAAGCAATCTCCCAATAGTTTTCGTATATCTTTACAATCTCCGCCGCTATCTGATAACGGCCGATATGTGATTGCGTAATCACGATCCTGACTTTACTTATCCTACTTCCGACACTGCATATATACAGATGCTAATCCCGTTATTTTATTCGCTTGGTCAAGTATAACACACTGAGTGTAATGTGTTGTACTACTGGACCGAATCGAAAAATTCTTTTTGTATTGGATAGTCCGTTTATCGAGGAAGGCTAAAGGCTATATTACATCACGAATCACGATATAACCAATAGGAGCGGAGCATCAATGAAAAATGTTACAAAAACGGGAAGGGTGAGCGTTAGTTCTGCGAGGTACCATAACCATGCGACACAGAAAGAAATTGGTTTTTAGATTTAGAACGTGTGCGAAGCCGCGAGAAATGCTAGTGGGTCATAAATAACTTTTATTTTGATGTACGCTTAGCATGAGTGTGTCCCCGCGTCATATGAACTTCTCCAGGTTACAGTCTAAATACATTCAGTCCTTTAAGCGTGAAAGAATCACATCAGACAAACGCCTAATTATAATAAAAAATCCAGTTTAAAATTGATCTCCTCACAAGTGAGCTTTACACAATGGATCAGGCAAAATTTACAGCAATTTAACCAGCTTCACTTTGTTTTTCAAACCTACACGTTGCCAACGTCTTTGACTATCAACTGTACAGCTATATTAGGTTAGTAATAAACATGAATTATCTTAAGTAAAGTAAATCAGAGCGCAAGCGCAAGCAATCAACCGCATGCGATACAACACTCACTAACTCTATGTTTTTCTATATAATTATGGTGTCATCAGGATATCACACGGTTTATAGGCATTTGTGTAATTGTCCATCAATATTTATGGCTATCGGCGTTTCACACCCCATAAATATATCATATAAAATCTATATATCAACTAAATCGAAGTGTCTGTTGTTACCATGTGTTTTGTTATTCATATTTTTTTGATATAATCTTCATTTTTAACACTAAAAATGCTAATTTATTTAAGAAAATTTTAGACTGAAGTATGTAAATAGGTACTTACTTTTAATTAAATTACTTAAGCTAGTTTTTCTATTTTTACCTTTTGCAATCGCTTAGAACCAGAGAAACCTTTTTTATTTTAAACATTGCAAATTACTTAGTAGGTACATTAATCATTACGGGTTTCTTGTTTTGCTAAGTATTTTAAGAGTACATAAATTCATCCATAACATTGTACACGAAATCTTTTATTTTGTTTATACGCATGCGAAGTCGCGGGTATTTAGTAGTGTGTATACAAATAATCCCACTCAAGAGCCACAGTGACCAAAGTGTGAGCAGACGCAATAAAGCGTCGTAAACAGATTAAATCATAGCTATAAAATATTATACCATCAATAATAACATTAAATATTAAAATGATAAAACCATAAAATAATAAAGCTTATTTTATTTATTACTTCATTTAAACGGTTGGTACGTTTCTTCGACTTATTTTCACGGAGTAAAACGTACATTATATGGTGACCCGGATAACCATATCATCATACCAAATTTTATCGAAATCTGTCCTCCAGTGGTTTTCTCTTGATGCGATCAAATTTTTTTAAATACAATAGATTTGACCCTGTATCGATAGTAATGATATAAAATTTATCCAATATTATTTTATGAACAGATTTGATTCAGAATTTTATTATACGTATAGATAGATAATAGAAAAAGGCAGTGGTAGCCCAGCGGTAACACGCTCGCTTGGATATCCGAGTGATGCGGGTTCAAATTTGGGTCTCGCATCTCTGATATTTTCATGTGTGAATCATTTCTATCATGATTACCACTTGTCTTACGGTGAACGAAAACATCGTTAGAAAATCTGCATGTTTGAGAAAACCTAGCAAGTTTTCGTAAGACATGTGAAGTCCGCCAACTCGCACTAGGCCAGCGCGGTGGACTAAAGCCTGATCCCCCTCGTACTGAGGGAGGCCCGTGCCCAACAGTGGGACGTTAAAAAGGGCTGAAGAAGAAGAAAATAGATAAGAGACATAATATGGCTTTTTGTAAGCTCACCATTATTATTTCTAGTCACTTGGTACTGCTTTCAATACACCATTTTCAAAATGGCTGGTCTAATTTATTATAGTACAGCTTTTACTGGTGCCTAGAATTTTTTTGTGAGAAACATGTTTTCTCTTACTTTTATTCTGGCGAAGGACAAGGATTAATAAGAAGCCGCATTGTCTATGAAATTTAAGCTTGTTCATGTACATGAAACAAAATTGAAATGGACAACTCAATTCACTACCTTCGAAATCTTGCATCACGATAAATCTGTAGATGAATTCTGTGTGCTTAGTGTGAGTTTTTTTAACTACTCGGTCGCGTTAAAGTAAACTCCAATTTGTATGGAGTTGGATCAGCGCCACCTAGCGGAAAGTTTGTAAAACATATTTTGTGAGTGCGAGATGTTTTTTAACTTTACGATCGCGTCTGTCGACTAACTTTTTCGAAGTGAGGATATTATACGAGCTCGAATGACGTTTTTGCGAGTGTGAGATGCAACTTAATCAATTTTGACAGTTCGATTGTAAGCGTCTTCACTTTCGAGCAAGTTAACTTTGTCACTTAGATTTTGGTAGTGAAAGTGAAAACAGTTATTTAAAATACGAATATATTTTTACAAACTTCATAATATTTTGTGTGTTGTGTTGTTTTATTTGGAGGAAAAAATGACAGCACGCTATTTTTTCGCTTGGAGGATGTTGTCGACGGCAACAGCACAAGATGAGCGTAATAATCTAGCCAGCATTCGTGCAGAAGCACGAATTTCAGATAATCCAATATTACATCTTCCAGAGACTGAATTTAAGAGAAATTATCGCCTTTCGAAAAAAGCATTTAAAGGCCTGTGCAAAGAACTAAGACAATTAACAAATTTGAAATCTACTCAACGGGTTACCTTGGAAGTAAAGGTAAAAATCATTTAAAATCACAAACATGCACCCTTCGTGTATTTTTTTATCAATTGGTATTATTCTAGGTACTCACTGCACTATTTTTCTTTGCAACGGGGTCTTACCAACGGCCAGTTGGGGTTGCAAAGAATATCTCCCAAAAAATGTGCAGTGTTTATATAGAAGAAGTGACCACAGCATTAATACATAAGAATATGTTAAATAAATATATTCAGTTTCCTGATACTCCAAATGCCAGACAAGCAATTAGTCAAAGGTACTTATGCATTCATAACTACATATATACAACCTAGGTTTGAATGCTATAAATAAATGCTTAATTTGACAATATAATTTATTTAAGGTTTTCTGATAAATACAAAATACCAGGGGTTGTTGGTTGCATTGATTGCAGTCATTTTAGAATACATGGGCCACCAAAAGAAGAAGAGCATCAGTACTATTGCCGTAAACACTATCATTCTTTAAATGTTCAAATGGTAAATAAGTAAATCCTTTCCTTTTTATATAATCATAGTATGAATGATTTTTATTACCTATATCTATATTAATATTATAACTTTTACAGGTATGTGATGATGAATATAGAATACTTAATGTTAATGCTAAATTTGGGGGTGCAAATCATGATGCATTTATATGGGAAAATAGCGATCTCAATAAAGCACCAAAATGGGGAAACAGTGTGGCTTTTAGGTAAAAATCTACTATAAGTAATATACTAATATTTACTCCAGAATTATGTAAGGTTTTAGAGTATTCCCATTAAAAACCTGTTTTAGAAAATTAGGGTCAAAATTTGTGTGAGGGTAACATATGACACATTTGTATATATTATTTTTATACTCTCAGGTGACTCAGGTTATCCACAACGGCCATGGCTGATGACTCCTATTTTAGATGCTGCTCCTAACACACCTGAAGCAAATTATAATAAAAAGCATATGACTGCTAGAGTTGTCATAGAAAATACCTTTGGAAGGTTAAAAAATCGATGGCGATGTCTTAACAAAGACAGGGTTCTACATTATAAACCATTAAAATGTTCAAGAATCATATTGGCTTGTAGTGTTTTAAATAACATAGTCATTAAATATGGTATTGTAGACAATTTGGATAACACAGGTATGTATGGAATTACAAAAAATATTGATATGTTAGTTTCAATATATTATACCTAGCTACCTTTGTTTGTTTGAAAACTATTAACTATTTATTCAAATAAATAAAGATTTTACTACAATTTTGAAATTAAATTATATGTAATAACACCTAAAAGTTATTTATATCCAATAAAATAAATTACTTAATTTTCAGCTATGGAACATGATAACATGCAAGACCATAATGAGAGGATTACCACCGAGGGAGAGAGAAGTTCCACCAGTGATTTAATTAGAGGCAGGGTATTAAGGGATCAATTAGTTAGAAGATTACAGCAGCAATAATTATTATCATTTAGTTTATAAGTTTATATTAATATTTGGTGGCAGAGTTATATTGTTATTGTTATTTTTTATTTTAAACTGGGTGTAAAATGAAAAAGCTTAATAAAATAATCTGAAACTTTTTAATGTTTAATTTTAAACCTTAATAATAAATATTTATGATCTAATTTATTAATCTAATCTTTACAAAACTTATTAGGTAGTTTATCTAATATATCTATAATTCTTAAACCTAAAGCTTTTAAACTAGGTGTAAAACAAAAAAGCTTAATAAAATAATATGAAACTTTTTAATGTTAAATTTTAAACCTTAATAATAAATAATTATTATCTAATTTAACAATCTAATCTTTACAAAACTTATTAGCTAGTTTATCTAATATATCTATAATTCTTAAACCTAAAGCTTGCCATTCCCTCTGAGTCTGCACTTCCATTTCCCTTATCCTATTTTGCTCCCGTTTCATCTCAATATTATCTCTGTGTTGTTGCATTCTGAATGCTCTCCATTCAACATCAGAATTGACAAACTGACGTGCAGCCTGCTCCGTTTGTGTGAGCCTTATACGTTTCCGAGGTGAGGATCTTATTCGTGAAGACCTTTCACTGCGGCGTGGTGTAGTTTGCCCAAACTGAGCAGGATGCATATGAGGCTGAGGGGTAGCAACTGGAGACTCTGGAGGTAGAGTCTGTAAGACTTCTTCAGCATCTGTCAAAAGAAAATATTTTTTATTAAGGTTGGTGAGCTAACACTGCTGATATTGTAAAATAAATAACTTTTTTACTTTTATACACCACATTCTCTGGATATTTAACAATTAACTTACTTTCTGTGGTTTCAATATCTGCACTAAGGGCTTGGCTAGGAGGTCTTTTCTCTATTTGAACCTTGCTTAAAAGAGGCTCTACATGCACTCTGCTAGAAGGTCCAGGTTCATTCCATGGCTCAATACCTAAAAATAAACATATATTCACACCTATACTCTCCTATTTATTTATAAAAGGATGATAGGTAATATCTACCTATACCAAACAACTTACATTCATCAATCTGACAGCTATGGTCTTCCTGTGTACCTAATTGATCTGTGTTAGGGTCCCAAGTCCTAGGTTGTGCCACATCAGGCACACTTGATGCAGCAACAATATCCTAAATTTCATATAATGTAAATAACATAAAAACAAACAATTGCTATAAGTATAAGCAAACAAACTTATTAAAAATATGCCAAGCTCCTAAAAGTTAATAACCTTAGAGAACCCTGCCTCAGGCACTACCAAACCCGTTGCTGCATGTATGCCAATAATATTTAAAACTCTTTTTTCTAAGTCTGTGAGTTTGACATACACTGCAGGCCCACCACCAGTACCACTAGCTGCTCTATGCAGTCGCGCAGCTTTCTTCTTAGTATTATTTTTAAAATCGCTCCACACCTTTAACATTGAAAAAGCAAAACTATAATAAATAACCCAGGACCCAGGTCTCCAAGCGATAAAAAAGTTAGGTGAATTAGTTAGATTTTACTGCATAGACATAAATAAATAAATAATATTATGTTATATAGTGTTCTAATATACATAAAGGTGTGATAACTTATCACCATGAAAACCTTTTTCCACTTCTCGGTGGTTTTTGTATCACCACTGCCATCACTGTTAAGCAGTGATGTAAGCTCCTCCCAATGCTGGATGGTCACGATTCTACCTCTTGGATTAGTAATCGGCTTTGTAAGATCTCCATGTCTAGCAATAAGAAAATATTCATTAAACAAGTTCACTTCAACAACTCGCATTCAATATTATAAATAACTTGATTATGTACTTACTCTTCCATAAAAGTAACTAACAATTCAAATTGATGCTGACTTGTTTTCATTTTAAGTCTTTCTATAATAATTTATTAAAACTCACGCACGACGCGACGCACAATTTGTTTACACAACAAAGTCCAACAACGCTATACGTAACCCGACCATTTTTGATAATACATTGCCTCCATACAAATAGCGTCAGAAAATCGTTGTATTTAATTTGGTCGATTTATCGCAAAGACGCAACGTGCTACCAATATACGAAAACAAAAAAACGCTCAACTGGGTGAGCAAACGTCATTTGAATCGAATGTCTCGTTTGTCACTCACACTCAGACCTATTCACTTTACACCGTGACCAACGTATGTTCGATTTACGCTGTGGTTAAGTCATTCGATTTGTTTTAAGAAACTCGCACTAAGCACACTGTTAGTGCAAAAAAAGTGCGTGAAGCTGCGCACGATCTGCGCTAACATCTCACGATTAACTAAATAAAGAGGTTCTAAGACACTCACATAGTGCTCGCAACTTGTGATCGGAACTTAGAAATACGAAACCATGGATATGGTATTAATACTTATTATTTAAAAAATACTATTGCAAATGTAAAACTTTATATATTATGTATCATATCTACACATACATGATGTTTGTGTAGATATATATCTTTTTTTTAATCCAATCTTTACATTTTTGTATGACGTTTCTATTAATCGAATGCTTATTTCTTGCGCCATCTAAATAGTCAATTGGCACACCATATTCTTCACTGTCATACAAATCGTTCCAAAATACTTTGTTATCAGGACTTCTTTTGACAGTGGTTTTATTTTTATCATCACCTTCTATTTTAACTGTTCTATATTTATTGTTTTTAGAATTTCCCATATTTTCTGCTAAAACTAAAGCTAGTGCCATTGAGTCTTCAAAGTCTGAAAAAATTCGAATTCATAACTGAATAACACTCACGAGTCATGGTACCACTAAAGCAGGCAGTACTAGTCACATTCTATGTGCCATGACTTAAGAAATTATATACCATGGATTAATGTAAAACTCTTGTATATTTGAATTAAGATATAACTTATTTAACTTTTACTCGACTATGGTGAAGCCCAACGAAAGTATAAGAACTGCATGTATTTATTATGTATGTACGTATGTCTGATTTACGTTCCCTCGTAATTATTAAACGGCTTATCCAATTTTGATGATTCATATTCGCAACTAAACTAAAAATAAAATAAAATTTGAAAAAATCTTCGTCTGCATAATATTGTGTTCTTTCATCAACTTCCTAGATAGCCTTACTCGATAAATGGACTATCTGAAACTATTGTTCCGAGTGGTTAAGTCCTGTGAGATACTTTATACATAACATTAAGTAGACATTATTATATATAATATATAATTTATTTGAACATTTATATTTGCAAGTAAAATTCAAATCTATCCTTACTTAATCGACCAACTTATCTTGATATACAAAGAGCAAATAATTTCTAACATTGAATGGGTTGTCATTTGATAATGTTTATGTCTTCGCCTACATTTAGCATTCGATTATTGTAAGATAAAGATAAATTTAAAATATTATTAGGTACTTTAGGTTTAAACACAACTACTTAAAATTATTTTGACAACACGTTCGGCTTAGGTTGTGTTGTTAGCTATGACAGTGGTCGCAGGTTCGAATCCTGCTGTGAGCATTCATTTGTATGATCAAATGATATTTTTAATATACGTGTATAATGTATAAATTTTAAATTATGTATGTGTAGTGCTAGTGTATCAACTATCTGGTAATAATAGTACAAGTCTCGTAGCTTATGGAACTAGATGGTGCGTGTAATGTCACAAAGTATTTATTTATATTTTTTTTACTTATTTATAAAAGAAATATTTTCCATATTTTTTAGTTTCTTTTTCCTACTAAATCCTTTTCAGAACTCAATGAGATTATATTGTAATACTAATATATATTTAAAATGTAAACACCTTTATTTATTAAACTAGCTGATACCCGCGACTTCGTCCGTGTTGCTTGAAATATTAACAAAGTTTCCCGCATGCGCGCTACGCCGCTTGCTCACTACTCCGCGAGAAGGAAACATACGTCACTGAACACGCAGTGCACAAATCGTTGTTTCTTGAAACTTTAATAACTTTTTATTAAATGAAGATATCGCAATCATTTTCATTGAAATCTATCCAGTAGTTTTTCCGTGATACGCGCACATCTGCAGACCTCTATCATTTTATTTATATAGATACCACATCCGAAATTAAAACTCCTCGCACCATACACACGCAGTTAACACGACGGACACTGAGTCGAGCTCGTAACTCGCTAGATAAGGCACGTGGGCGAGGATTGAGCCGCGGACAGACGGAACCACTGATTCATATTATTATATAATAAAATATATCTGTCTATATATTACATGCTTTGGTATAATTATAACTTATGTTATAAATATCAAGTTTTTAGTTTCATTATTTAAGTGAAAATTGCCTGAATCTAAATATTTATTAGGTACGACAAAATCCGTATAAGTAGTTTCATTTATAACGTCAAATATTCGCCTAAACCTGGGAAAGCATTAGGCTTAGTATCAATAAAATTTGGGTCTATATTTTAGCAGATTTCAAAAAAAAAAGCATTGTTTTTTCTTTATGTTTTACATTGAATCTTTGCCAGATGTGAATCCATTTTTTTTTTAAATTTCTTGGCACCTTGTCCTGCTATTTTGTATGCATATTGCATATAAAATTTATGCAATTACTATGAAGGGTTTTTGTTGTTCTTATGTATATATTAAATACAGATGAAGTTTCTCGCAACGAAACAGCTTTAAAAGCTAAAAACTTTACAAACATTAATATAAACTAAAGTGCTTGTAATTTTTTTAGTATGAAATCTATTAAGAAATCGATAAAGATATTTCAATTCACTATGTGCTTTCTATACATGGAGATAACGGACTTAAATTAAGATATCAATAAAATCATATTTATCATTCGTGTCAAGCGAGGTAAACGATCCAATGTAGGTAATAATATTTACTGGTATGTATGTACTATGTATGTATTCAGCCCTTCTTAATTTCCCACAGCTGGGCACGAAACTCCCTTAAGTACGAGGGGGATCAGGCCATAAGTAAAGTCACGCTGGCTAAGTGCGGGTTATCGGACTTTACACGTTTTCGAAAACTTGCTAGATTTTCTCAGACATGTAGACCTTCTCACGATGTTTTCCTTCACCGTAAAACAAGTGGTAATCATGTTAGAAATGATTCGCACATGAAAATATCAGAGGTACGAAACCCGGATTTCAACTCGCGTCACTCGATTATCCAAGAGACCACCTTACCACTGGGCTACTCGTATATTATAGCAATATATATAAATAAATATGTTGGGACATTATTACACACAGCGCCATCTAGTTCCGTGGTAAGCTACGAAGCATATTTTACGGATACCAGAAGTTGATATACTACATATGTAAATAACAACATCAACGTACGTAAACAACAACAACGTAACGTAAACAATAACAACGTCTAACATACATATTATAAAATTAAACATCCATGTGTAGAGTACAAATATCCGAGTTTTAACAAATGAATATTCCAAGCGGGACTCGAATCCGCGACCGCTGGCGCAAGAAAGTAGTCGTCGAATACTGCTATCGATGCACGTCATATCCTAGTCGTTCCCGCGAGGCTGTAGTGGTGGGTGGCGACGCGACATACGGACAGAACTGGGTCAGGGAATTAAATTAATGAATTGCCATCCTGATATAACGATATGATAAAGCATATTTTGTAAAATTTACTTTATGAATTGAATTAATAGTGCTAACAGCTATAAGTCAATGTTAAGTTTAAGTTATCGCTTATATATTATTTTAAAGCAATATATTTGTATAGTGTATATTTTTAAATAAAAGCTAAACAATAAAAAGCTTTACATAGGCTTAGCTTTACTAGCTATACATTTTGAAAACAATGCTTAATAACAACAGTATTATACAAACAAATATTGGATAAACTTTAAGTACGTTTTGTTTTACAAACGCTATGTTAGAATTATAAATGAAAATAATGTTAGAAAAAGCTCTCGTAATATTGTATTGTATAAATTATTTCAAAGAAACACACCACCTCATACTATATGTATATTAGGTGCTTCTGACGAGAAACAGAAAAACTCGAAGTTATGTACTTATTAAAGGTTGGTAGAAACTAAAAAAATATGTAATTTATTGTTATAGAAAATGTGATCAAAAAAAATGAACACAACGTCGTTGAAAAATATCGAAGAAGAATTAAGTCTCTCTGCTCTCTATTTCAGATATACAGAAGATATTAGACGGGCCATCAATGGAATCCCTTATCATAGAAGATCCTTATTATCTGCATCCCATCAATAAAGTAAACAATCTTTGTGGAAATCGAACCCTTCGATAGAAACGAAATGAATAGCAAACTAGCCACAACGCTACCCTGCTAGTGGTATTTAGATACTTTAATCACACCAACTGCTATATTCATAACAGCATTAATCATCCCTCAAATAGCAGCGACAATATCGCTAAAATCTATGACATAAATATCTTTGATTTATTACTTGAGCTCATTTCCTTTAGTCTCTGGACGGTGTTAGAGGTCTTGTTGGAGTGGGATAAGCTAATCTGACTAAGACCGGCCACACGGAACTTGGCTGAATTTACATTCATGGAAACGATATGGGGGTTATCATTCGCCCTTACGCTTAAAGAATGACGTCCATTCCAACGCGACGGTCTGGAGATAACCGATGTCGTGCTTCGTCCAGCCTCCGGGGTCCAGAGCAGGCTATTTAATATTAAAATTCTATCATTATTTAGCTTATCTTTTTCTTCTTCCGCATCAGCTTCTTTAGTTCGCTTCGTCTCAGAGTTATGTTGTATTGTTCGAGGACAAAAGTATGTAAGCCTCGCGCTTAACAGGCAGATTGTCCGCGATATATCTTTGTCAGGGAAGTTCCGGTGTCTATGTGTTTTATTTTTACATACTATATAGTAGGCAACTTAGTGGCTTACTTTGAAATGTTTTGAGAAGAAAATGAAACTGTTAATTTTTTTTCTCTAAAAGGTACATACTTTTAAACACTTGTAAAATTAATGAAGAAATAATAATATTTACATAACATATGTAATATGTATGTATTGAGAATTGTCGCCACTTTACAAAATCTTCGAGTATTTTCTAATAGAACCTCGCATATTTTATGATTCATAAAACTTTGTTAGCTTGTGTGAGTTAAAGATACAAGTTGAAGTAAATTTAATGAAATTTAGATAAAGTATAACTAACTATACAAACAAACTACAAACGAAGCGAGATTAAGTGCTTTGATAAGATGTAAGATATATTACAAAATAAAATATGTAATGGATACGATATACTAAAATTTCACCAAATGTACCAAGTCTTGTGTACGTGCGAACAATATCGATTAATAGATGTGTCAACGCTTGACTATAGTTTTATTTAAATTTGGCAAGCAATTAATCACTCGGCGAATACTTTAAACGACACATGAGGTCTATCATGGATGGCACATTGAATCGCATATTCATACTATAAGTCATGAACACACAGGGTCACAGTGCACAGCGCGCACGTTATCTCGCCCTACAGCCTGCAGTCCTGCAGTATCCGGTCCCACTTTACTCACAATAAAAATACGATTAAATTTGAATTTCAAATCGCCACCCGCCATAATAGATACTTTACGATTGTTTTATTTGTTTGTAAACGGCTGGGTGTGACTGCGTACGTCCTTGTTTCGTAGACATACATAGGCATCTACTTATAATTTTTAATCATAAATTTAATATAATCAAAATATTTAGTTGTATGGAAAATAGAAGAACATGGGATTTATCGACGATTTAAATACATAATGATCATAGTTTTTAATAACTATAAAAACCTTATTAATGATTTGTAATTCGCCAAAACTACAGAAATAACTCCCAGCTCTTAGATTTTTATCAGATTATGTGAAAAGTTCTTTTTACCACTTTCAGGTTCCATCGTTCAAACATTCGTGCTCATCATACTAACGAATACCTCGTCGAGACTCGAACCCGCGACCGCTAGTACAACAACAAACTAACCCAAACGTGTCGTCAAACAAATTACTTTATAGTGGTCTAAGAGCCGGTGGAAGATCGACCTTCACCGACCTGATAACCAGATGAGACATATTTTTTATTAAATATAATTTATAAACAAATATGCCTATAATTACTTGCCTATCTGAAAGTGCTCATGGCTATTTTTAATTAAATTAACTTTAATCGATTTTTGTTTTTCATCATTTTCATTCTTTTGATAACCAAATGAATTTTATTTCACTGTTAGTTTTTAACACACAGAATATGCCTCAGTAGGCTAGCCTACTCATTTTTGTGTATAGCTACCAAAGCCGATGTGAACAGGTAAGTCAATATAGGTGACTCCATCGTTCTGCTAACTTATCGAAAGTTATATCAAATTTTAGATTATTTTAATACAAAATCAGTCATATAGACTTGCCTGCAAAAAATCATACTTAAAGCACTGTTGCCTAGCTAAAAATAGCCATGAGCACTTTCAGATAGGCAAGTAATTATAGGCATATTTGTTTATAAATTATATACGATAAAAAATATGTCTCATCTGGTTATCAGATCGGTGAAGGTCGATCTTCCACGGTCTCCTCTACTATAGCGCGTGGCGGCGCATGCACTGCCAGTGTTCGCAACGCGTCGACTAGCATCTGTTTTATTGATTTTCATAATTTTATGATTCTTTCGCTATTTGGTCCTTTTTATTTTACGTTTAATGTTTTTTTTGTTATATCAAAATTACTATACTTTATTTATTTTGATTTTATTTTGGTCAAAGTCCATTAAAATTTAAAAAGTTAAACTTTTCTTAAGTATTATGAACACTCAGGACAGTAAACAATTTCTCAAAACCTTATTATTTACTTAACTAGCGTCTTATTCCCATTTCATTTAGGTGCCTTGCGTCTCTCTATATACTTCGATGTAAAAAGTTTCATCAAAATCCATGCAGCCATTACTATATGTAATGCTGGCTATGTACATGTATGATAAATAAAACCCGAGCAAATCCAGGGTAAGTTGCTAGTTATCTAACATATTCGAATTGCTTTATGTTCAACTAGCGCGCCTAAAAGCTATAAAGAAAGAATTGAATAGAATTAACAATACCCTTGTAGAAAGAACATGATCGCCACAGTCCTAGTTGTATGCGCGATCATGTCTTGAGCTTGTCCATCATCAATTGATGGACCATTAAATTCCTTCTCACAGTTCGTCTCCTTTCATTTGTAAAGATGTATTTTTAAAAAGTGGAATCAACACGGAAATGAACAGTACTTAACTTTCACCCAGACGACGTTTACAACGGCAGGCGCGTGGAAACTCTTAAATCTTTCACGATTGCCTGAAGCTCTCATTTGGAAATAAGTATAGTTTGAAGTTTCACATTCGCGTGTAAATCATTTTTGTACAGAAACTAGTGAGTTACCCTCGCTTTGCTCGGGTGTGTCACTAGTACGTGCATAAAATTGCAAGTTGATTAAGAAGAACTTTTTAAGAGCAATACTTTTGTAATACATTGTTTTCATATAATTTTATTAGATAACGCGTCGCACGACATTGAAGCTCCGCGACGTTATGATTTTTTCAGATTTCTTCAACAATCATCATCATATTTCATAAATTAACTTAAAACCTACATAAATTATTATACACCTTTTAGTAGTAGTAGATCACTCCATCTATTGGTGTAGCGACACTTCGTTTAATAGTTTTGAGTTTATAGCGAACAGACAGACGCGACGAAGGATTTAGTTTTATGTAGTGATGATAAAAAATATTTTTTTTTTAAAGTATACAAGACTTGTTTTAATCATAATTTCGGTTAAGGTTTCGCATCTCCACAACTTTCGAGAGCTAGGTGAGATAATCCAGACTTTATTAAGAAAAAGTAACTTGAATTGCCATTTAAATCATCATTAACCCTTAATGTTTTAGATTGTACTTTTTAGTTAGGTTTTAATTCTTATAACTTATCTATTTCTTATCGTGCGATGTGCTGTCTACTAAACGGTGAAAATCGTATCTTAGATGTATATTCATCACAATTCTAATAGAACCTACACTTTAAATATTTTCCACAGTAATAAATCTCTCATAACTAGGATAAACGTTAAAAAAGAAAAGAATTATGGTAAGGGTTGGCTTTTTTATGTTCAATTAGGACTATTTATGACCACGTAGTCTTTATAGTTACGTCTCAATATGGAGTACTTAGTGTCGGGCAAATTACAATGCAGCCGTGATGTATGTAGGACCGAACTGTTAAATGGTTTATTGCAGTTTAATATTAACGGTTTGTATCAAAAATTATATTAAATATAATTTAAGTAACTGTCTGTTACCGTTTGCGCTTTTTCTGCTAATATATATTTTTACAATATTTGCCAATGATATCCTAGGGATGAATATAAGTTACCCCGCGAGCGAACTTTAGGATTTTCTTGAAAAATTAGGTGCTCTTTCTTGTGTCATTCGTCAGTAGACCATATCCAGAAGCGTAAATGATGGTAATACATTGTGGATATTTTGCGCGTATCTATAAGAAAATTAAGCATAAAATGATAAAAACTGCCTAAAATATAAAATATGCATGAAGATGTTATATAATACAAGTCATTTTACAAATAATACCTAATAAATCTGTACACGTTTGTAAAATTCAGTCATAGTGTAGAATAGGGGTGCGGCAGGTTGTATTTATTCCAATAGATTGATTCTATAGGCGATTATACGATACTAGGCGACTATTACGATAACACCCGCTATTAAGATCTGGACCTAAATCGTTCATAAGCATATTAATTTCACGTGTTTCTCGTTACATAACATTTTTCCAGCGCGGGACATGCGCCTACGCATCGATTATCGACGGAACAATTTATGTCGAAGCGCGCGCTGTAATTGGTCGAGGAATGTAAATTAACTTGCATAATCTTGATAATAGCGTATTATAACGATTATATTTAGTATTAAGTCATTATCGATTTTTATTAACATGTTGATATTTGTTTATGGTCGAGCTGGGAGCTTTTAAGTTTGGAGGTAAAACAAAAGTAAGACGTTTGTTGCTACTGCTACGTCACTGCGATTTTTTTATTTTAAAATAAGTTTTTACTTGTATTCTTCATGTATTTAATTAACGGATTAATTAATTCCTAATTATTTAAGTTAACGTCTTGGACTCGAAGGAAGATAGTTTAAAAGAATGCTGGTCAAAGCTGATCAAGGATAGAAGTTATAGGGCCGGGGGCTATATAATGTCGGCCTTGTCTGTCTGCTTGCCTAAGTATAAATATGATTGTAAAATAAATTTCCTTGTTGGTATAATAAAAATTAAAAACATAATAAATAAGATATTTCATATATAAAATGCTAATAGAAATACATATTTCATATAAATGAATTTTATTAATATCCATATTAACAGTTGTATGAAAGTCACGACGTAAGTAAAGCAAATGTTGATACAATTAATCGATTACCACGCTTGGCCGTGAGGCGAATCGATTATATCTGAGACTGTTGTATGGCTGTGTTTATGGGTCTTGGTATGATCTATGCGAGTTAGTTGTTGCCCGCGGCTTTTTCGAAATTCGGTTGAGCCAAATTTGGATACAGGAGTGTTATGATGTTTGTTAAAATATTTTGTTAGACTTTTTATTAGGACTCTTTAAGCATGGGCCTCCCTTTCAATACGGGGACGAGGGTGACCACGCTGGCGAAATTCGGGTTAGCGGACTTCACATGTCATTAAAAGTAATAGCGTTGAAGTGCAAGTAACACGTAACAAAAAGTAAGATCATAATATACATAATTGCTAGAAACTAAATTCAAACATACGACGCCACAAACTATTTATTTATACATGCTATTTATTTAGTTGTAATTCCTCATAAATACACGGAGAGTTGCAAAAGAGTACTTTTCTTTATTATTCTGTAGTACCTATAGGTCTACTATTACTACTACTATGTCGAAATTTTAACGTTCTCATAATTATAAAGCTGATTTGTCCAAGTATTACAAGATTTTTGCTTGCTAACTTAAACTCGTTTCGTTTGGGTGTGTGCCTCACCGTAACATTTGATGATAACGATAATATCCTCCTGACAGATTTCGGCCACGGCTGCTAATCTCACTAATTGCGTAGGATATTATTATGTTTACTGTTCGTGCAGATACCAGCGTACCTACTCTCATTTAATTTCACTGTCAAATTCCGGTAGAACTTTAAATCGATATGACAGATCAGGCGCAGGACTGATGATTTTGCACTTTTTTTAACAGAAAATTCTATAAAATAATAATTAAACTTGGACCAACCCGATACTCGATCCCAAACCTCCGTATATCCATTCGTTTAAACTAGATGAAGCACAACCAAGTCAGTTCCAGGACGTATAACGCATAAATACCTACCAATTATTGAGTGTAGTGTCGTGTCACAGATTATTGTTATTATTATAAACTAGTCTTTCCCGCGGCTCCGCTCGCGTTCTAAAGGCTGAAATTCAAAGAAATATTTCTATCCCATTTTCGCAACATATTTCATTAAAGCTCCGCTTCTATTGGTCGTAGCGTGATATAATATAGCCTATAGCCTTCCTCGATAAATGGACACAAAACACAAAAAGACTTTTTCAATTCAGACCAGTAGTTCCTGAGATAATCGCGTTCAACCAAACAAACAAACAAACTCTTCAGCTTTATAATATTAGTATAGATAAGTCTTCAACACCACACGAACATTAAAAACCATAACAATTATTTTCTAACGTTCACATTCAGAATATACCATGTCTCTCAAAATCTAATGCGCTACAAATGTCTATAATAGTGATGTCAATGTATCTCCTGCGGCGCCGATCCCATCGACACCCCCATGAAAGGACAACAACACCTTTAATGTTACATTACTATGGTAATTTGAATAAAAGCAAAACTTTTTATTGCTCTATCGAAGGAATTTTACTTTCTATGACACGCTGCGCTCAATTAACACTTGGATGAGTTATACCAATAACATAGTTTTTTTTTTTCAAATTTATAATAATACTAGCGACTCGCCCTCGCTTCGCTTGGGCTCTTCCCTGGATTTAGCACAGGCAAAGCACAGGATCCCGCGATCCGCTAGTTATGCATATAAACCTTCCACTTGAATCACTCTATCTATTAAAACCGCATCAAAATCCGTTGCGTAGTTTTAAAGATTTAATCATCATCATCCCCAATCATGGGGACAGAGAAAGCGACTTTGTTTTATACTATGTAGTGATTATATTAGGGAGGTATTATTTTGAAACGTAAATAGGTATATAATTATTTCTATTACGTCAAATATTAAACTTAAAATTAAGTAAAAATTGTATATCTTTTAATCTAAGAACTGGTTGAGTCTTGTCACTTATTTTATTGCAAATTTAATTGACATTTTTCACAAGAGCCAATCGGTATGTAATAAGTCTGAGATAAAGATAATGATGGCAACAGAACCGAAAAACGGAAGTGTACAATAAAACTTATTGTTTTCTTCGATTCGATCACTTACACCTAATGTTACCATTGTATTCAAATTACCTATTTTGACAGACATTGTCTTTACATTTTGGCGGTTCACTTAATATAAACCAACATAATATTTTATTGTATTTTTCTCTTTTAGTAAATATAGCAATCCCATGCATCATAAATGTTCAAACACAAGTCATGTGTGAAACGAGAAGGGAGCGAATGGCTTAACAAATGATCCTGTTTGAAATACACACTTTATTCCGAGTAGCATAAATCGTCTATCATACTAGAAATGTTAGGTACATCAAAAATAAAAGAACGCGTGTGTTTATAAGTTAGGATAAATGCTGTGATTGAAATTAAAATTTTCTACACGGGGAGAAGTATATTGATGAATGAATTCAATAAAACTTTGAAAACGCGGTTGCCTACTCTTAGTACTGTATTTTGTCATGATTACCGGCTCGAATATAATATGTTCAGCCAGAAACATACCCGAGAGCAAAGTTTATAAAAAACATTGGTCTCGAGACGCCATTGCTAATCACAAATTAAAATAAAACAAAACTTACAAATTATATGAGTTAATTATAATGCAAATAAAAATAAACGTTAGATTGTGATTTGTAACGCTAACCGTATTATCTTGTAAGGAATCAGTTACATTCGTTGCTAATGAGAGAAGTCGAACTAATTAAGGAGTTGAACGCCAGTCCATCACGCGGCGGTGGGCGGCGTCGGACACACACCATACACAAATAACACAAATAACGGTTGAAGCTCTCAGCTTTCTGGAAACGCCTAGATCGCTATTAATCTTCTGATTAACAGTTTAGAACCATTCAGCACAAACTGTCCGTTCGAGATTTATGACACACCTCGCAGACCCCACAGTGCGATGCGAAAATATCTAAAATCGATCTTAAATATACAAATGTGTGTTAAAAATATATTTGAATCCCATAAAATCCACCATATCGACCATATTATAATTAATCTTTGACAATTTCGTAAAACAAAGATTCACGAGCACGTCCGGTCCTGTTCACGATTGGTTTTTCCTTAACTAATATAATAATGAATAATGAGAACATTTAATCGCACTTATTATGATGAAATGAAAAAAAAAACAAGTTAATTGAAGGAAATGACGCACAAACTTTTTTTGTCACCATATTATGTTTGAGTCCCGGTAGAGTATACTAATATGTAAATAAAAGGGAGGGATATTATTGAATAACTTTGGCGTTCCTATCCTATAAAAAGTAAAATACACTTGCTACAAAAAGCGCTGCAATTACAATTTTGTTTTAAATATTAATGTAACCTAAATATTATTTGCTTTATGACAGAAATATAAATATGATAAATAGAAGAATAGTTCAACCATTTGCCAGTCGTACGTTAACCAGTTCTAAGCATCACGAAATAACTCTTTAGCATGTTGTTTTAAAAATAGGATAATTGTCTGTTAGAAGCACAATGCAATAAAGAAGGATACTGGTCGGGAGCATCAATTACTGCAATCAGTCACGATTAATCCAAACGAGGGGATGCTGCGATTTGTGGCAAAAAAGAAAACCACTTTAGAGTTTGTGTAATTATTCCTTAGTTAATGCTACATATATATGTACATATAGGTACATACAAACAATGTATTCACCATACCGTGACTATCGCGCTTGGAACAGTGTCGTAATGTAAATTAAGCAGCTATTCGCAAAGAGAATCTGTAGTGCTCTGGCGAATATTTAGTGCTATCAATACAATGTGCTACAAAAAGATCGACGAGATAACTAGAGAGTAAAAGATGACTTATGCGTGACGAATAAAAAGCTGGCGTTGAATGTTGACATTCCTATATAGTATGTACAATTAAATTCATCACTTATTACCTAAATTGCGTGACGAGAAAAATAAGTAAAAAACCTATAATAGGCCCTTTTCCTCGTAAAATATAAACAAAAACATACCGTCGCAATAATTTCTAAGTTAACTAAGTTTATCCAAAGTGAACAGAAGTTGAAAGCCAATAAATAGTAATTGATAGACTCTAAACGAACCAATAGCTTTCGTAAAAGCAGTTACGACACAGTTACTTCTAGATATCGGCTCGTTATTATGATGTGTCTATCGCATCCTGATTAATAAATACTGCGGTATCTTAATGCTTGTGCCGTGTTTCCAGTTTAGCGAGAACAAGGGTTTTGTCATTTCATAAATACGACGCGGTAGCTATAATTACATCGACTGGGAACTAGACTCTAACAAAATGATTGGTGATTTCGCTTTAGGTGTTAATACTGTTGGCCAATTCGAGATTATAACGTTGATTTATGATTCTGATGATGTTATTAATTGTTTGCTTATAATACCAACTTACAACAAAATAATTGAATTACACATATTTATTTAATGGAAAACTTCAGTAATATTTGTTAATTTTTTCTGGAAATTGCTGTACCTATAATAATAATAATGTTCTCCGACTGATTCCGGCCATGGCGGCAGTACCGCCAACTTTGCAACTCCGGGCTTATTAATCAGAAAGGCTCAATAATTAAACTTGGGACTCGAACCCAGGATCTCTCGATGAAAGATCATGCATGCTAGTCACTACACCACGAGTACATAATACGTATGCCTAGAAAGTGTCAAGTATGTTTACTATTAATAACATAACATAATAATATTAGGTCAGTTGAATAGTTAACTTTAAAACATGGCACATATTATTGTATAAATCATTATAATAATATATTTAAGTGTAAAGCAATAATTAAGGCAATTTCGTCAAATATTGCTGCAGATATTAAAGAGCATATTAAAATAGCAATAAACATAAACAAGTAGTTCAAATGGCAATAAACATAGCTGGGTGTAAATATCAATCAGATCTCATCACCGAACTGCGACAGTTGGGTGTCAATGCGAATATAAACGCTCGTAAAGCCAACGAGGCCGTCAATTTTCCTCATTAGATCTTCTAACACTTAGATTGATCTTATTTAACAACTGTGTAAATATTTTGTGTCACAAATCATACTAAGTGATCGCGAAAAGGCCTAATTTATTGACGTGCCAAGTGCAGATTATCCATATTAATTTTATGTGTAAAAAATGTATAATTTTAATACTAATAATCTCCTTCCGAACGATTACTGAGAAATTCTTGACAGAAATACTCAATTATTGAACTTGGCCTGATCCGGGACTCGAACTCGTACATGCTAGCCATTACACCACTATAGCCTATAGGCAATTGAAATTAAAATATACTTTATTCAAATAGACTTTTACAAGCACTTTTGAATATAATCATATTTACGGCCGCAAATATGTATTAGACAGTCACTTAGCATCGTAATGATTTTAACTGGCATTCATTTATTTAACAAGGCACTGTTCTTTATAATGGTTAGCGACTTAAAGTTAAAAGCAAACGATAATGTTATGCGTCTTAGCATTTATTTCATATATTTTTTAGCGTGTTTTGCATCAATATTATTAACGCGAGTATTTGGCAGTCAGTGTATTTGTTACTTCACGTTGTAAAGGCTTGATGATTTGAATAAAATGTCGAAAGGAGATGATTTAGAACCGGCGTTAACATATATACAATTTCTTATCGAGGAACCTACATACTACACGCACAAAGCCGTGTGCAAAAAGTATATTAAAGAATTTTTATATCAAACGTTTACTTAATCACACAATGACGTGCAAAATTCCAACACTTTGTAACAATCGAATAAGTGACAAATCAATTGAAATAGATCACACAGCAAATTTGTACTGACTTATAATTTATAATGCAATTACAACGGGACTAGATATCGGGGAGGAAAGGAAAGCATTTACGAAGGAGGGTATCGAAGGTGATCAATTTTGACACTCAGCCGCGATCCCATCAGAGCCCATTAGTTTGGAACACTTGTCATTTATCAGTTGGTCTGACACACGATTTGTTTGCACTTTGCTATCAGCAGGGAAATGTGGAGCGAAAGCGTGATCACATCGTTCTATCACTTCGTTCCCAACTGGCCGCTAACACGTCTTTACGTTGAACGGGTCTCAATTACGACGACAGTTTTGTACCTATGTGTAGATACTGCAATTTTACCTATGTAAATACTAAGAAATTATATATTTTAAATAATAATTAATGTATCAAATAATACACATATATTATTAAGATAAAGAAATTTCGAAAATGTAGACTGAGAAGGCGATGGTAAATGTCATCTGGTACATTTTTCAGTAAATTGAGCGTGGGTCGATGTACATATCTGACACATGATGACAAACATATATTTGCTACAGAAAAAACCGAAAAAGAAGTGAATTATGGCAAAATTAATCACATTTATATTACACTACTTATTAAAATACACCATTGTCGCAAGCAATTGCGATGAAAAATCGTGTAGTCCACAATTATATATTTGCTTTATTAATTGAAATTAATAAATCGTAGCAAAATTTGACAAAGTACAAAACGTCCATAACTCGTGAGTTTGCAACTCGCCGTCAAATGGGCGCTTATTAAAAATCAAATTTATATTCATATAGATTTACGGCGTCGTAAAAGCGGAGGTCACGGACGAATTGATTTGGAACCATGGACTAGAGGTGGGAATAAAACTACAAACAATAAATAAAATGGTATGCCCGAGGCTTGATTGGGCCGCTCTCGCAAATACCTATAGATAATTATCATTGGATAGGGCTGTTAGAAATTTTAACTATTATTGTGTCCTGGCTTTAGTTGTAGGTAATTAGACAAGTGCGAATCTGATTTTGATTATATCGGAAGACTTTTTGAAATTAATTTCAACTTCACGCACTCTTGGGAACAAGGTCTTAAATTACTGACTGGCTTGATGATGCTCGGGAAATGTGGTAGTTTACGTTAGTTGCAAGCAACTTTTAAAAAGTCGATATGTTATTTATAACAAGTGACTCACCCCCGTTTCGCTCAGGTTTGTTCCTTATGATTCAGTTTTTAGAGCGTAATTGTTTTCTAAAATAAAAAATAGCCTGAGTTTCTCATTATAATATCAGCGATCTGCCAGTAAAAGTAAGATAAAGTCTTTTTGGAGATTGACCGGAAGTAACAAAGAAAAAACATATAAATGTTCTTTCTAATTAGATAATAATGCGAGTAATTTCATAATATGCTATAGTTAAATAAAAGCTTTGTTTTGACTTTACAAAATGGAGATTTTATTGAAATTAAAATTAGTTTGGATCTTGGACTATATTATTATGAAATAATATAATTTATGTGAATTATGTTGTAGGCGTATACTTAATACGTTAATATGACTTTGGTTATTTAATTTTTTGTCCCACAGACGTATACTCAATTTATAATAAGCTCAATAAAAAAGCTAATAGGATAATTAACGGAAATCGATTATTCATTTTGACATATTAGCGATGATTTGGTCATAATAAAAAGTGTTAAATTATGTATTTATAAGGCATGCTTATAATACTGCCGTCGCCGCGCCTATTTTTTTTTCTGGATTTACATATACGAATATTATTACCAACACGGTAACTGTTTGCTTGATGGCTTGATCTAAATGTTTTAAAAGACGTCTCCTTAAGGAGAGCCTATGCTAAATAGGTGCTGTTTTATTTTTAAAATTATTATTTATTCGATACTATATAACTAGAACCAATAAATATGATTCTTCTTTACAATTATGAGATAATATACATATTTTTCGATTAATCATAAGAAAGAAAATATACATATTTTTCGATTAATCATAAGCATTTTACATCTAAATACCAGTTGGCAAAGCAAAAAGATGACGAAGAGGCCGCAGCCGCCACCCAGCGAGCAAATTATGCGTTTGGAAACAAAATTAATTTTAGTCGACGTATGAATAAAACATTTAAATGGGCTACAATTAGGATACTCGGTGATTTCGGTGATAGAGCCATCAACCGACCTGGCTCTAAATAACCGGCGATATAACTACAGTCATGCTAAATCCTAAGAGTTATCCATGTAATTTAAATTCTTGTCCACTAATTCCCACATTTTTATTCGTTTATTCGATTCTCTTTGCATGGATTTACGTAAGTAAAATAAATTTTTCCAACTCTACATATATGTAGTGGTAAATCTATTCTTAAAATAGATATTATGTTATTATAATTTTTTGAGTCTGACCTTCTTGGTAAAATAGAAGTATAAAGGATTATATTTTGGAAAAGTATTTCGTAAAACATAAAAATATTCATCTAAAATGAGTAAGACCGTTTTCACTTCGGGTCGTACTGAAGGAAGGCCTTTGCCCAACAGGCATTGTGTAGTTTTCTATCGACGAACTTTTCTACTAATATTATAAATATGAAAGTTTAGATGTTTGAATGTATGTTTTTTACTCATTCACGCCAGAAAAGCTGAATATTAATCACTTTTTGATACGACACATTTGGCTCAGTTAGTAGTGACCCTACTTCCTGCGCCAGCGGTCGCGGTTTCGAGTCCCGCTGGGGGCATTCATTTGTTGAGCACGAATGTTTGTTCTCTAGTCATGAGTGTTAATATTTATATTATGTATGTATTTAAAAATTTATATGTATAGTATATCAACTATCTGGTATCCGTAACACAAGCCTCGTAGCTAGATGGAGCTGTTGTAAAAATTTCCGAACATGTCCGAACATATTTTGCACAGAGGTAGATTATATCTGCAATAGCACAGGCCACTTTTATCACGGAAAATGCACGGTTCCCGGTAAGATAGATCAATTGTTTCTTTTTTCCACTAATATACTGCATTATATTCGGTACCAATTTTAAAAAGCTTAGGTAATAGTTATTATGATTAGGTAGCATGCGCTAGTTTCTGAACTACTAACCCATTTAATTTTACCTAGCCTATGTATTGAAAGTAATAAGTAATAAAGGCTATTTTTTCTAGTAATAAGTAATAAAGGCTTATTTTCCTACTACTGTACCCCTACGTGTTGGCGAATTTGACCGTTTAACTTAAGGATCTCTAATTTCGCAGAAAACAAACAACTTTAATGGAGCAAAAACCAGGGTAATGACACGTTTGGGATAATTCTATGGAACCTATCCACTTGATGGCTGCATTACCATAATACTTTGAGCTCTATATTTTGGATGCTCTAATTTTGCCATTTTTTGTGTTGATTGGACCTCAGGCTATTATGTGTTAAATTAAAAATCAATTTTTATATGTCAATTGTAGGTATCGTTTGATATATTTGTTTGATGGTGTGACAGGTATTAATAACAACCCATTCGATAGATTGGATTGAGTTTTTTTTTAATTTTTCTTAAGAATAGTTAGATACGAGTATATACAATATTTTTTATGTTTACACTATAACAATAGCGAAATATAACTAGATATTATATTTTATAAAGAAATCATCAAATAAAACTATCTTTTCGGGAGAGACCTCTCACGTTACCACGATTGCTGTAAAGCATTCGAATCCCCAGGAACAAAAAATTAATATAAAACCAAAAAAATAGTATATTTAAATTGTCAAACATTCACGTAAATGTAAGAAAGTATTCAAATATCATTAAATGATTGAAAAATATAAAATCCAAAAAAAATACCTATTCCTCCATAAAATTGACTATTAGAAAATATACGCATTATCATTAAATTTTTATGAACGATAATAAAAGCTTCTAGTGCAATATATATTTAAAATAAAAGTGAAAACTAAACAAAATTAAGGCTAACTAGCAGAAAGCTAAGTATAATAAAATAAGACTACAACTAGAAAGTCGCGACCCCTTGTGTGGTTTCGCATATTGCCTCGCAATCAATAGGAATAGTCGACTATAAATCCAATTACGTACAACAGACACAGGATTTGTCAAATGACCTATACTTCGTCGCAAATCCTAATGAATCGATGCACTAAATTGTACTTATGCTACTTTATGGCAGGTTAATCGAATTATTGCTTGTTCTAGACTCTGAGATGGGCGGACCTGTTTTAACATATATTATACCTAGTAGGTATATAGGAAGTCATGTATGATGTACATAAAATGCAATAAAGATATAGAAATAATATAATTAGTACTTATTAAAATATTTTACTGAGATGTTGATGATCTAACAACAGCTTTAGCTTTTTTGTGTGACTGTAAAGAGTCAGGGCAAATTAAACATATTTTTTAATTATACATAAGTTTTTTATGATGTTAGAATCCATATAATTACAAAAGGGGTTATATTTTACTTCCTACTATTTTTCGCTAGCAAATCAAATCTTGAATAACAATTGCTTCACCAAAGTTGGAACACTTCATAATAGAAACAAAAAAGAAAATTACATAAGCAGAGGCAACGATAGTATCAATATAATTATCAAATATTGATGCATCTACAGTGTAATGGGAATCTGACGAAACTCCCAACATGTGTTGCTCAACTCTGCTAAGTATCTTAGAATCTAAATTTGTGTTCACGTCAACGGGTGGAGATAAACCATCGATTAATATCTCCACCATCAATTAAGTACTTGACTTAACTTATTTACTTTTTTGTATAACTTATAGAGTTCGGACGATATGTTTGTCAATAGCCGATTTTATGGGGACGTACTAGCTCGTATGTCGTATCGTTCGTCTTTGGAACGTGTAGCTGAATCAATTTATCTATTGACATTTTCACATAATGAATATTAAAACAGCATCTCATCTCGAACCCATTCATATCACAACTCGCGGTGTATAATTACATGGCAATCTTTATCTATTTGGTTTTGTCTTGCGAAAGTATTGATGGGATTTTAAGTCAGCGAAGTTAAGATTAGTAGCAGGTGCTTTGTAATTTTGTCATCCATATCTCATGAATAATGCTAATTTGTATAAAATTATTGTAATAGTTATATTTTTAAGTAGAGAGTTATAGTAGAGTCAAATATGGAGAAGATAGGGTAAATTCAGAATGTAATCCAGGATGTCATGACATTTATGAACTAAACATTAGAAAAAAGAGGTGTTTTTTATTCATGCTACAATACTAAAAATATAATAAAATATCATCCTAACCATTTCAATTACGGCAGCTAAATTCACTAAGACTAGACTTCTGCGATTTTTTAAATTAGCGCAAAACTGTGTGCATAAACACGGGTACAGATAGTAAGTCTGTATTACTTCAACACTTCTATTCTGGTTCGACGAAAACAAGCAAGAAATTTACAGTACCGGCAGCTTTATGTACTCTTTAAGGTTATGAGTACGTGAATGAACACTTCGCCGCTTTCCAAACTTCGGGACTAGAACCCAATATTCTCTGACATCTGGATCAACGACCATTCACTAGACTAAGCTAAGACATGAACAACTAAAGACAAGGAAGCAAATGAGAACATTAAGTTTAACTCAATTCTGAAGCTAATCTCATCGGTAACGAAGTTCGCATCCACTTCGATTAGCGCGAGCGTCGCGCTTCATCGCCTTGATGCTTGTTCAAACAGAATTGCTAATTAGGTTAGCGATGTTGCTTTCTACTTTAAGGTGATGAAGAGAAAGTATTTTTGGTATCAATATTGTCTATTTTCAAACCCTTATTAGATCTATCGGTTAAAGGCGCATATTTGACTTCTGTATTTACCCTCTGTGTTTGGTTTAATTTATACTTCTTTTTCATGTAGGGCGAATGTGCGTACCTGAAAAAAATAACATATTTATTAATTATTACCTAAAAAACCATATCTAAGGTAAAAAATTACTTATTTTCTAGATATTCCAAACTTATGACATTTTCAACTAATAGTAATCTAGGTGCACTATGATCTGAAATCCCTCGTGTCAAAGAGAGACCTGTGTCCAGTGGGACGTAAAAAAGGGCTGAGTATACAAGTATACAACATGAAAAAATCAAGAGGAAATTATACTCTAGTCAATATGTATCTTTATTATTCAGTGAAATATGTCCACGGCTTATCCAAATTTTGTCGATAAGCGATTGGCGGTTTATTAATATCCTATTTATATAGAAATATTTACTTAAATTACCAATTACAATTTTCTTTTAATAACTACAAATTTCGTTAAAAAAATCGTGACATCAACAAGTTAATTATCGTCATCTAATCGCATTACCGGCGCCGAAGAAATATTACTTATATCAGCTGAGTAATCATTATAATCGGTTTGAAGGTTCACACTATGTTTATAGGCAGTATGCGGTAATCCCTGAGTGACAGGCTGATCGATTAGTGATATGGACCGCATCGTTTAAGGTACAGGCTACATTAATCGCGAATATTCGCACGTAAACGGTGCTTTTTCGCACATACTTGTGCGTAGTACGTCCTTATGTAATTTTATGAATCGATACGCCTTATAGGAGACAATGCGATCGTATAACAAGTGTTGGCTAGATATGAATGAATTTTTTGGTAGTAGAATATATCTAGGAGACAGTGACCTCTTGACGATTTAATTATATTTCTTAACCAGCGACTTACGTAGGTTTCGCTCGGGTGCGTTTAATTTTGCTAATTATTTTTCTTAAATAAAAGTAGCTGAAGTTACTTCACATATCAGCTATCTACCAGTAAAATTCCCGTATAAATATGCATATCCGTTTCGGAGTTTAGCCGGAACAAGCAAAAATTTTACAACTTACGTTTTTCTTACTTATTTGGCCTTGCTTATGATTACATAAAAATTATGCATATAAAGTACTATATTCTTTTTAATCGAACGTGTTTACTCTACCTATACCTCTTTTGCTTCTTCAATGAAGTATACTTAGTCTTCTCACCTGAACTTCTTGTAGCGTTTTCAGAAAAGTACCTACATATTGATGATTATTATCAACTGATACCAAATCGTGTCCGTCGCGTTAGCACTCGACAGTGTGCAGGGTGCACTACATGGGTGCTCATATGTGAACGTGTTATATTTTAATAACCGTATAATTATTAATTATGAAATTAACGACAGGTTATATGTTCCAATATTGACATTATTGCTTTATGTTTAACTAGCGACTCGCCCTCGCTTCGCTTGGGCTTTTTCCTAGATTTAGCACAGGCAAAGCCGCGGGATCCGCTAGTTATGCATATAAACCTTCCTCTGAAATCACTCTATCTATTAAAAAACCGCATCAAAATCCGTTGCGCAGTTTTAAAGATTTAAGCGTACAAAGGGATATAGGGACAGAGAAAGCGACTTTGTTTTATACTGTATAGTGATTTAACTGACGTATTTATTATTTTTTCTAATATATCTAATAGTAAATAACATTTATATAAAAACTCTACATATCAATGTAGAGCAACTTAATATTGTAATTTGTTTTTAAATAAGCCGGGAAAGAGCTGATAATATTTTAACTCTACATCAGGACTTAAGACTAGGGATGTGGACGACGAAATGAATATATTAAAATCGATTATTTTTATAATTTCATTTTTGTTCATTATAAATACTAATTACCCGGACATAACATTTTACTTCGCCTAAAGTTAACTTACGAATCGAAGTTAATTTATTTTTATCTACTGATATTAAATTTCGGTATAAAATATATACTGTACATTGTACATAATACATATATTCAATAATTCTCTTTTTCGCATACCTGAGTCATTTCTAAGTCCCCCATTCCTATTGCTAATCATAATAATATGCTATTATATTTAGGCAAAAGCTGTGCCTATACTTCCGCTACTAATTTGTATGAGTTAAAACGAACATTTAAATCAATTCTTTTATTCACTAATAGTCAAAAATGTTTTTGTATTGACCTATATAAGTATAAAAACTACTAAAAAGCTCCATAATCTCATAAAATGAAGTGTCGTAAATCTCTTGCAAGATCAAAAATGGATACATAAAAATAAAAGCTTTAAAATAGGATTGTTAAACACACATAAATTAGTTGAAACTTGAAAGCGATATTTGGAACAATACCGTATATATTTATATTGAACGACTACGACGGTACGTGTTGTGAGTTTAGTATATTTACTTTGCACCGTCTATTTGCCGTTTTAATTCATAATAATTGTCATGAACATATTCAAACGTCGTTAATTTTATTTAGTTTTCTTAAATTTTCTAATTTTCAGAACCTTTTAAGAACCTTCGCCTGACAATAACAAACACAACAAAAAAAGAATTAGTGAAATCGGTTCAGCCGTTCACGCGTAATGAGGTGACCAAGGGAAATAGGGATTCATTTTTATATATATAAGACTAGCGACTCGCCCTCGCTTCGCTCGGGCTCTTCCCTAGATTTAGCACAGGCAAAGCCGGGGAATCTGCTAATAATTTATACATATAAACCTTCCTCTTGAATCACTCTATCTATTAAAAAAAACCGCATCAAAATCTGTTGCGTAGTTTTAAAGATTTAAGCGTACATAAGGATATAGGGACAAAGAAAGCGACTTTGTTTTATACTATGTAGTGATTAGAATGATATTGCTGAATTCTCCGGACATTATTCAATAACAAAATTTTATTTTCCTATTTAAAATATTATAACAAAACCCTTAAGTGCAGTGGAAATGATACACCTAAAGTGACATGTTCGGTTCCAGTCAATAATGTTTATTTAACAGTCGATGTTTTTTATCCAGTGCCTTTTTTGAACTAAAAGAAACCAGAAAGCTCCACTGTGCGTTTTTCACTACTATTTAAAATGCTTATAATGTAAATTTACACGAATTGATTAGAGAAAGACTTTTACAACCAAAAGCTTACTTTACTTTCAAGTCTAAAAGCTTAAAATGAAGGAAGAAACGGCATTTCCTTATAATAGTAGAGCTTATTTAGAATTCGAGTAAGCCGGTAGCGTACTTTTGACTTTCAGAATATATTTAGGCCATTTTTTACGGGTTCATAATCAAAGCGGATTATTTACAACAAAGTCTACCATCACTCTCTTTGTCTTGCAAGTGACAAGCGCGACTACTCGTAAGTAAAAAAAAAGTAATGCTTTCTTAACGCTATAAATTGTTAAGAATATTTAGGTATATTTGCTGGTTTTAATTTATTGACATTCGTAACTCGAAAAGTAAAAATAAACGTTAGTACTTTCAGAGAGATTATAATGATTAAAATTAATATTTAAAATTTTAACCTAATTTTCGGATCTTTTCTCGATTTTATTTAGCTTTTTTGTTTCTATAATATCGAATGTTTTAAAACAAACATATTCACATGCGAAGCTGTCTAACATTATTAAGAACTAAATACAAATAAAATCTTCGGAAAACAAAAATATTGTTTTACAAGTTTAATTAAATACCTATGTTCTATATTCGTAGGGATATCATACATAAATTACGCACTTTTACAATCAGATTTGTACATTGAACATGTCGTGAGTGCACAAATGATATTTTAAAGGAGTGAGTAGAAAGCTTCATTAGAACAAAGCTCATTATTGTATAATTAAACAGCTTTCGTGAACAATCGGCCGGAACCAAAATAATTGAATTTCTATTGTGAAGGGTAAAAGCGTTCCATTCTCATTGTATAAAGTATCAGTCGCAGGATTACCTGTCTAGGGTGGATGTTTAGAATTTTGAAACAACTTTGATGAATGTGAGTAAATGTAAGCTTTATTGTTGAGTAAATTAATAATGGAGTACTGATTAGAGGGATGTATATAAGCTTATTTAACACGATAACTTTACTTCCATTTGCTTACTAACCTAAGCATTCAAATATTTTTGTCAATGTGTGTGATTTATCATGAGAGCAGTAATTATCGAACATGTCATAAAAAATTATAAAAGACAGAAGATATTAGAGTCATATTTTAAAAGATTGTCATAAGTAGGCAAGATAAACCATTAACTTCTTCACACAAACGACAAACAGTGACAGTATAACTATTTAAACCATAGTCACGGGGTTACGTCAACCATATTTTTTTTAATTATCGATAAGGCCATACTTAATACTTATGTTTAAATTGAATGGCTGTACGCCCTAGAGTATTAGACGTTATCTGTTTGGACAGCGCTTCGACTCGGTCCCGATTCTCATAAATAAATTAGGCATTGTCGCTCTTTTTACACTCGAACCCTCCCCCTCCCCATCCCTCCACCGGGTGGGAGTCAGACGTCGGAATGTCAACGCCGATTTACTAATTCATTTCGGCAACCTGACGCCTCCTTTAAATTATACGACACGACGCATGATGAATGGACGCTTTAGATTGGTTTTGATGTTATTTAGGCGTTGGGAAAGAATTTAAGGAAATATAATAATAGTGTAATTTATTTTGTTTTTGCGATTGTTTATATTCAAATAAGATATTTTTATCCGTACACATTAACGTAACGTTGACCCTTGTAAAGCAGAAAGATTAGGGTTCTTTCTCTACATAAAAATGAAATTATGGTGAGCTTTCCTTACTTTTATTTAGACCCGCACGTTTAAGATATTAAAATGAGACGTAAATCTATCTATCTGTACTAATATAGAAGTAAAGTTTGTTTGTTTGTTAAATTGTAAGGGGTAATCTCGGGATCTACTGAACCGATTTTAAAAATTCTTTCACCAATAGAAAGCCACATTATTGCTGAGTGTCATAGGCTATATAAAAAACCGAAAAATATAAAGGCTTTTACGTGGTAGTCCGTTTTGCAAAGTGAATCGGAGAAAAAACGGTCGAATGGAAGCGTTTCTTACGAACGCTGCCTTAACTATGAAAGATATATTTTTGAGTTCTAGAGAAAAGATGTGGAGCTTGAAAATGCCTACAAAAAAGTCTTTGATCTGAACTTTTATATTTAAGTTACAAAAAGTAGTTTTTTTAATATTAGTATAAATAATTTAATTTTTAATTTTTAATATTAATAAAATAATTTAAATTATTTAAGCACTCTGTACTAAAAAAGAATTATTAACATTATGCCCAACGAAGTGGGCACGGGTCAGCTAGTAAAGCATAAAGTTTGACTGAGAATATCGTACCTAGTTGTGTTTCAATTAAAACATACTATTTGCCATAACATTTTATATCATTGCACCATTGTTTATAGAAATCTTAAATAGAATAATTGTTTTATGGTATATTGTGTACTTTAAACCCCTTTTTGCGCGCCAAATTTTTTTGGACAAAAAAGGGTTAGATTATAAACCAATTATATCAGACTCATTAAAACCAGGGGAGTTCACTAGTGTTGACATACTTCGTGCAAGTTGGCACGTAATCATGTCTTCTGAGTGACTTATCCATTATGCCTGTTATAGTTTTCATAAGATTTTCCTCACCGCAGTGCGTGCTGCGAATCGAACATCGCAGTTAAAATTTAGGAAAACCCATGAGATGGTAAGTACGGTGTACGTGATCTAGATGTCTTATCATTGTTTACATTTTATGACACAGATGTTGATGAGTAGTCGTTTAAATTGATATGAGCGTCCTGAAACATTGTAACAAAGTAGCCATATAATATACTAGCATTTTCCGCGGCTTCGCACGCGTTCTAAAGACATATATACATATAGTTTGACCGGAAACCAATTTCTTGGGTGTCTTCCCGTTTTAGCAACATTTTTCATTTATGATCCGCTCCTATTAGTCGTAGCGTAACGGACTATCCAACACAAAAATATTTTTTCAAATCGGACCAGTAGTTCCTGAGATTAGCGCGTTCAACCAAACAAACAAACAAACTCTTCTGCTTTATAATATTAGTATAGATTACTATTTACTTGTATATATAAGCTACCTATTTTCACAATAAATTACACTCAAAATCATTAAGTCGTAAAACACTACAGAAATACATTTATTCGTAAACTTTTGCTTAAATTATATTAGTTTGTTTATTCCATTCTAGAATTTATTAAAATAAATATAAGTGTTCTATTTCTGAACGTGGTGAAAAGACAGCAGTAAAATCGTACAGTGTAAAGGGATGTTTGTACCAAAAGTTAACGGTGTTAGAGTCACTTTGTGGGTACTTAATGTTAAGGAGTCGCGATATTTTTTCAACTACCGTCGTATCGTACCGACCTCGCCACCTCCCAATTATAACGTAATATATTTATTTATGCCCTATAAGGTTTAAGCTTTGTTAGTTTAGTTGAGCTTTCCATAAAGTCGTGCGGTCGTTTTTTTGCGAATGTGTTTAGGATTATTATTTTAAACAGAGTATTTTTCAGTTTTAGTGATTCAATTGTGTTATTAATGCTAATTATAAAAATTAAACAAAATCATTGTAGCTTTTGGTAAACACAAAATTTTTAAACACTTAAACATCATGGGTTTTTATCAGTGTATCAATTTTCGGAAATATTTAATTGTAAAAGATTTTAAAAATCTATCCGTCCTCATGCTTCCTTTTAGTATAAAATCCAAATAAAACAAAAATCCAAACAGATTTAAAACAAGTAGAAAGTTTATTAAAGACAATCAATCATATTGAAAAAAAAAACGTTTCTTACACGAATTATTTAAACATAAAAGTGTCGGTCGACTCGATTATATTCGTACTACTATTACATTCTTGACATTGACAGTACGATAAATAAGTCGAGAAGTGGATTTATAAATGTCTTACTTTTAGTGATGTGTAGACACGTGTCACACAAAAGCATCAATATGAATGAACCTCATTAACTGTCCATCGATCAATAGTAATCAATAAATGTATTCCAACAAACATTTACGTACAATTGATACCAAAAAATGTTTGTCTACTATCTAATCCACCCCACTTACCCCGAGATCGAGAATATTGATCGCGATCTACTTTGACAGCTTCCAAACGATCCCTTTGTGTCGCAAATGTTGTGATCTCCGAATTCTTTAATTGGTAAAGACTTATCTTTATATCAGAACAGAGGCATGTTTTCCACTGGATGCTTTATTTAAAGCTATTGCAAAAAATATTTCATAGGAAAAAAATATATTTTTTTAACGTAAGTAACGTAATTTGAATGTGGGATAAATCGTCTAAAAATAAGGCATATATTCAAAAATATTTATATTAAAAATTAATACTAAACATCTTCTTATTTAAGAGGTTTCTAAGGGGTTTTTTAGTTTAAAGGTTAAATCTGAATCACAGCATTCGCAACGGCAACAAGTTGCTAGTACAGAAGGAGCCTTATTGGTCGGTAAAGTTCCAAAAGACAATCAGCATTGTCCTCGCAGAAACAGACGCGAGCCCATCGATCAAAGATGCCACCTGTCATAGCTTGACGCGGGACAACACTGCATCTGCCAAATTTGGCGGCGCAACCGTTTAACCATGTGTTTTCCCACTTGCATTAACGAGATTGGGATGAAAAACTTTTAAGTAATAATGAGAGATTGCTATTGTTATACATGTGTTGAAAATTCAATAAAGCCAGTGACTACATCAATAATTTGAGTGCATACAGAAATATTTTTATTTTAACAAGTTTTTTAAATATTTTATACATTTTCAGATGTGACATGAAGACATGCATCCAAAACATTCATAAAAATCAGTTTAAAAAATTTATATTCTGTCTAAAGTAATCTACGCAGCATAAATCCTTAAATCAGTTATTTCATGTCTTTAAATAAGATAGAGACAGACAGACAGACAAAAATTTTAAAAATGGTATTTTTGATGTTAGTACCGTATATACTCATATGCATTTAACAAAAAGCTGTTAATTTGAAATTAAAAACAGACACATTAATTTTATTTATATGTATAGATCATATTAACTAGTCTCTGTTAAATTCTATTTCTTCTACAGTAACCTCATTTTGGACATAAATACCCTAACTTTGCTCGGGAGTTTCCATAGCTGCCTTTTATTATTATTTATTACCATAATATGGTTATAGACTTTCATCTATTTCTACTAAATTTCATTTAAAACCGTCAAATCATTAAACCTTGACAAAGTAACGAACATACAACCTGTAAGTATTATGTATAATTGTCAGATTTTGTCATAATAAAGATTCACTATTGTTTCAAGGCACTCTATTGAACTTTTGGTTTCATTCCCAATCATACAGTCGGCGGTCTGTGTCGCTAGCGGACATGACAGACCGCCGTGACCACTCGCGTATTGTTTCTACTCACGACCTAGACTGTAGACGATATCTCATACAATGTTGCTTTATTAGTATAGGCTTCGTTTTGTTTTTACTTTCTGTAATAAACAACTCAATTTATGTAGAATAAACTTGTAAGAGCAATAAAAGTGAAATTTAATTTGTTTATTTATGTAAATAAAGAACAGAAACAAATGTATAGGATACGTGTACTAATAATACTGATGAGTATTGAAGAAAAAATTTTCTCCTTATTTTTATTTTTCTCCTTATTTGGTTTAATTTGTCATTGTATTAACTATTTGTGAGACGATAGTAGCAATATCCGATACCGAGTCGCAGAATCCAAATTTAAATAAACGTTTGGCGCAGTTTGTAGTGACCCTACTTTCTTGCGCCAGCGGTCGCGGGTTCGAGTCCCGCTGGGGACATTCATTTGTTAAGCTCGGATGTTTTTACTCTAGACATGGGTGTTTATATATAAAATATCAACTATCTGGTAACCGTAACACAAGCTTCATTCGTAGCTTACCACGGAACTAGATGGCGCTGCGTGTAATAACGTCCCAACATATTATTTACTAGCCGTTTCCCGCCCGCTTCGCTGGGCGAATTGGCAAAGGAAATAAATTACATTTTATGTTTCATTTTTATTGTTTTTTTAATATTTTTATTATTCTCCTTTTTTTCTATTTTCGTATGAACATAAATAGGCCACGCGGATAGAACTGTAAGCATCGATATTGTTTAGACTTACACAAATTCCGAATTCCATCGATTTTTCTCACTAATATTCATTGTAACTTTCAATGTGCAATCATTATATAACATTTCCGTGCCTTTCTTCCAAAAATTATTAATAACTAGTGGAACCCGCGGCTTCGCTCGCGCTAAATCTAGGGACGATCCCGAGCGAAGTGAGGGTGAGTCGCTTGTTAAGATAAACATTTCCATCATACATTACATATGTATAACTCTAGCGGTTTTGGCAGCGCACGCCAGAATAGCTCGCAGATGGTAGATTTTTTACTACTTACTTGATACTTATCGTCATATTTTGGACAATTCACACAATATCTTTATAAATTGTAGCCTATGTGATATTCTGATGTATAAGCTATATTATTGTAAAGTTTCATTAAAATCCATTCAGTAGTTATTACGTGAAAGAGTAACAAACATCCATACATCCATACATCCATACTTACAAACTTTCGCGTTTATAATATTAGTATAGATTGACATGAAGAAAAAAATTTGAAATGAGCATTGAAAGTTTAAGTTTAAGTCATTGCAAGTCTCATATGTGAAGTTGAAATCTGTCTAGGTTCAATGCGACGAATTTTCTGTTAACTAAAATTTTCTCCGTGACATCAATTTTTTATAGAAAATTAATTGTTCATGTTTTTTATGAATTCTATTGGAATAAGTAACTAAATTTCTTTTCCACATCTCAAGTGCTTGGAAAATGCATTCATTTTAATCTGTTACATTTCCGCGATCCCGCAATAAAAGAATTCGTCGGTTATGTAGTCTGCAAAAGTAAAATGAATGTAAAATTCTTAGTCCGTTGATTGGATAGCTACATGTAAAGCTCTTTGGGGTGGGATATCGTAAAATTTGTTCATAAATCATTTTTACATCACTTATAGAAAATTCCTACAAAATTTGGAGCTTGTAGGAGCTTTAGCTGGAAAATTAAAAATATTAATTGTTGATACCCACCCCCGCAACCCCCTGCGGGGTGAGCTATCGTAAAATTCGTTCATAGCCTCTTTCTACACCTCTTACAGAAGATTCCTACCAAATTTGAAGTCTATAGGAGCTATAGTTTAAAAACGGGAATCGTTCATTGTTAACGCCTCCGCCACCCCCTTTGGGGGATGAATTTCTTAAAATCTATTCATAGCTGACCTCTACATAGCAAAAGTAATATTCCTACCAAGTTTCACGTTTCTAAGTCTTATGGTTCCCGATATTTCGTGGTGAGTGACTATATAGATGGGAATTCTTCGATTATCATCGAAATTTTTAACTTTTTATCGGAATTTTTTAAATTTTTTTTACATACAAAACTTTTTCCTGACAATTCTGAAGATAAAGAAAAAAAGCCCAATTGGTCCAGCCGTTCTCCACTACCGTGAGTAGATTCTTAGCTGAATGTAAAAAACCATAATCCGTTTAATATACTCTGAAATCCATGAAAACAAAAGAATCAAGAGAAAATGCTTATCTTTTGTTTTTATTAGCGGAATAAATGTTCATAAAAGTAAAACAGCAATAAAAAAATGAAGGAATGTTGGAATTCAAAAAATAGATAGCCATAAACCATCTAGGATAAATTTCGCATCGAATGGTGGTAGTTTCATGTCGATACGATCAGTGGTTTAGGCGTGATTGAGCTTCAAACGAAGACCATTTTCATTATATATATATAGATTTACTATTTATTTTATTTTAGCATTGAGATAGGTTTTAGATTAAAGAAAGTTTTACAGTTAACAATGACTGTTAGTATTTTGGTTAAAACGATGAAATCAAAATTTTTACATATTAGTTGAGAAGGAGACACGAAAATTGTCACCACGAGCCTAACACCCACAAGGCAGCAGCACCACACAGTGTAATGCGCGAGTCGCGACATAAACAATCAAATTACTCCAATTCTTTACAAGACTCCTTTACACAAAGCATTTATTGTAAATCAGAGCAAGAATGCAACGGGAATTTTTATAAGAGAGAAAGCTGAAAATAAAAAGGCACAAAACGATGTCCATAACGCCATTACGAGATGCCTTCTAAATCTTTTGAGCCTTGTAAAAATATTTAGATGGTTTAAAAACAGAACGGTTTCTAAGATATCAAGGGGATTTATTAATTTTGTTAGCGACTCTCGTGGTGGGGTGATTTATAATAATAAATGTTAGATGTCTATCTGGTATTGCCTAATACGAAGGAGATTTGGAGTTCGATCTTGAAAGAAGTAAATATACATTTTTGCACTTACCTACTTATAACCATACATACCTACACTTGTAACGATATAACTTATATTATAAGAGTTTAAATTTTAAGACATACAATTGCTTTTATATTGCTAATTCATATAAAATATTTTGACAGACCAAAACCTAGTCATAAATGTAATCTTTTGACAATTTCTTTTTATTAATAAAATACCGGAAATACGAAAGCAACGCATTTAAGTTTAACTATTATAGTTTATAAAGTCATAATGTTCATGAATATTTTTTTATATTTACACAGCCCGGAAAGACTCGTAGAATGCACTAAGCAGTGTCAAGGAAATAATAGTATTAATTAGAACAATTACTATGTGTCTTTTTAATACCTAGTAGTTATATTTTCGAACTTTTAGTTTTTTTATAATCTTAAATATCACGATTTTTAAACTTGTTGCCTTATGTTTAACAGTCAAGTAAAATCAGAAAACTTCCAAAATAGGAATGTAAGAGTTTCAGGATAAATCAAAATTATCTTGTTTTCGAGCACGTCGTTTTAACTTGTATTAAGTTAAAAGATTTATAGTTAAAAAATCGTTCATTTCGGTGTCGTATAAATAATGAATCGACAGCACGCGTATGTCGGCTGGATAAGGCGGTGATACGGCCTCCGGAGCGCGGGCGCATTACTGCTTAGGTGATTTATTCCAAAACTGTCGATCCCATCGCCTAATACATCATTGTAGGGCTGTATTCATTGTATTGTTGTATTGTTAGATCTCACCCTTCCTATTCAATCTTATCTTTGTCTGGGAAAATTTCCTCCTCCTTTTTTACTTCACAAATTCCATTCAAATGTTTGTTAATTGAGTTTTCCCCTTTACTTCACATCGCGAACATTCCATACGCTCCCTCTCTATCGTTATACAGGCGTATAGCGATGTATTATATTTCGCCATCTTTTATGATGTCTTTTTGTGGGGAGGATTAAGACGGCGGCGATGTCACACTGTCTGGTCGCGGCGCGCTGTCAATAACATTCATCACGGTCATGTTTATATGGAAATGGACAAAACGCGAGACGGAGACGAAAAAAAGGCAGTTCATTACTACGCAAATCTACTTATATAACGTGACTATGTTTGGTCGCGGCGCCGACAGACGAGCCATCATATCGTATCTCCGATCTTGATTGAGATTTATTGGACACATCGGTCGCGTCGGCCCGCTCTATATAAATCAGTCTTCTGTGATTTTACAACAATAATTTTACTATTCGAAGATTCCCGAAAAGGATGAGCATTCCTTATGCCCTTTAGTTACGGTCTATAGTGTCCGAAGTATCGTCGAACATAATGAGAATTGTGAGTCGGCAAATTGGTTATGGCTCGCACGTTCTGCTGACGAACCGAATCGTCTGATGATTTGTTTTGACCATTCGTTAGCTCCTTGGCATCATGTGATTTGGGAATTTCGAGTTACGCGCCCGGTGATACAAGATAACGAAAATTGATTTTTAAATAAGCAATTCGCTTTTCAATTTTGTTGAATGCTGTATTGTGGAGCAACCATTATTACTTTGTTACATTTACATACATTTCGATTTTTTTATAAGAAATATTAAATTTTTAATATAATATTTGTCTTAAATTTGACTATTCTTATATCACGCTAGAAACAAACAATACAAACCCTCGTAGTAAATCGATTATAATGATCGATCAAGAATAATTTGACAGGTTCAAATATAACGCCTCTAAAGTCAGTAATAATGTTTAACCTCCAACAAACGCCACCTGATGTTCTATTTTTCTATTAACGGCCATAAATTAAACTTATTGGAGACATTAAGATGAAACTTATATCTATATAGTAAAGGTATACAATCGCGTAAACAGCAAATGGTCCTTTATAGAGGTGGGTCCTGGTAGTGATTGACGAACAAGATGTTTATCTGTAAACAATGCGTGTGGCTGCGCCTGCGCAGGTCTACATATTTGTGTTTGAGCTATCGAGGCTTGATAATAATTGACAAGATTTGAAAATACTTCCATTTTACACAAATTAAAATGTCCCTTATGTATACCATAACTTATAATCTATACTAATATTATAAAGCTGAAGAGTTTGTTTGTTTGGTTCAAAAATCTCAGGAACTACTGGTCCGAATTGAAAAACTCTTTGTGTTGGATAGTCCTTTTATCGAGGGCGGCTTTATTACATCACGCTATGACCAATAGGAGCGGAGCATCAATGAAAAATGTTGCAAGAACGGGAGAAAAATATTTCGTTTGGTTTTCAGTTAGAACGCGAGCGGAGCCGCGGGAAAGGCTAGTACCAATATAAAATATGTTATGTATGTAAAGCTACTTCAATTTGTAAAGATCCCTTTAAAGATATACCTAAGTTAATCTTTCTATCAACTGTTCAAAGCAGATGAAAGGGAAAGAGATCCCTCTATACGGATGTTTGCGCGCACTCTGCGCCCTAAACAGATTTGTTTCAATGACCGACCTAACCTATTGTATGCGCCATTTCACATTATTTTCACCTCCCACCCAGTCAAGTGAAACTAAACCTACCAACAACGTCTTAAAGTAGAGATTGATTCGTTAAGATCTTTATCGCCAGGTTCTCATGCTCAACTGTGAAGGAATTATGAAGTGCATGCGGTTGATTGAAAAATTCCTTGGAGATTAAGTCGGATGTTTTGTTTGTGACATTAGTGGGGTTGACACCCTCCGCAGTGCGCATCGTGCTGAGAGGTAAATAGTTAGCTATTTTGGTCATATTACATGTAACTACTACTACTTTAAAAAAAACTTTATACTAGTTACTCTCACTTGCAACGTTACATGGCATGGCAATATCTTATTAGTACTAATTAAGTACCTATTTATTTACTATTAGCTTCTTGGTTGTTTCACTATTAATAGCTTGTATTTATCAAATTAAAATCTTCCAGTGGTTTTTTCGTGATGCGATCACAGGCAGACAGACATAGAGATAGATAAAAATTTACAAGACTATAGGTTTGGCATTTGTGTCACTATTTCAGTAAAATTTTCAAAAATGAGTTCTTCAGACATTTTTATAAAATAATTGGAAATTCAAAAAATAAGCTGCATTGTAATGCATTTATGCATTCAGCCTGCAAACATAGCAATAGACGCCTAATCCTTTGAGATTGTGCCATAATTTCTGATAATATGTTCAATTTAATTTAGTGAGGTTCATTACACGATGACATGTTGTGTTATTACGGTTCGATTTTATTTACTACTTATTTTTTACTTATAAATACTTTTTTCGAACTTTAAATTACGAATCCAAATGGTACATTGACATATTAATTAAATTGTTAAGGAAAACTATGTAAGTAATGACTAGGAATGATATAGGAAAAATCAAATTTCCTCAAAACATCCCTAGCAGTTATTCACTTAGAGCCCTAAATAGCAGACGGTAATCAATTACCGCCGAAACACTGCGCCCCAATCGAGTGTGAAACCGTCGGATTAGCAGTCAAGCTCGACTATAATTGATTGAGTCCCAGACTGTGGGGAGCTTCATGAGGATAATTGTTGATATTTTGTTAGGGAAAAGCATTTCATTTTCTTTTATACTCAAAAAACACTAACAGTTTTTGATAAATTCATACAACACGTGGACCATTTAATGCTTAAACTATTTCGTCACACCTATAACTAATGTAGATTGTTAGTTTAATTTTATTTTGTGCTATTAATTTAATCAAAATTGACCATTTAGATGAATTGGGTGAATCTGGTAACACGAGCTTACGCCTAGTACAGGGTCTTAGCTACTATTTGTAACGCATTTTGTATAAGTCAATAAGCGTATTTTTCATAACAGCAATGAAATTCTCTTTCACAGTACTAATATAAATAAATAAATAAATGTTGGGACATTATTACACACAGCGCCAACTAGTTCCGTGGTAAGCTACGAAGGAAGCTTGTGTTACGGATACCAGATAGTTGATATACTACATATATAAGTTTAAATACATACATTTATGTTTATATTATAAACATTAACACCCATGACTGGAGTACAAACATTCGACTTTAACAAATGAATACCCCCAGCGGGACTCGAATCTGCGACCGCTGGCGCAAGAATGTAGGGTACACTACAAACTGGGCCAAACGTGTCATCAGACGTACGTACCTACAGTTTTTCTAGGTGTGAACTTACTACATACGCGTATCGGCGTACCGCAATGCCGTAAATATTCCTAAGGAATTTCCTTTATAAGCAAACAAACATTTCCCTTCTCGGCCTTTGAAAATCTCGCACGCAATCAATAAATAACCATAAATCACTGAATTAAATAACTTAAATGACTGCCAGAAGTGAGCGAGATTAATAATGATTGAAATAGATTGAATATTTCATTATGACCGCTGCGCACATGTGCGATTGAATTGTAGGTTATAAGTTCTACTAGAAGATTTTTTTTGGCAGATTTTTACGGCCTTTTTTCTTCTATTCTAGCCAATTGTGGTTGAAAGCAGGGGTTATAGAAATTCTCTCGTATGAACCCCAGTTGTTATTTTTAGTCTTTTAATTGCCTAGTATTTTAAGGTAATAGTACTTATTCTTTTAATATATGATGATACGTATATGATTTTACAGTATATATACATAAAGCAAGCACATACAAAAATTCCAATCATGTATTTTCTTATAAAATTTTATTGACTTTAGTGCAAAAAATTTTATTTCAAACAAAAGCTAAGAAGCAATTTCTCTGTTATTATCATGGCAGAATTGTTGAAGACATTGATACGTATCGGCGTTATCGAATATCGACGCACTCGCCGCTACGGAGACAATGCAGATCCAATAAGAATGTATCTTAGCTATTCTCATCGGAGGGAGCAAAAGTGGTAAAATTCCTTATTCGTCTGACACTTCAGGATTCCAACGATAGCCTAGAAAGTTAACAGTAATAGCACTATTAACGGAATCTAGGAAACCGACGCGACTTAATCTTCCACACGGAAATGCAACTTGTTGAAAACTTGTTTACATCTCACAATATTTCAATTATAATTGCCTGTACGGTAAATCAGGACGATTATTATTATTCACATTTAAATGATATCATCTTGCCAAGAGCAAGAGCATGATGCTTTCCGTGTAATTCATTCGTACGATTTAAATATTCATTCGTTGACAACTTTATTAACCTCTAGTAGGATGGTGCATTCTGTTTTAATTTGAGAAACCTCAAACAATTACCCCTCATTGGGATGGAGGTCATAGGTTCAATACCCGGAAAAACCATTTTTTGTTTTATACAGTAATGAAGCAGAAATATATTGCTTTATTGTTTACTTATATTTAGTAACATTTCACGAATATATAGTAATCAAAAACTTCAAAAGCCCAAAAATAAGTTATTGCGAATGAATTTTTATACTTGTTCAAATTTCTTTTACCTCTGTCATTTAACAAAGGTCCGTATAAACTACAGGATTGACAACAAATTATCTCATTATAGTTTCTAACAGCGATCATAAAACGTGAAACAGAACTGACAAAAAATGTCACATACTGACCGTTATGGAATTGGATCAATGGCTTCGTTGGTGGTCCATTCTTCGAATCACCCTTTGCTTAATGTCTTATAACCATTTATTGGGGGTTGTTGCATACAACCGGTCACCGGTGAATAGCATCGACTGATTTACTTTTAATCGTGAGCGTGATATTATCAGCCATTCAGGGTTTTGTTACGAACGTGCCAGTGTGTTTGTTTTTTTCTGCGCACTTTGAGTCATCGTTAAAGGTGAGGTCCGGAGGAAGGATATAGCTTATGCGGTGTTTTGGGTTGTATGAGCGATTAAACGTCCAATTCTTGTCATTCCTTTGCGTTGCGTTTATTCTTGAAGCTAGTGTAATTAGGAGAGCAAAGATATATTGTTTTTTTTAATACGATAATGAATTAAATATTATTAAAGTTATTTCTGTAATAAAATATTTAAGGTATCGCTACGATGCTGTGGCGTCTATGTTTACTTGCAGTCGCTGTCTACTACGCCGGCGTTCTGAGATTACATTTGCTTATAAAGTGCAGAACTCGGCGATTCCAATGAACGCACAATACCGGTACATAATATTACAGAAAAAAATATGAAAAAAGGGAGGTGTCACTTGGACTTAGAATCTATAGAAAAACATATTTTTTGAAATATCAACTTTTACTCATTTAGGTATAAATATAAAAGCAAAGATATGATTTAAAAATTTACTAATATTCAAATAAACAGTTCCTCATTTATTATACTTGTGGTACAATTCTATACTAATCCAACCAAAAGCTTAGTAGGTACATATTATACATATAAAATTACATATAGCTACATATACAAATAATAGTACATAAGAGTAAAATCAATCAACTTTCATTTTCACGGTGTACTTTACTGTACATTCGACAATCCATAGTAAAGTTCTGAGAACTGAGCGCGAAGCGGGATTATGTTTCGAGACGAGAAAAAAGTAGGCAACAAAGGTACACGTTATTCAGCCGAGACGAAAAAACAAAACGTTTGATGTAACACTTTCCAGTGTAAATGAACTTGATGATAATTTTGCAAATGTAGGATATCAGGTTAAAGATTGTGTACGTATCTTCCACGGGTTTAATTTGCACAGTTCTCGAATGACGCCTGGTGGCAGATGGAGCGGGTTCGATCCTATTGTTTCCTTCAATTGTTTTGCGTCTAGTAAGATAAATGCATGCGATTGACAGAATCTATCTGGGAAAAATTACTTAATTTTTTAAATTACGGTAATACAACTTTCATCAACTACTATTTTTTTCCTTTTAATTTGTTTGGATTCTGTCTTAAATCTAAGCACATATTTTACATCTTTGCTTCGAATTGAAGAAGAAGTAAGTACTAAGAACAAAATATGAGTGAATATTTGTTCGTGAAACCTAAGGTTCGCGTAGAATGTATGTTTTCATTTAATAATATTACAACTAAACGAAGCAAGAAGTCGCTGCCAGTCAAATATATTAGAAATATAGTGACAATCTATGCAATTAAAATGCACGGTTAATCTTCAAATTGACTGACTCAGTGACATTGAGATGATGACATTCGTTTGAAATACATACGGAATTGCAAACGTGACTTCAGGCAGACGAGTGATGCGATGCTCATGGAGGAAGAGATTCTGACGTATTGAGGAAGGAAGCAATGCATCAGATGTCATACTCAAAGCCCCCCACACTGCAGACTTTCTATCTGCGAATTGTTTGTTCTTGGATCGTTTAGATGATGTTTGAAAATAGATACAAACACATTATAAAGGTTTGATAATATGATTATTTTATTATCATACCAATAATAATCAATTGTATCCAAAATCATCAATCGATATAAAGTTTGCCCTGTAGCACTCTCTTACTTACTTTTAAGAGGGAATTTAATTAACAATAAAATATTATATTAGCAATGTATATATTTTTTAAATATTATTTTGTTGAACCGTCAGAAAAATGATATGTGTATATCTAATACAGTTCTATATTTAGAGAATTAAAGAAGATTAAAAATTACTTTAACTAATAACTAAGCGATGACGGATTAACTAATTAATATAATATGGATGTTTTTGATTAAATATAGTTATGATTTAATTTTTTGTATTAAAAATAAAATTAATATAACTTCTAATTAAGTAAAACCAAATTCAAAGATATAATAATGTAAGAAACAGATTATTATTAGATATCCAGTACTCCTAGTATAGACAAGAGAACATTCCATAAAACGGAGCCATTAGCACAGCTTTCACAAATCAAATCTGATTGACGAACACTGTCTAATACACCTCAAACGTAACTGATAAGCGTTATCAACTAAGTTTAGACAAGTTAGAAGTACTAACGTTTATATAATGCAATTGCGAAAACACTCTGGACATTCCGCCCTTCACTTAATTAAGTGTCATGTAGTTGGATGACCGAAGATCTAGGTTAGATGACCCGAGATGAGGCAGCTTTCATCTGAATACTACTCAATTGGCATTGGACTTGTATCTTCCAGCGGCGATGACGGTGATAGGTAAAGCGCAGTTGAATTTAATTAATTTATTACTAACTCGTGTTGATCGTCAGCTGAAAATAATTGGTGTCACGAAAGAACGACTAACCGCTAATGGATATAGTCAAATTGAAAAGGTTACAGGTTTGATTCTTTGCCATAGTGATGTATTTACTTACTATACGTTTATTATTAACTTTCATATTCTCTAGTCAGGTCGAGACCCTGTCTCTAAGCCTAAGCTGTCCATCCGTCCGTCATTCGTTCACTTAAAGGGATGTACCTTTTAAGATATATTATGTCATCGGTTTTATCCTGTACAGACTATAAATAATTAAAAGTATCGAATTCAGAATATCCAAATAAGTTTTATGGCTGTTTGAGTTTGCGCTCAATAGTAAAGATAGTTATAGTAAATAATCAAAAATATTTCCATAAATCATAAGACATGGCTTTGCTATAAGTTGTTTGTTTTACAACAAGTTGTTTTATAATAATTTAGGTAACACAAATGTGTTAACAGTTAGTAAAGAATCAACATGTTCGGTTTAAAAACCCCTTCATTATTAAATTTGTATTCCATATTAATATCATATAACACATACCATAAGTCGGGTCAGTTATTTTGCTACTATGTGTCACAGTATAAAGTAACAATTGATGTCATCCATCTATCACTTGAGGAAATTGGTCAAATATTTTAAACTGACTCACTATCTATTGTTCAACAGATTTGCTCATGATCTAGCGCGTCTAGGCCGAAACACCGCAAGAATGGCCGAAATGAATAATGTATGAAGTAGGCAAGTGAAATAGTGATCTATTAAATCATAGAGTCATAAGACCAGGATGTGGTTTAAGGCTAACTTCACTGCCTTTAATAGCTTGATTGTATGGACGTTAGCGATCCGTCAAATTGTAGGTGGTCCAACGTCTAGCACAATGGACCTAAATTAAAGTATTTCATAGTTTAGCGTTGTGCGTATACGCATTATGTAAATATTATTATATAAATTAAAATTGAGAGTTCCTAGTTTAATAATATTATGCAGAACATTACATTCTACTGTATTTTGCATAGAAAGAGTTTCTAAACCATTTAATGACTTGGAAAACTGAGATTCATTTATAGAACATCGATATCAGAGTGAATGATATCTAATAGTTGTCTCGTTAATTTAATTAATAATAAAATAATGTCTTCGTCATAAAATCAAAATATGTAATTTCTTAGGTCCAATGCCCTCTAGCTAATATTAAGGAAATGACTAACAGCATCCACTTCATCTCGCACAGAATGATAATAGCAGAGGATTCATAAAGTGTAGCTTAAGAGTTAAGACAACCGTTCGGACACTAAGATACTTATGCACTTACACTATACATCTAACGTTGATAGTAGTTTGTCGATAGAAACAGAAAATTTGTTTATATTTAGTACGTAATTTTTTTTAAATTAGATAAATCTTGATTTTGTGCATATTTTTAATTAATCCGCTTGTATAGTCATATTTTATTGAAGATCTTATATCAATGAATAGCCACAAAAATCATATAAAAAATCATTTATAAAGGTCATTTAATACAGACAAAAAATATGTACCTATAACATAAAAGCTTCTACATTTACACCGATAATGATCATAATTTTATCACAATCTAAAAAAGACAAGTGAGCACAATGAAACACAACACTATCGCACATCAATATCTATCGATAAAATTACTAGATAACATCACTAGCCGGCTTCCTAAGGCGCGAAGGGTAATGATAGGATTTGCAAAGTGCCGCTCGGGCGCCGCAAAACGACCACATTGACAGCAAATCGAGATTAATATGGACATTATCGATAAATAACAGATGGAGTAATGCACCGCACTAAACGCCATTGCTCATAGGTCGGCGTTGAATTTTATACTTAGTTAAACGTTAAAGCATTTCACATTACTTAATAGTTAATACCAAATAATTTATTTCATGGTAGGTAAGTTTATGCAACTTTTTATATTCAGTTCTATACTGTTTAGATACTTATTACTGATTCTCATATGTGTATAGACAGACATAAAGATAAAAATTATACCTACTAAAAAATTGAGTTAACTTAGAATGATTAAAATACAATTAGATTTGTCAAAAAAAAGTATACAGATTTGATTACATTAGATAGATGAGGAACTTCTCATATTTTAGGCACATACTCGTAGTTACTATAAAAATACTATAAGAAGTTCGCCCTGTCAATTTACATTCTGGTCGACAGACCAATAATGTATGTATGAACTAGTTACTATTTATAATAACCAATATCTTCAAGGTATTGTCATCGTTTAAAATATCCGGACACAGCAAATCGTTCCATCAAGAACATGACGTCTCATAGATAGTGTCACTCTAGCCCATTCGAGTGGAAGGACGAGATGTGATCAACTGATACGAAATCTACTTTAATTATCGATTAAAATATCGATTTTTGCAAGAAATAACAATGCACTGTTAAAAGGTCACACAATATCGTCTACACTCTACAGAATGCTACTGCTAGAACAAGAAGATACATATATTTAGTAGTAGAAAAGTTTAATTAAATGTTGTTTAACCGTTTCCAAATCTACTTCACAACTATAATACATACCTATAATGCTATAGATTATTATTATTATAGATAACTGAATCACTTCATGTAATAACTACACTTCTAGAACTAATCCTCAATTTTCTTTTGAAAATTAAATTAATAACAACACTTCTTGCTCGTATATTAGACTAACATCTTTATAGCGAATACAATCGTACTAGATCGAATTATTTGTATAGGGCGGGGATCGAATGTCAAAGTTATGTCATATAAATTTTGTAGAATGTAGAGCATGTGTGTAGGTACCAATCAACATTTTAAACAACCGAATATTTTAACCCTTCAACATCTATTTGTAAGTATTTATGTTAATTTTAGGGGTACTATTTCTGTTAAAGCTATGAAAAGTACCAAACCCTGTGCCAAAGGCTAAAGGATAATACGTATCATACTAAAACCAAAATCCATCTAATACCCACTCTTCCTTTCTTCAAGTCGGTAAAAACCATAACACACGACGAACGTTGACAAATGACATTACTTATCTACACTATAGGATCGGCCTCACACGTTCGTTTTAAAAGTGAAACCCAAAAAACGAAGAATCAAATGTAATTATTCCTGCGTGTTATATGTGTTATTAACCCTCCGCGGGAACTCATTAACTGATTAACACGTGTTAGCCCGTCGTTCACGTCGCTCCTAGTCTCATGTAAATCTGTGATATTAATCGCTGGCATTAATATTGGGGGCTAGCAAGTGGCGGGCCTCTGATAGTGGGTGGCTTCAAATAAAAGGAGTTTACTTAAAAAATCGTTTCAGTAAGTTACGATTAACATTATTAAATCAGATTATTGATTTTGATTATTTATTTATTTTATTTGGTGACGTTTTTACCTCTTAATAAATATAAACAATCCTTTTTATGAGTAAGTACCTAGGAGTTCATATACTACCCGATATATACAAAATTGGAATTAAATTGCGGCTCTTTGTGCCTGTATTATTATATTTCGATACTAACGTTTTAAAAGATTATCCCATAAAATAAGCAAAAGTTTCTGTAGATGGATGTTTCTTACTCCAACACGGCTGAGCGGATGTGGATGAAAGGCACAGGGTTAAATTTTAATCTGGAATAACACATAGGTTACGTTTATTCCGGAAAAATGTGTGACTTCCGTCAAATTGATTTATTTTAGTTTATAGTAAACAAACGAAATGAAAAACTAGGCAAGAACCCGAGTTAAGTGAGAGTGAGTCGGTAGTTTTATTAATAAAGAAATAAATAAATATATCTGATATTATACTTCATAACCAAACTTTGAAAGTCAAGCTTGTTAGCTTGACTTTCAAAAGGTTGTGCCTCGTTAAAATTCCAGCTGACATAAATTATTATGATTATTGAATTATAATCTTTAATATATACAATTTTTAGCTTTGCCAAAATGCTACAAGTTTTTCTGATTTTTTGACATGTTCACATGATCAGCTAACATATTTTGTCACGTACATGATACAGCTGACACTTTTTTTTAAGATCTACAATTCATAAACTAAATTATTTATACTTTTTCATCATTGCCAAAATAGTCCAAGAATATTTTTTTTTTCATCTACGTTAACATTTTCTCTAGCCCAAAAGCCCCGGAGTCGCGCCAGCTGACGTATATTTTAGTTCTCATACAAGTACTAAATATCAAAATAAGTTCACAGAGTCCATGCCAAAATCACCGTAAAAAATTGACACTACCTCCCGGACTATAAAAGCCCCCCAGCGGGATTCGAACCCGCGATCGTTGTCGCAGCAAGTAGTGCCAATTGCCATTACAAAATGAGCCAAACGTGTCTTCTATATCAATATGCCAAACGGTAAATCCCTATAACCAACATATTTTCTTTTCTTTTCCTTACTAGCGATTTGTTGAGGACGTATTTTATTATTTAGAGTGAGCAAAGCCGCGGGTTCCGCTAGTTAAAATAAATAAAAATTCTTAAACAAAACTAGTCGTAGTTACTAGTTATAACATTAGCTATCTGCGATAAAAGTCCCCTCAAAATCGGTCCAGCCGTTTCAGAGATTAGCTGGAACAAAAAGACAGGCAAAAATTTTAAAAATTAACCTTTTGTTGTAAGTACCATATATACTTTAGTGAAAAGCTGGTAATTTGAAATTAAAAACAGACACTTCAATTTTATTTATATGTATGGATGTATTTATATCCCATTTACAGTAAGAAAAACCACAGGTAGATAAGTTTTTGGTATTCGATAATGTTGAGAGCTATAAGGTTTTGTTGTATTGTAGGAGTATTTAGGCCTTGAACTGTTATTTAAATCACACTGCTAGACACTGGCTTCCCTTTAATGAGAGAGTGTTCAGACTGAAAGAGGCTCATTGTTAATATTTGAACTAGTGATATTATATAAATTATAAAGTAGCGTCTGTGTTCCGGGGCTATGTTTTTATTAAATTTTGTGTTGTCTTCTATGTGTCTATGAAGCATTACGGAACCATTTAACCGGAGAAAAAAGTGTGCTTTTTGTACACACATTTAATCAATTTTTATAATCCTCTTTTTATAAGATATATCAAGGTGTCCCTATAAAGATAAATTTCAAAGTAATTCAACCTCCAAGTATTGAATAAATATTGTCAATTAATTTTGAATTAGTAGAAAATAATTAGGTTCCTAAAACCAATTTTTTCTAAGAAAAATAAATTAAATTTTGTGAACATACATAACTAAACTATACGGGTAAATGTTTAATATTGCAAGCTCGTTTAAAATTATTAATTAAATAAAATGTTACTTTGCATCAGCATAAATATATTGTGTACATACCTACATGCTTTTAATAAATTAAATAATAATATCCTTGTCTTTTTTATCAAGCATATAGTAAATGCGCGTAATAATATATAATTATCTTTTATTCATTACGTTATAGTCGCCGATAGCATCATACGTTCAATATAATCATTTATCAATAAATAAATGAATCTCATTTACATTGCAAGTTTGTTTACCTTCTAATCAATACCAACATGACAGTGACGTTCCTTATCATAAACTTAATACTTTACAATGTTAAATGAACTTTTAGCAGAACCGCCTCGCTGGCGTACGAAATGTATTTATAAATAGCTGAAACTCGTCTAAATATAAAAATTACGCACCTTAGTTTTAAGCGCGTAGACAATCCCTCCATGATTAAAATTAGCGGCGTACAACAGGACTCCGCCACCAAAAACACATGCACACGCCTTCCACACATTTCGATACGATCTATTGCACTTAGAAGTATGTAAATTACGCGATAAAGCCGGTAAATATTGTAATTTTCTAAATAAATTTCCCGATGTACGGCTTATCGTCGCCATGTTGGTAGAACAGCTGATTGACGTTTGAAGTGTGCGAGCGAGAGGCGCTCTTATGTCAAATTTGGAGATTATAAAGAGTTAAACAGTATATATTTTATTTATTATTATTTATAATATATAACTTATAAAGCAATAAAAAGAATTAAGAGAATTCATTACTTTGTGTTGAAGTATAAACGTGTTTAAATTTTCACAAAATGAATATGTACTTTGAAATTTGATGCTACAATATCAGTTGAATATTTTAATAAAACTATGTAGGATTACTTATTTCAACTATGCAATAAATTTCAGAAAATATTGTATTAACTTGTAAATTTATATTGAAAAATATAAATAGAGATTATTTGTGTTGTGTTACTTTTTACTTATATGACAGAAATATTTCTTGCATAAGTTCTATTTTAATTTTGTTTTCCTTTAGTACCTAATAGGTGTAAGTAATAAAACAATAGTAATTATTTCAAAAATTTATTATTATCAACAATCAACCCACATAATAAAATATATAACAGCCTACACTCCTTACTTAGTATTATTTATTCATCTTTGGCTTCTAATTCTTCATGAATAATGACTTGTTCCACAGGAGGTTGTGCAACTTCCATCTCTTGAACGGAATGCAACAAGACCCTCTTAACTGTTTCCATGTTATCATATAAACCATACTCGGCTTGCCACAATATTGTAGTAATTAGCTGCTGTACATTACATCGAGCATTCGGGTTATTAATTTTTTTCAATTTATTACCAACATATTCTCCAAATACAGAGTATTCATCTTTTCTTGGGCTTCCATCAATGATAATTCTTTCGGTAGGCCTTTGATAGCCGCTGGAGTTATTCCTGATGACATATTTAGGTTTAGCAATTGGCGATGGAACTTCCCGCTTTATTTTCTTATACTTCATTCTTTTACGCTGAGGTTCATATGTTTCAACTGTCTCATATAGGTCATCATTGAGCCATTCTTCGTCAGAGCCTCTGGTCCCATGCATCTGCCGAACTATGCTTATGGGCTCTTCGCTTACATCATTGTGATTTTCATTATCAGTCTCTGAATTTTCTAGTACATTCACCTAAAAATACAAGAACTTATTACTCAAATAATAGAATTAATGTTATGAATACATAGTTATTGTTTAATTTATTATGTTCAGAAATTGAACGCATTAAGCATTATGTTATATGTACGTGAACTCATAGTATATAAATAAATAATCTAATGTAGACTGTATCAAATCGATCCAAGGAAACAATTCGCCTAGGGGGCACTCACTCGATGCCGGATAATTCGATAACATAAACAGTGATAACAATAACCTATGCATTTAAGAATATAAATACCCGTTGTATTTCGATAACTGGCATTGAGTTCTCCGTGGAGACATTGCGGCTATCTTGTCTGTTATTAAGATCAACGGAAACTGAATAACGTACATTATCGTCTTTGTAGCTCTTTATATATTTCTTCCGTTTGGATGCGACGGATTGATTAGTGTTATCGCCGTCGTCATAGGCTTTGAAGGAGGTGTCGTCGATGCTCCCATTGTGCAGTAATTCCCACTGTATCGGATGCTTGTTCACAAGATGCGTACGTAGGTTGGTGGTATTTCCGAAGTACTTATATTGCGTATCACATAATTTACACAACACGGCGACACACCTCTTGTTTTCCTCGAGCCGGTCGAAAAACCGCCAGACCAAAGATGATGTTTTCTTCATATCGATTACCGATTACTGATCAATTTGTTGGATATTGTATGATGATTATAGAATCGTATTCGAGTTAAAAACGCATCGATTCTTGATAGCGCGGACAAGATGGCGATCGCGCGCGCACTCGACCTTCACTCGATACGATAATGGCGTCGTGCGTCACTCGGGCTCGGTCGAGTTTGCGCGCAATCGACTTTATTATTATCTGTGGTATATAATTTTTTTTGGTTTAATTGGAGAAAATGAAGTTAGTACCTAGTTGAATAAAAATATTTTGTTAAGATATTATTAATAGCATACGGTAATAATGTAATAAAAGTATTATTAAATTATATTTATTTAAATTAAGTTCTTTCACTTCAACGCCCAGTTAGGCTATATTTATTCTATTCACCTAGATATAATAATTTAATTAGGTACTTAATTTTCAAAGTTATTTATTGTTTATTTTTATGCTGTGCTTGATTTACACTGTAAAATGTGTATTGTTTACAGTTTACTTTAAATTCGAGACATGGTTACTCTTTAATAGATAATTTATATCAGCAATGATTTAGTTGCTCTATTTAGGAGATATTTTATAGAATGACACACTCAGAGAATGGACTAAGCGTTCCCTATCTAACTGTAGAGTAAATACGAGCAGGTAAGTGTAAGAGAGATGAAACGAGCGTGCGGCCAGTAGTTGTCTTTATCTAGAATTTTGATTGGTCCACATCCACGTGGGATACCATGCTTTTATTACTGCAGATTTAAAAGACAGAGAGAGGTATTGGCCGCACGATCGCTTTCTCTCATTACAGTGGGTGATGTCAGCCCTAGAAGAGTTCTATTTGACAGTGTGAAATTTATTGTTTTATTTATTGACATCGACTATGTCGTATGCATATTATGTGTGGGGTTGTAAAAGCGATACTATTAAATTAGATTAAAAATTAAAAATTTATGACTCTATTGTCACGTGACCAACAGTGCTTTGGGTTGGCTGATAATGGCAATTACGTCACAAGGCAGTTGTCAAATAACGAGCCCATTAATGAATATTGATGATATAACCTTATAATTGTTTCTACTTCTTTGTATTTCTAAATATGGCTATAACATCATTTATACGTATAAGTATTAAAAATTAACACATTTTATGTCAATGTGTTGTGTGTTGGCAAAAAATGTTCAATGAGCACCACTTAATAGTTTTGTACGTTTTTAAATATCAATCAAATAGACTATTATGATATTATGATTGCGTCTGATAAACACATAGGCTTAAGAGGTATCTTGTGCTTAGTTGTTTCTACATACTAGTTCTGGCCTGAGAATTTGTTCTCGTAAGTAGTTTGTTATATCTCAATTTCAAAATTCTTTCAAATCCGCTGAGCCGTTAAAGACAATGCGTAAGCAAGTTAGATAACGCCAACGCTCCAAGTCAACTCGGTTGAATTTTGGTTTTTATACTAAGTATTTAGCCAGTTTCGGCAGATCTTACTATAAAATTTTCAAGTGTTTAATTACCTACCTATATTTTTATAACCGCGCGCTATCAGATAAGTTGCGAATGCCTGCGCAGGTGTTAATTAATAAGACTAAAGCACTCTGTGTTTGTTTCTTTGTTTGTATAAAATAAAATGTCTAAGTAAATATAGTTATGAGGTGTAATAGAATAACTTTAAAATATATTTTTGTAGAATAATTAGAATTTGATTAGCACTTATTTTTCACTAGCAACTCACTCTTGCTCCGCTCGGGTTCGTACGTTCGTTCCTCTGTACATTTTAATCATGGACGTATTAACTAACGGACCAGTCATAAAATACAAATGCATGAAAACACTTTCAACCATTTGAAGTATAACGCACACAAAGAATTGACACAATACATCAAAATTCACTCTAATGCTAGTGCTTGAACGTAGTCGATAAAATACATGTACATCAATGACATTTTAAATATTAATAATAAATATTGTTTGATTTTTCGCCGACAATCAAACCCAGAACGTTCGAATGGGAAAGAAAAGGCGTATCATAAATAAGCTGTAAGGCAAAGAAAATAAAGGGAGAATTAAGGTGGGGTAAGCTTCCGGTATTTATATTTTAATTATAATAAAATAAGCAGGACATTGTTATGAACTTTTTACTCAATTATAGTTATTATAGACTTCAAATTTTTTGTTAAGAATTTTTTTTCTCTTTCCAGAAGGATCCCTAGGAAATCTAAAATTTTGTGTAATTTATGTGTTAAAATATAATAAAAATTAAGTACACATACTAATTATAATTTTTGCATTTATAATGTTTTTATTTAATTATAAAAATATTATTATAAATTTATTGTCATCAGATTGTAGGATACTGCGATAAAAGTATTTTATGTTATTGTACTGTACAAATAACATCCATTATTCGCTTAGTTATTTCGTCAAATATCGATATATTTTTCGACATTGTCAAGCACTAGTCGATGTCAAATGGACTTACTCGACAGTTCTGTCATTTGTTTTGAACGGTATAATCCAGCCATTTTATGATGGTTGTCAGATGTCAACAATACATAGATATATCGACTATATTTAACATAGTTGAATAATACGAAATTTTATTTTACATTTACTTAAATTTTGTGATAAATAACATTAAATGTAATAAAATATATTACTTACAAGTGAAAAGAAATAGTGCTGCTTCCGCTGCTATAGTTTTTACACCATCTAATAGAACATTTAGTCATTTTTGGGAGATGTTTTGTTGACAAGTAAGTGCTTGAGACTGACGTAAAATCAAACGGCCAGGCCTAAAATATCCTGATTACTGTCAAGGCCGGTAAAGGTACGTCCGCTTATGTGTCTCGTCCATTAGTTAATACGTCCATGATTTTAATAATAAGTTTAGATTTCTCAGAGATGGAATAAAAAGAGAAAGATAGCCTCACTCAGCTCTCAACCTAACAAATTGCATCAAAATCAGTCCAGCGGTCACAGACAGACAGACAGAAAAAAAATAGATTCGATCTCTGTATCGATAGGAATAGTTATTTCAATAAGATTTTCCAAAAAATGTGAAAGTAATAAATTAATTTTCGCTTTTTTTAGTTTTAATTTGGCTGTTTTTGTTATAGATCAAGTTTCATATTGTTTACTGGTTTTTTTACATAATTATTTATATATACCTACTTCTTTTTCCGACTAATCTCCTCTGCGTTTTCTCCATTCGTTCTTCGATGTCTTGTGAAGCGAAGAAATCTGATCTGAACTGGCATACTTTGAGCCATTAAATAGTAAATGAAGTATTATTGAATAACTGATTTTTGTGATATTAATAACTTATTTTAATAACACATTTACTTAGGTGTCTGTTCGGTTTACGTCTATAAAGTGATCTTTAGTCTAAATATTTAACTTTTAAGATGTTTTTTATTTCCATAATAATCTGTGTAGGCATACATTATACATGTTACTAATAATATGAATTAAATATATATAGTTTTCATTAAAATTACATTAGTTAATAAGTTTCTGACTTTAAAATAAATATTTTTAAGTTGAAGGATATATAGTCGATGAAGGCAAAATAAAAAAGTGTATTCATAAGATTTTAAGCGCATTAAAATCAGTTCAGTAGTTTCTCTTTTTAAAAATATAAACAGATAATTAAAAAAGGGAGCAAGTGTTTTAAACACTAGAAAAAGATTTGGAATAGAAGTATTATTATATTCATTAAAAAGTAAACACAATAAATAAAATAAAACAACACAATATTTTAAGAATCATTTTATTTATCTTTCGGTATAAGAGGCTGTAAAAGTTATTGTCTAAAAGTTTCGATCAATCTTCTTTTGGTAAAACTACTTAAAAGGTGAAGCGACTTTCTACGTCGCGTACATTTGAACGATCTTTGAACATGAATGGCAGTTTCCGACTTTGTAAACTGCACTAACGAATACATTATAATAATTATTGTAAAAATGTAAAGGTATCGAAATTAATTAAGTAATACTGTTAAACCCCCCTTGACGTTCCCCTTATATTTACAGGGAAAAAAGTGGGGCGCGAGGAGCCATCGATTGGTGGGAATAGATTGTACAGCATTCCTCCAGTTCTCCCTTTGTATATTTTGATCAACTTTATCTGCTTATTGCCATTAAATTAGTTTTTTTCGATACTTTCCCAATGATTTCAGTCATCACAAGCCGTTTTACATATCGATAGTATAAATTAACGAGTATTATGAATAGCTTAATGACTCCTGTAACATCCCGTCTCTTTCCCTTTTGTCCGAAACGATTTACATTGTGCGAAACAGAACACGACACTCTCCACGTCGGTAGCTCGGTACATCTATTACAAGTAGGTTATGGCACATACGTATAAATAACATAAAATTAACTCATATTTTTACAAAACGACAAGTAGGTACCATCGTGTTCGACTACACTTGCCTCGAGTGAGACTGATGACATCGGCTCGACATCGAGAGGTGTAACCGACTATATTCAGTATCGTATGTATTTAGCTGTAAATAATTAGGAATCGATAACCACGTTACAGATAAATGTAAATGACACAATTTTCTTACGACTTCTATACAATATAAAACTATAAAACTAGGTACTGTAACGGAGAAATTTCACAATACCGAAATACTGCTTCTACTTCTAAAGATCGATTTATTAAATTTATCTACAATATCGATAACGATAGGTATAATCGATAACAAACCCGAATAATTTATATCATAGAAAATGACAAAATCGGTACGTTCAGTTGTTTAATTTGATTAAATGCTTCAAATCCTGTACAGATTTGTCGTTTTCATTCGACAGTATACATTAGAGTAGGTACGTCATAAATTAAATAGATACATTCACGCACACCGCGCGGCGCATCGGTACGAACAAAGCTGCACATATTCACAATTTCCTTCACTCACCGTATCAGCGAACCGTATTCGATACATTGATTATTCTCATTAAATAGTTAATTACTGGCAGTGTAGTTTTCAATCAAAGCGTTAATTCAGCATAGCTCCAAGGAAGTTGAGCCAAGATGGCCGATCTCTTGTCATTGCATTTGCGATACCACCAACTTAGCGCAATTAATTTGGGCATTAAACTATTTCTCATAGAATTTTCTAGAAAAAGGAACAAATAAATGGACGATGAAGACAATGAAGTTCGCTGACACAGTGTCACAGTCTAGACAATACATAACTAAGTATGGAGAATGCGAGGGAAGTGACTCGCGAGACTCGCAGCCGACACGACGCTCGACGCTCGTACACTCGCACCACTGACCAAGTTAAATAATACACATAAGGCTGACTAAAAGTACAAGCGTATGACATCCTACACATCTACATCGGATGGAACTAGGGGACAAGAGATTAAAATCAACTAAAACGTTAACAAAATACGACTTTCTCTATGGAAAATAAAATAAATAATTTACAAATTATTATTATAGATACACGTTTTATAACTAACTACTAATAGTCACTTCGTTAATGATTACCACTAATTCAGTTTAGTCGGCGAAGGCGCGCACGGCCGGGCGGCGGACTAGTGCGCGGCGCCAGGGCGGGCGGCCTCTGCCCTACCACTGATAATACAAAGCTTGCCGTTCGCCGCACTTTACGCTATCATAGCCTATCCCCAAACCGACATACCTACATTACTCAGTCATATTTTTCAGTCAATTTCTTATGAAATTACACCCTCTAAGTACAAAAGCTTACTACTTTCCTGCTCGTGTCAATTCGGCAATCCTTTACATTCGATGACGAGTCGCGGCATTTAGTACCATCTAATTAAAATTAGAAAATTGGCCATCTTACAAACTGATTTCGAGCAGATCTCCGCATGTGAAAATTACGACTGTTTAGGATTTACGGTGTCGATAAACGCGTTCCGTCGTTTAAAGTTACCCGCCGGCCGCATCGCATCCATTCACGGATCGCTTAGGGTTAATTATGTGAAATTTAAAGGTCGGCTAGCGAGTAGAATCGGCTGATATATAAACAAACAGGCGGCGCGAGACGGCGATGGAAATAGACCCACGAGGCCGACGCGACTTGCGAGTTGCCGCGAGCAGGAACGTCTAACACAGTTCCACCGAACCCAACTGATCTCGTCTCCGAGCGGATCCTTCCGTAAACTCATAAGTTAGTAGTAACATCTAAGTTATTTTTATAATAATTTCACGATCACTAAGACAATTGGAATCTTGCCGATAAACCTACGTTTTAAAGCGAGCTAGGAATACAAATTGAGATAGATAATTTCAACTTTGGTAGAATAATATCATTCGTTATTGTAATCGAATCGAGTGGCGAGCTACCGGGGCTTGTTCAATACGATTGAGTATTTAGAGTACACGTAGTGAAGTCGCGTAGTGAAGCTGGTCGCGTGTAGTCGCGTGGGTTCGCGCGTAGGGTGGAACAGTGCTAGTGTGCGAGCGCGACGGCAGCCAGCGCGAGGAGGCTCACGCGTGCCCGACCGCCTCCTGCGCGGTCGCCGAGCGAAAAAACTCCGCGTCGGTGGTGGACATGGTGGACATGGTCGACTCGTCCCACCCCACCTCAGTGGTGGTCGTCGTGCTGTTCTCGTGCCCGTGTTTTCTCCGCGCCTTCGGATGTCGCTTTTTCTTGGGGTCGTTCGCTTTCTTATTTTTCCGTTTCCTCAGATTCTGTTTCTGGACCCGCCGCTGGCAGTTCCGGTGGAACGGCGGCGGTCGCTTGAGTTTGCCGCGGTGGCGGCGCGGGGGGCACTGCGAGTGGCGCGGCCCGGCCCAGCGGTGCGTGAGCGTCAGCGCGTAGCCGGACAGGTTGCCCAGCGGCCGGCTCACCGGAATCTGCGTCCTGCGCGCCCTCCCTCGATTGTCGAGCGCCAGGAACGTCTTCTTTCCACCTCGTATCCTCGAATACGTGTTGTAGTTATTTTCCTCTATGTGTTCCTCGAACACGCAGTCGTCCGTGAGATCCTTCTGAAACAAATTGATTTAGAATTAAGTTAGGGTGCAATCAAGCTATCGGATTTTAGAGATTTATGGAACTAAAAAATTTCATTTGTGCCAGATTATCTTCGATTATATTCGATATAGTCGATCTGTACAATTCTATAGTATATTGAATACATGGCATTTAGCCAGATGCATAACAAGATGGGAAAGCGTGCCAGAGAACTATTAGTACCGATTCAAGAGCCTATTATAGGTTTCTAACTCGGACTGGCTGTCGATAAAACTGTCAAACGGTCGGCATCTAGTCTTTAGGCACACATCATCCTGTACAAGGCGTATCCGACAATTTCAGAGCTAAATTGGTGCCACCCTTATAGGAGTCGCGTTCTCTCCATTACGTATTACTAGGATTCAACAAATTGGCTATTTTATTCATAAATATGTATAAGTGAATAGCCGCAAAGGCCGCAAGGTATAAAGGCTCTTAAATTGTCCCATGACATTAGCTTTCGTATATTGTAGGTAGCGCTATTCTGGAATATTCTCACCGGGAGACAGTTCACCGCCTACATCGGTGTTATATTTTAAACGCATTATCTACTGATATTTTCAATTTCCATCAACCGAATGTATAAATAGTGGACTGGGATCAATCTTTTAGAAATTTAGGGGTCATCTTAATAACCACCAAATAATAGTTTTCGCAAAAATGATATGTAAAGGTAACGCTTTGCAAGATATCTGAGCTTTAGTGGACAGGTAACAGACGTCGCGTCGGTCTCTCGTCTTAACGGCAATTTGTTACATCGGAAATAACAACCAGTTGTGAAATATCGGTTAAGGGTATGCGTTGACTTTCAGGTCCATAATTAGAGCTCATGTTTTATTCATTAACATGCTCGAAAATACGTTGGTAATTAGTTTAAATGTACCTAAGTAAGGTAAAATAATTGTTTGTGTACTCATACAAATGTTGTTATCAGTGAATCAGAAAAGTGAAAATCGAATACTATCTTAACCCAGATAATCAGCTGTCATCATCATATTTTAACAAAATCAAACAAGTGTCGTGTGTTTTCTAGTGATCTGTACTGGGGTCATAGCAGACAAAAAACAAAAGTTCTAAAAACTATAACTACTGAATACTTCAACAAGATTTTCCTAAAAACTTAATGACAAGATTCAACTCAGATTTTTTTTATAGATTGTAGGTAGGTATTTTATGTATGGACCGTTTTTAGTCATTTTGTAAAGATTAGTACCTACTTTGCGTTAGGGGATTCCAAGAGAAATAAGTTGGTGAAGAGAAATAAAGTGAAAATGAATCAATGTTACATATATTATTATGATAAAAATAAATAAAATAGAAACTGTTTATAGATACATATAAAATTCTGATTCACGCATCGCATCTATTAAAGCTCGATACATTCTCCTTAAAGTTAGCGCGCATAATGAATGTTAGCTACGTATGCAAGTACGTCGTGAATTTTCTTAAATCATCATAAATTTGCAACTATAAAGTGACTTGACGTAGGAAGCATAGGCTTAGCGCCCGGCGTCTCCCGGAGAGCTTCGCGGGGGTCACGCGGCTCTTGAAAGGCTCGAGGCTCTGTGAGATTAATATTCACTCTAAATCAAGGAAACGCATGTTCTCTCCCACTGCTATGAAAACGAGAAACTGTACAGTTTACAGCTAAAGCACGCAAGGTTATGATTTTATAGTTGAATATTTTTCTATAATATTATTATTAAAAAAATATTATTAATAATGCACTTGTCTGTTCATTCTGGAAAAATGAACTTTGGTAAATAGTAATTGTTCGCTCAGTTGGTAGTGACCCTACTTTCTGCGCCAGCGGTTGCGGGATCGTGTCCCGCTGGGGGCATTCATTTGTTGAGCACGAATGTTTGTATTCCAGTCATGGGTGTTAATATTTATAATATGTATATATTTAAAGTTATATATGTGTAGTAAATCAACTATCTGGTATCCGTAACACAAGTCTTGTAGCTTACCGCGGAACTAGATGGCGCTGTTGTAAAATGTCCGAACATATAAGTACCTATGCTAATAAATATTTTTGGCGCCTATTTCTATATCAAAAATATTATGATAGATTTATAAATAATATTATTGATAAAGTATAGAAAATATTTACAGATAATAGATAGAAGATAAAATTTGCTAGTTTTACTTATCAAAAACATTAAAACTACAATAGCTAATAACATAGCATTTCTATTCGCATCCTCCTTGTATTTGAAAAGCGTCGTGATCGTCATCGACCTGTAATCTTTCCAATAAATTCACGATCAAAATCAGACATTTCCCGCAAAAGCTAGGAACAAATCTATGCCTCATTTGGATAAAGTCCACAGTGGGGTGGAGTCACCGACAGCAATGTATATGGTAAATGGTAATTCTGTCATTTGTCAGTTCCTTTGTTGTTCACTTTTACAATATGGTAGCTGGTTTATTAAACGAAGTAGCCACCAGCCGGTATTTATGAGGGAATATTTCAAGCAATAAAGCTGGTTCACGAGACACGAACGATGTCATGTTCCCGGCGGAGAACAACGTATGAGCGGACATGCTTCTGCGACTTCGGAAGCTTAGTTAGATTTATCACAGATAATTATAATAGTATTCATTAATTTAAAAATATCCTTTATTTTCATACTAACGACTCGCCCTCGCTTCGCTTGGGCTTTTTCCTAGATTTAGCACAGGCAAAGCCGCGGGATCCGCTAGTTATGCATATAAACCTTCCTCTTGAATCACTCTATCTATTAAAAAAAACCGCAACAAAATCCGTTGCGTAGTTTTAAAGATTTAAGCGTACAAAGGGATATAGGGACGGAGAAAGCGACTTTGTTTTATACTATGTAGTGATTTGTACTGAAATAATTTTTGTGTAAGGCATTTTCGTTTGAAATAAACAAACAGGTATTTAATAATAACGTCTTAATATTTCTAAAATAAATCTATAATTAAGGTAAAGGCACCTAATTCCGCGGTATTTTCACCTAAACTAGAAAGAACTTTATATATTAAGCATTTACTATATCTTTCTGCAGAATTCGCTATTTTTATCAGAAGTATTATTTATCTAACTCTTGAAATACACTTACAGTTTAGCAATAGAAAATTTTATATTATCTTTAATTAATTAAAAATGTGAAGAAGTCGAGAGCACCTAATTGCGATGTAAAAATCCTAATTCCGATGTATTTGGTTCCTAATTCCGAGTGTTCAAAATACAAAGAAATGGAGGTGGGGAGAATAATACATGGTGTTCAAAAATCACGTCTATTTATTTACTGTGGTCTTTAAATCAGTCTTCAGTCTTTTATGGTAAAATGACACCACAATATGTAATTTATTTAGATTAATAATATTATTCTAAATAAAGATGTAAAAAACATAGGAGTGACTAGTAACTATATATAATTAATTCGTTAACAGTATTTTTTGTTTTCTTCATAATATTACAAATAGATACACTACTACCCTCATTGATTGCTGTAATAGCATTTCGGAGATCTTCTTCCGTGTGTTCTTTTGGCTTCATTATCCTACAACAAAAAAAAATAATATCAATATTTAAAATACTATGAGCCCATACCTTATGAATTTCTATAAAAGCTGCGTAAGATAATGTAACAGGCAGTTTTTCAATGTGTCATGATAATTGATTTTTAATTTGTTAAATAGGCAGCGATTCGAGTACTAAGAACTATAATACAAACATTTGAGAGAGCAATAAATGAGATTGTTAACTGTTGAATATTGTTTTCTGGAAACTCTTCTGAACTTTTTAATAATTAACACACTGTATTTTACTTGTGTCAATACCACGAAATTAGGTGCTCATAGAACCTTATTCCGACTTACATACATCGGAATAGCGTTTTATAATACCATATCACATTTTTTAACTCCGATTATTAAAAACCAAGAGATTTTTCAATATTTTATAAATAAATGAATCTTTAATTGCAATATCTTCGAAAAAATACATAGAACAGAAACAGAAATATATCAAATACATTAATAATTCAGTTTAATGTTATTAGTCTTTCCATATAATAAATTAATAAAGTACCTAAATAGATAATCTTTGATCATGTATAATTAGTGAGTTTGACGCCAAAACATACATCGGAAATAGATTTATATATTTATTGGCCATTTAATTAAACAAAACCAAAACAGTACATTTTGTAATTATAAAATTAGCATCAAAATTTAAAGAAAAGAAAACGTCTATAAAATCGCAATTCCGTGGTATACATCGGCATTAGGAACCAACTAAAATATTTGGCACCTAATGCCGTGGTATTTTTAAACTTTATTTACTCTTAAATTGTTAAGAAAAATACACAAATGTTACGTGTTTTAAATAAAAAATATAAGTCTTCTACTATTTTAATCTAAACATGTACTCATATAGCATTAAAATATCATCTAAAACACTATTTAGTAAAACATAGTACTTACGTGCGTAAGGTCCAAAATGTATGGAGCGTGCGTTCAAGTCAGCTGCTAGCGCAAATTTTACGCATTATTTTAAAATGTACACACATTAACACACTCTTTTACTCATATAAACACGAGCAGATAAATTATGAATTCAATATGGTATCTTACACACAAAACGAACTTGTAAATTACTTGAAATCACTGTTTGTTTAAATACCTCGGAATATGGTGCCATTTTTAGAACCCCTCGGAGTTAGGTGCCTTTACCTTATATAAGTAAAAAAGAACTTCGTCTGTTGTTTTTTCTAACACATGATTATTTCAATGGCGACGCCTACAAAAAGGTTTTAATAGCTTAATACGTCTACATAAGCACTCAATCAAGATCCCGCTGGTCTAAATATTGTTCAGAGCCGTTATCTTATCACGAGAGCCCATTCCCAATAATAGCCGAGACACTGTTCGGAAAATTAGATCATAAAGCGACGGTGTGAATGAAGCCTAGGGATTCATCCGACAGACATCGACTATCGATAAAATATTCCAATTAATACATTCGTATTCCATTCTTACTATTTTGATGACTTTATTTAATTAGTAAGCTTTTATCGGCTGAATGACTTAAAGCAGCAATTGTGAACGTTTTATGATGCCCATAAATTACATTGGAGTTTTGAAAATTCTGTAATTACCGCGTAATCGTGCGTAATTATCACATTGTTTTATAACTATAAGATGAGCGGTTTCATTTTTAAGTAGTGTGTTTTTTGGTTAATTCGTAAAGATAAAATAAATCACGCCACTGTATTTTTAGTGTAATAAGTTGTTTCAATGGCCTTTTAGAAAAGCTCTCTCAGGAATCTTTTGTTGATTTTACGGACCACAATTTATCTTTCTACTTGTGTATGATAAAATTGCTGTAAAACAAACCAATAATAGCAATTGCATATTTACAATATTATAGTAAGTAACTAAAAGACAAATGGAGGCCAACGATAACATTTACTTGTAATGTGTTTATCGGGAAATTATACTTAATATAGACTTTCTATATCACGGATTAATCTTAATACTAAGTGATGGGACGCGATTGCGAACACCTTATAAATATGTTGATTTTAACATCTACCAAAGCATGCGATAAATGTCAGCATATGAAATGTAAATCGCGACTGGTCCCCAAGAACGTGTATTTTCTAACGAGAATATTCTAATTCCTCGACACGCTAATGCAGCGATGTCCGTAACGTTAACATTTATTGTCGATGATAAATCGAACCAACCTCTCGGGTCAATCGTGTGATCGAGCTTCGCTACAAAGAGAATATCGATAGGGCGGGTGGGGACGAGGGGCGGCACTAGTGCAAGGGTTATCGTTGCCGATCTTTATGTCAGAAACAATCGATGCAGCTCTGAAGGGTCCTTGTAAAGGACCATATGAGAAATCTAATTTCTGACTCCATTCATACAACGCTGGCTTGTCATGTGTCAATAACGAAGCGATCGTAAAATAAATTTATTCGTCGGCAGACAACTCGACGTTTCGATCCTCGCGATCTGTGTCCTTACAATTCTATATACAACCGTTGTTTCACTTTATTATAAATTTTACGAACAAGTAGGTATGTCATGGCCATGTTTTTAATGTTTTTGTCGACACTTAGGTCCGTCGTAAAAAGAAACAAGTGTCGGAACACATCGAATAGCTATTGAGGAATGTTATTCGTACCGTTCCCAAGGGAAAACTATAAATCCCGAGGCCACTAAAATTATATCGATACAAAAAATCGGATTCCGCCACATTGAGTTCAGAAATCTATCATCAAGGTCCGAATAAATTAACACTAGATTCGCAGACGACAGTCTCCCGCCCGCGGATATTTGCTCAATAAACTAAAAAGCCTCAAAATTTATCAAAATACTTGGAAAAGGTGCAACCCATCGATCTTTGAGCCGCCGCTTCTCGGAACTGCCGGAGATCATCGTCTCGTTAACTTGCTCCGATTCCGGCGCCATTCTCCACTGAATTATTCCGTGTTACATGTTTTCGTTTATGGGGTTTCTGTATCCCGTCCTCTTTTGTTCCGACAAAAAATGGGTGAAGTCAAAGCCATTCATTTTTATACTTTCATTCTGTTCATTACAAAGTGCTCTAATATACAGGATTCCGACGCGACTGCAATTTTTTTCTTTTTATGTTCAAAGAACATGGTCTGATAGTGGTATTAAATACTAAACTAGCTCCTTCATATGACGCTACATCCATTCAGGCTTTATTGTTATGGAACTATGTATAAATAGGAATGATATAATGTTTATTTTTATACTCGTATATATACATCACCTAACAGTAAGTGTATAGTTAAAAGATATTTATTTCTTAGTGAGTAAATATAATAAAAAGTAAGAATAAAATAACAAGTTGACATACAAAACAACTTTACTACGCGTAATATAATACAAGAAAAGAATAATATATTTCGACCGCAGTCGGCATCCACAAAAAGAGCAAAACGTCACTTTGACAAACAATAAAAAGGAATAAATGTCAATTATGTCAGCTCGACATTGACAAGCGCTGCGGTATTATTTGAATTAGATACAGACTGTACAATATATAGGATGGTAAACAAAATGTCGTTTAGTCGAGATGTACAATATTCCAGCGGTAAATCAGAGGCTATTAGTAGGCGAGTCGCGTAATTGACGTATTTATTACGGAATAAATAACTCGTGAAGCGCGTAAATTAGAAGCCCAACTAATTTAGCGGCGGCCTTACTGTACTGATTTTGGTGTGATTGTATGTAAATAGAAGTAACATTCATGTCTATGATATTTGTAGGGACTAACGTAGCTGTCGCCTTCGTCGTCATTCTGGAGAATTACGCTGAGACTTAATTGCATATATTTAATAGATGTATAAAACTTGTAAGGAATGTCTATCTATAGACTTAGAGGGAGTGGTAACAGCTAACATGTGCAGTATAAATATTTACCCTACGTAAGAATCGAACTCACAAACCTTAATTACGTACATTTCTGACGTCCATTAATACATCAAACCAGTGACATAGCCTAAAAAATCACAGTATATAATATCGATAATTTGATCAGTATAATCGGTCACTGCATTCCAAGTAGACGATTTAATATTATGTTATAGGCAAATTATAACAGGTATCCAATAATAAGATGCGTGTAGAGCGCGTGAAATACATTTATATCTTTCAGCGGAGTGTTGGTTCAAATAATAATCACACTTATACACAGGTCGACAAACATCACTTTATTATAGTTCGTAGTGCCCCAGCGATAAGGCGCACGGGTGCACTCGCCGCCGTCTGTACATAATTGTAGACTACAGTCTAGGCATTCAGTGTTTCCTGATCGCAAACAAGCTAATAGCAATAATTTACTAAACCAATAATAACACGGCTCGGTCTAACGATAGGTTAGTTTTTGCGCGTCTCACCTGTTGCATAATTCATACGAGAGAGAACTTGCCGAAATAATATATTCTCGATCATTTAAGTAAGGCTTGGGGTTCATCGTTAATGAGAGAAAAACGGTGTCTAATGAATTTCAAATCATATTTAGGTATACAGTATATTTACGAGTGGATATTTTTTGCTTCAGATAGTTTTTTAAATTAAACGAATATCAACAAGAACCAAACCGATAACGGTAGTAAGGAAATTCGTGAACTCATCACACAAATGAAATTTTAGAGGAGAGATAGGAGCCAGCGGGAATCGAACTCGCGACCGTTAGCAAAGCAAGTAGGGTCATTAGAACTGAGCCAAACGTGTCGTCAAATATAAAGCCTGTTCAAGTTTTCACTGTTCAGTGAGAGAATAACGAACTCTTGGTTTGATTCATAAAAGTATTTGTTAACTATGCTATAAACACTACCTATAATTTAAAGTAATTGCAGCAAAAACCTTCGGTTTTAGAGAATTAATTTTAAGATGAAAAGATATCAATTGCAAAAAATATCGCTCTCCTTCAAGTGGACCACACAAATAAAATTTAAAGTGACAGGCAATAAAAAATATACATCGACGTAACTAATACTTTGGCTGTCGTTTTTTTCTTACACAAATACTAATTTAGATCTAGACCTATCTTAATCTACGATACAGGCCTCGCCCGCCTACTTTGCCGACTTAATTACTGAACCGTAACAGATGTAACGGATTGAACAGAGTTGACCTTTAAACTTAGAATTTTTAATTCTTTCATAACAACTGTGAAGTTTAGCACGTTACGACTATGATTAGTCTGCCATATAATTAGATTTTCGCAAACAAAGGTACCTTTAAAATAATAATGGGTTTTATATAATGTCTAACATAAAAATATAATAACTCTATTTTACCACCATGATTAAACTATAATATACTTTTTCGATATTTTTTTGCATATTGGCAAAGGCATATAAAGATTCCGCCTAAGGATTTTGTTTATAAAATAAAAGAATAATAATATTATATATTATTATGAATATGTTTAGGAGTTTCAAGCTAATATTTATTGCGTAAACATAGAAAAACTTTATAACCACTTAAGTTTTTTGAGCGCAACACGTTAGTGTTAGCGTGTAAAGGATCGGAAGAGTTTTTATATGTTAACTAATGTTAGAACAAAGGTGTAAAATGAAAAAAAAAACGAAAATAAAGCGATAAAATTTTACGATCTGATATGGCGTTATTGTCACTAACATGCGGGGTTATGGGAATTTAAACCATGAATATTATGTTGCTTACAAAGTTAGTGGACCAATAAATATAGACTCTACGATCTTTACTTCTTGTTAATGTCTGATGCTATTTAATTTCAAATAATAAAACTATACGCTATGCGAAGCAACTCTTTATTTCTGTAGGATTTAAAATTGAAGAATTATTGAATCAAGTCTGTTATTTAGTGTGTGGCATTTTTCTAAAATTGGTGCAATAGAGATCTAGAAATTAAAAAAAAGTATTTAGTCTATTGAATCTCAGTCTATGAAAAACAGTAAACTCGTATTTTTTACTCGTATTTTAAATTAATAGGGTTTTCTTAAGTGTTTTTATTTCTTGTTAAAATCGTAAAATTTAACAGATCTGTGGGTTCGCTCATATCTCAACTGCCAGTTAAGTTGCTTCATGCTTTTGACCGGCCTCTTAACGACAAAGATTAAATCCGAAATGAAATGGTCCAGACGCTTTACTAGTATTAGAAAGATGGTAAACAGAGACTCTGAATGCATAATAATCGATGACAATATTGCGAAATATTATTTTTAACCGACTTCAAAAGCCAAAGCAAAATAATCTTAATAGATACATGTTTAATTAATGTATCAATTTGTAAATATAATCAAAATACCCGTTCAAAAGTTCATTGCAAAGGCAGGATAAAACTGTCCTTGGCTGGCACCGACTCCAACCATAACTAATTAATTGAAATTATTATTTTTCTCTTATTAGTTTCGGTTTGCAGCGTTTTGAAGTCGGTTTTTATTTTTGTTAAAAAATAATTTCTATTTATGTTGTATTAATATTTCGACTGACAATCTTAACATCCTATACAATGCGTATAAATAAATTCGCTTTAAACAAACACCACTGGTCTCGGGTTAGATTCCTGAAACCGTCATATTATTGCAAGATATAATTACTTTCTTGATAAAATATGTGAAAATAATAATTAGTTGTAGCTAAATGTAGAACCAACGTAAATCTTGTTCTGTAGCTTGTAATTTTATTTTCAATTATAGGAGTAAAATTTGTGAATTATTATAATTGGTAATAGCAAAGTGAAAGTACCTACATAAAGACAAACAAAACCTGGTCGAAGTGAAATGCAACGCATAAGGTCTAAAGGGATATGCTAATGAGTTAATTTCACCGCGAATCCTGCATTTATCATAATAAACGTCAGCGAATCGATAAATCAATAGCGCAACGACATTTTGTATTTGGAATGCGCGGGCGCAGGTGCGTGTCGCTATTTACTTGTATACATGTACGAGTATTATCTATGGAGGCTAGGGCAGGATTTAACACACTTTCTACTTGAATTAAGATAATCCTATTAAGAAGCCGCGGGTCCCTCTAGTAAATATATACAAAAACTTGACAAATTATATACTAGAACTTTCCTCGAGAACCACTCTATCCATTGGTGAAAACAGCATGAAAATCGGTGCAGTAGTTTTTGAGTTTTTCACGAACAGACAGACGCGGCGGAGAACTTTGTTTTATAATATATAGTGATAATCATGTACTGTGACCTCTAGCTCAATGGCTACTGTTGAATCAAACTGTGAGTAATTTGTTTCATAAAGATAACTTATTCATATAAATAATAAGTAGCATAGGATATTGAATGATTCTCGTGTAAGATAACGTTAGGACCTCAGTTGACAGTTTTATTAAGGTAGCTAGACATAGAGTTTTTTAAAGTGACACTTCTCGATTCTATCTACGACCACAAAATCGATATTATTATTAATCATCAATAAATTTATTCGGCATTACAATCTCTAATCTCCCGCTCGCTTGGTCCTGGATGAATTCTTTCAACAACTATAAAAAAGCTATAAAATATGAGATCAATAATACAAAAAGTTACTTTATAAAGACACCGAATCGCTAGTTTTATGTAAAATGATATTTTCGGTGGACTTTACGACGGCGTTACAGTGAACTATTGGACTAGTTCGGTCGGCGGGAACGTCTGTACTGTGTAACGTGAGCATCGTTGACAGATTTTATTTTTTAATCTCATTATAGTAGTGTAGTAGGGCGTAAGATTGTGATTTTATGGTTTTCATGTTATTTCTTTATTTTATTAATGCTATATTATGTGTAATAAAATTGATTGAAGTAGATAAATATTCCTACATAGATAAAAAATGAAATATTACCACTAGATCAATAAATTAACATTGACAAAAAACATTATTCCGGTGACTATTATCAAAATGTCGATTAAAAGTAATAAATAAAGGCAACCCCATAGAAATATTCAAATTCAAACAAATATGTGGCCATAAATATGTTGATATTAAAACATAAAATAGGTTAAACAATCGTAAATAAAAATTACAAGAAAAACACACAATGAGATCGTTAATTCGTGTATAAATTATGTCTATTTTGTGGGACTTTTACACTTTTTTGTGTGTGTTTTTTTGTATGGCGGCGCCCTCGCCCGGGGCAGGCGGCGGGCGGGTCCGACCGGTGTAACACTGCCTTAACAGTCAAGTTACGTAAATCTATGGAAAATTTATTTGAGAAATAAAAAATAATTTATTATATTAATATACTAGCAATACGCGCGGCTTCGCCCGCGTTCATTTTTTTAATCGCTACTATAATTTATTCGATCACTCGCTGTGTTGAAAATTCTCCAAAATTACTCCAGCTTTAATATAGGACCTACTCATAAATCGCGCGGCTACCTATTTCATATATTATGTGTGGCGTGCACTCCTGTTATTGTAGTTTTAGTAGGGATCCTTGTTTTTTCTTGCAATTAAAAAAGCCTATATTAATCAATGATAATGTGGCATTCAAATGGTGAAAGAATTTTTAAAATCGGTCTTGTAATTTTTGAGCCAATTCGTTACAAACATACTTACATACAAATCTTTCCTCTTTATAATATTAGTATACATAATACTAAAAGTTGATGCGGGATTACTATCACTTTATTAATAAACGAACTGGGTGGCGTGTGATGACTAACCCAATATCGAACCTGCGAGCTCTGTCGTCGTAGAGACAGCGAGGTTTTTTCGTGTTTAAATAATTTTAATAAACTAAGATACTTTTACATTTTTGACCGACTTCCCCTAGGCGGAGGAGGTTATCAATTCGGTCGCTATTTTATTATGTATACTATACGTGAATTTTCTTTTGTTTGATGGGCAATAGTTGCCATTTGGTCCCATAAAAATTTAACATAGTTTTACTCTGTAGTTTTATAATATCCGTAAAGATGAGAAATCTAAAGCGTGATTGTTTTTTAAAGCACGGTCGGTCGATAAGACTAATGTTATCACGATTTGACCGCACACTGCAGAGTAATGGCAAGACTCGATATTGTCTGAACTTTCAATACGACATTACATATATCTGATATAAAATCTATTGCACAATGTCCGCTTAAATATGTTTTTTAGATTGATAGCAACAATATACATAATAAATATTAGAAATAGACTCGAACAAGTTTAATGAGGCAAACCTTCCAGGTTCGATACAAATGTAAGGCAAGCGATGTTTAGAGGACCTACATATTTCCTTTAAAAATGTTATTGATAGAAAAATTAAACTTAATATCGATTGTTTCTTTTTGGCTAATATAGAAAAAGCATCTTCATCTATTTTTAAGTGAAAGGTTTTATTTATATCACGGTGTAGTGCATCATCACAGGGTCGTTAATCCTTTTCCTGCCGTTATCTATAAACGCTTTATAACTGATAGCAGTTACTGATCTAGTTAACTGTGGACAAACTTCGACGACCTACTTGTTTATTTTTAACGTTACAATGTAGTGGGTAAGTGAGTCCTATACCAGGTGCTCTGCTTTGTATGTATTGTTACGATTTTATTATCAATAAGTATTTTCATATAAAGAAAAGTTAACATTTTACAAGTATATTAATTAAATTTCTTTTAGAGTCGAAAGCAAAAACTTTTGTTTAATCTTAAGTCCGAGTCTGTAAGCAGAAATCAGAATGAGTTTGTTTTCTAATAATTAAACTATCTCTGTGTGTATGTATGTATGTATGTATATATATTATGTATTCAACCCTTTTTTTAATATCCCACTCCCACTGGGATATTAAAAAAGGGTTCACGGGACTCTCTTCAATAAGATCAATCCATAGTCCACCGCGCTGGCCTAGTGGCTATTGCGTGTTGGCCGACCTCACATGTCTTTCGAAAACTTGCTAGGTTTTCTCAAACATGAAGTTTACCTCACGATGATTTCCTTCGCCGTAAGGCAAGTAGTATGATAAAAAAGATTCGCACATGAAAACATCAGAGGTGCGAGACCCGGATTAGAACCCGCGCCACTTCGTTATTCAAGTGAGCGTGTTACCTCTAGGGCCTAGGCTACCACTGTCTTTCTCTTTGTGTTTCATTATACTACAATAATATCAATGAAAAATACTAATGTGAATATAACTAAAATGATTACTTTTAATAATTCTCAAAATAACTTTATATTATCCAAATTATCCCAGGTATGTATTTCTAACGCCTAGCAGATAACTGATGACGGATGGCGTTGCGACACCGGTGTGGGAGAAAGTCAGCCTGGCGCAGTAATTAAGCGGCATTAACCATAGTTAATGCTATAAATTGTGCTCGCATTCAATTATATTATTATTAATATGTTTAATTTACTCATTTTCTTAATATATGTCTTTTAATTTTGAAGGCTTAGTCTGGATCAATTGGAAAACTCGGTAATTTTTACATGAACTCAATTTTTTTTGTAACTTAGACAATGTCGGTCCGTTCGTAATTAGCAATTTCATAAATATGTATTGGACATCGGTAAACTATCGCTTGGAGATGAGCAATTTTCTATGTAAGATGTGTTAGATTACATGTGGTTATAATATCTTTAATTATTTTAATCTACATTATATCTTTACTACTAATATTATAAAGCTGAAGAGTTTTTTTGTTTGTTTGTTTGGTTGAACGCGCTAATCTCAGGAACTACTGGTCCGAATTGAAAAATTATTTTTCTGTTGGATAGTCTGTTTATCGACGAAGGCTATAGGCTATATAAATCACGCTACGACCAAAAGGAGCGGAGCATCGGAAAAAAATCTTGCAAAAACGGGAGAAAAATATTTCTTTTGATTTTCAGCCTGTAGAGCGTGAGCGAAGTCGCGGGAAAGGCTAGTTTATTATATATCTAAAAGCGCAAAACATCAGACAAAGTCCCTTTTCAAAGTGTCTTTTCAAGTTAATTATTCTATTATTAGGTAGCCATATCACAAATAATTTTGATTTACAACTTTACTTATTAATAATCTAAGCTTTACTTATTAAACAATTATCATATGAGCTTCCAAGTCGTAACTTCACGACTTCGGGAGTGAACCACGAAGCGCGGTAGTGAGGATATGTAATATTTAACGTATTTTATGTGAGCGATAGTTTCAAATAACTTGGCTAATAGCTCGTCAAAGCACTTAATACATACATACGTTTATCTGACAGCTTATTATTTATAATGGCTTCCGATACCTTATAAGGTGAGCATACTTACTTCTTTTTAATTGACTCGCTCTTTGATGTTATAAAGCTGGAATACACTTGGAGACGGATCAATAATATTTTTTCTTTTTTCTTCTTTTCGTTGAAAAAACATATCTTTCTGCGTTGGATAGTCGGTTGATCGGGGAAGGCTATAGGCTATATTGCATCTCGCTACGATGAATAGGAGCGAAGAATCTATGAAAGTGTTGCAAAAACGGGAGAAAGATATTTCTTTTGAGAGATTCCGTTGCGTACGCTGCGTAAACGGTTGAAGTTATGCAAAATTATGTATGATGGAATTATTCCCCTTTAAAAGTTCTAAAAAAAGTTTCTCTCAGAACTAGAGCGAAGCCACGGGAAATGCTAGTTCATATTATATAGCAATAATAACAGTTTCTACACAAGTTAACTCATAACCTTCATAGTGCCTGGCGTCGACTGATGTGCCCCCGGCGCAGGAATGCGAGTCTGGTCGCATGTCTTACTTAATGTCGTCTTGGGTAATATTTGATGATTAATTTTTTGATAAATTGTACTTTTGTATCAGATTTAGTATATTAAAAAGTTTATTAAAATAGAGAAGTTTTAATTAGTATTCGTATTAAATGACATTCGAAATCGTGACATCTCAACTCGCGTTGATATGTGTATTGCGTATCTATTGGTCAGTACTGTTACAGATCTGGGGCGTCTGGGTTTGAGTCGCGAGTCAGGCTAACTAAATAATATTTATTGGAGGTGTCAGTCGAGAAACTCCTGCCATTTCTTCAAATCAATTCTGTCAGAATGTACTGTTACTTTGTACTAGCATTTCCCGCGGCTTCGCAAGCGTTTTAAAGACCGGAAACCAAATTCTTTGAGTACCTCGCACCTCGCAGAAATAACGCCCGCCCTTCCCGTTTTTGCAATATTTTCATTGATGCTCCGCTCTTATTAGTCGTAGCTTGATGTAATATAGCCTAAGCCTTCCTCGATAAATGGACTATCCAATACAAAAATAATTTTTCATTTTCAGTAGTTTTTGAGATTAGCGCGTTCAACCAACCATCCAACCAAACAAACAAACAAACTCTTCAGCTTTATAATATTAGTATAGATTAATGGAACTACTGTGTTGTGCCTAATTACAAAATTATTCAATGTTCTTTGTACAAGCATTTGTAAGCCACAAACACATAGATTACGAGCTTTTCTAGCAAATTTTTAGTCTTTTATCATTTTTTTTTGGTAATTTTGATCAGTAATATACAGCATATTCAACGTGGCTGAGCTATCTATATTGTAAACAGACGAAGGGACATGCCTCTAAATAAAATTATCTATTCAATAAAACGATTGGGCAGTGTGGCGCGCTGGCTGGCGCTTTCGTCTAACGGGATGTGATTGTTCTCCTTTAAATAGACTTTTATTTTCTTTGCTCAGTGCCGGAGACGAGAAGTTGATTTCAATACAAATATCGTAGTCCTTGTTTTAAAATAGTTATTGTTTAAACTGAAGATCTGACGAGTTGTTTAATCAGTGAGTTGGACAGCTTACATTCAAACTTTAGTTAGATTTAAGTGTTATCTAGTTAAGAATAGTAATACTGAGCTTTTAACGATTAGCTTGGATACTCTGTGAGAGACAGTAGTGGAGTGTAGTGTAGATCTCATGAACCATGAGAATAGTTTTATTAAAAATACTGATATTTAATTAGTTAGTTGTTGTTGTAGTTGTAGTTAGTTATATGGAAGAATATGCATACAATACACACCTATAAGCGTTACTATACCAACATATATTTTAGTATGACATTTAAACTTAGAAAGAATCAACTTAAATGAAGCTTTATTGGTTGGATTACGATTACAGTTATTCTTACTAATTTTGGCACGGGAAACCTTTTGGTGTATATTGTATAAGTATGTAGACACATGTGTCCTCATTGTACTGATACTGATATAATAAATAAATATATTGGGACATTATTACACACAACGCCATCTAGTTCCGTGGTAAGCTACGTACTCTCTCGTAAGCTCTCGGGAAAAGTAAAATCCTTTTTTAAAAAAAATATATTTATTACACTTTTACTTTTTTAAAATAGAACAAGGGAGAAATCCGGCAAGTGTTATATGTTACGCGGTCCGATCCGAACTCACCTCGAACTCGATTATTAAAAACAGTCACAGGGACCAAAGATGCTTATTATACACTTACTCAGCATCAATCCCTGTAGTATAGGGATGTAACAGCCCCCCCGATAAGATGAAACTTACATCTTTATGTTGAATAATGTAAGTTTCAGGTAATTATCCTAAGTCTTGGGATTGGTATTTCATTTAATTACTGATTAGGTTCTACTGTTGTATCGAGATTTGTAATACTAGTTGCTTTAGGTTTGCAGGTTGAACACTTACCGAATCTCTTGTAACTTTTAAAACATACAAAAATTAAAATTAAGGTATAATATAAGGTAGGTACGAAGGAAGCTTGTGTTACGGATACCAGATAGTTGATATACTACATATATAAGTTTAAATACATACATATTATAAAGATAAGATTATTATCATGGAATAAACGAATGTGGAAAATCATTATCGATAATATAATCGATATTTATTCTACAAAAAAGGGCCATTCGGGCTATTTATAACAATAGCGCTCGTGATACTCTCCGCGGACTTTTTAAAGAAATAGGAATACTTATGGTTGCTTCTCAATATATATACTGTAACATTATGTTTGTTCGTCAAAATTTTAATTGGATATTTTGATTTGATTTGATTTGATTTGACATAGACTATTCGCAATTTCGGCGATTAGTCCTATACCTTTCTACAGAAAGCATACTGTTGCTCTAGATGCTCGTGAGAATCTTTCTCTCAAAATATTTCATGTGCCTGTTAGGATGAAATAACGTGTAGATAACGTCAGTTAAAAAGCCTTTGTGAGGATAAACAAAGGATGCACCGATCGCCGCCGGAGTGCACTCATTTTGGCCTATCTGTTATCCGCTATGACAAATCGTCGCTCGTCTCTTGGTAATGAATCGACTTCTGATTAATGACTTTTGCTTATCTCGGGTTAGTGTAGCACCTAATGGGATTAACTCGATATGTGGGGCATAGTGTGCTAGGCGTTAGTTCACAAGCTTAGTGGCATGATCGTATGAAATTAGAGCAGAATTTGTTTTCTTAGAGTTATTTACATGTCACTTTGGTTATAGTAAGTGTAAAAGCTTAGACGTTTTATCAAAAGCTCTTTAGATGTTTTATGAACTTCTATTTTATTATTCTCGATATCTTAGATTTCAACAATCAAGTTATTCATTCTTCCAATGAAACGTAAGTAGAGCTTAACTTCATAATATTTGTATGACAATAAACAAATAAATATACATAGCAAGGACCTACTGGATGACTCCTCGAGGTGTAACAGCGCGTGAAAATATGACTTACTTGTCATGTGACTTGTAAAGGTGTATTACCTACTCAATTTTGTAATCAGATTTTTATTTTGCTATTATTATTTTTTTTCGGTCCCACTGCTGGGCAGTGGCTTCCTCTATGTGATAGTATAAGTAAATAATAAATATATTTTAAGTGTTTCTCAGAAATAAACTTGTAATGCTTTCTTAGATTTCGAATAAAACTATCTCTTGGTTCTTTCGCGTTGCTCTATACGATAACGAAAAATTTTGAAAAGAGTTTTGATAAGTTTTATTTATAGCAATATACTCTTAAAAACCTGAAGGTCGAGTAGGGGAAACACTCGCTACAAACGAACACACAGAGTACACGCGTCAAAAGAAAGAAATCAAAGTTAAGTGAAGTTGTATTATTAATGACTGGTCGAGGGTGGTAAGTAACTAAGATAAATGACGTGTTAAACGATCAACACGCCGCCGCCGAACACGCCGAGTACGGGCACGAGGGCAGTGGCGTGTAAACATACTATATACAGTTAAATAAACGTTAAAATTGCGTATGAAATGGTGAAAATATCTACTTTTAGTGTAAATAATAAAAACGGCAAGATACTCATAGATTTTGATAACGTGTCGTTAATACATAGGCAATACGTTAAAAGTAGTTTTATAAAGAAAGAAATAACTTAATTAAAAATAAAACAGCCATTTTCATCTCTATTTTAATGTAGGTTAAAACGAAAAATCGTGTACTATCATACTAACTACAGAACACTGCCGTAAACTATGTAGGCATTGTCCCAACAACCATAGTGGAGGTGATTCAAAGTAAAGTCACCGCGACGTACTCTCCTTCGCCTATTACAGGTCGTTAGCGGTAATGTCTGCTATATATAAGACATTAACAGGATAGTCCTGATAACTGTAGCACGTGGGTGGGGCATAGACATGTTTATTTGTCGGTTTGATTGTTGTACGTGAATGCCGGCTTTATGTGAAGAACATGGTTTACTTGTCAACTCTTTACAAAAATATTAATATTTCTAACGAGTATTGATCAAATGCAATACCTATATTAAGAATGAATTATAGTACTTATAATGTACTAGCATCCCGCGGCTTCACACGCGTTCTAAAGACTGGAAACCAAATTCTTTCTGAGTCGCGCGGTATGGTACCTCGCAGAACTAACGCCCGCCCTTCCCGTTTTTGCAACATTTTTCATTGATGCTCCGCTACTATTCGTCGTAGTGTGATGTAATATAGCCTTCCTCGATAAACGGACTATAAAACACAAAAAGAATTTTTCAATTTGGACCAGTAGTATCTGAGATTAGCGTGTTCAACCAAACAAACAAAAAACTCTTCTGCTTTATAATATTAGTATAGATTATAGGATGTTTTAAGGTGAACCGTGAACCATAATGTTCCTGTATCTTTATTAATTGAATTTTAACTTTAAGAATGAAATACTTATTGGACTATTAAGAAAATAATAAAATATTAGAAGAAATTATTATATTTTTGATTGTTTTGTCTTATAATCACTACATAGTATAAAACAAAGTCGCCCTATGTATGCTTAGATCTTTAAAACTACGCAACGGATTTTGATGCGGTTTTTTTAAATAGATAGTGATTCAAGAGGAAGGTTTATATGTATAATACACTAGCGGAACCCGCCGCTTCGCTCGCGCCAAGCTTACTAAATTTGTATAACATTATTAATAATAATAATGTGACAAGTATAATCTCTACCCCCCACAAAGTGTGAACCATTTCAAATGATTTGTAACTCCATATATCACAGTAGAGTCAACAAATAGCACCCTTTCCTATAATCCACTACAATTAGTTAAACAAAACATAAATAAAGTTAACGACCGTGACTTATGTGAGTGTGTAATTTTTTGCTTAACTCTACCCTTATAAGGGCTTGTATTGTACACCTGCGATCGCATTTCTTTTGATTTTCTAGTTTTAAAAGACATATGCCTTTAGCTTATAAAGTATTTAGCCCTTTTAACGTCCCACAGCTAGGCATTGGGCTTTACTTCCGTACGAGATCAGGCTGACGATTAACGTTATATACCCATAAGCTTTTGAACTTTACAAATTAACTGATTTTCAAAATGCTTTTCTAAGCTCTCTTATTAGAACTTCTCTCAATTATTAGGATTCTCTAATGAAAACTATGCGTATAATTTCAAAACATTTAAAAAAACACAGTCTATGTTAAAAGTTTTTAACACCATTTAAAATATTTTCGGACAATTATATAACATAGAGTGTTTAAATGGGTATGACAAGTTTGACCAGTGGTTATTTTGGCAGCTAGTAATTGATATTTATTACAAAGTGCCACCCGCACGGAGATCGCGCCGAGCTTTCAATTAAATAGAGCGATGGTCTCAATAGAAATCAAATTGTATCTCGAATTATGATGTATTATACATACTCGCATGACAGTGTATTGTGCGTTTGTTCGTTTGACACATTCTGTTATAACATTTTGATTGACTTTTCTAACTTTCTTTATATTGAACTAGCAAAACGCGCGGCTTCGCCCACGTTCATTTTTTTATCGCTACTAAACTTCATTCGGTCACTCGCTGTGTTGAAACTTCTCCAAAATTAGTTCAGCTTTAATATACTCCTGAGCCGCGCGGCTACCTGCTTCATATATTATGTGCGTCGTGCACTCCTCCTCCTCTCCTCTTATTGTAGTTTTAATAGGGATCCTTATTTTTTCTTGCAATTAAAATAGCCTACGTTAATCAGTGATAATGAAGCATTCAAATGGTGAAAGAATTTTTAAAATCGGTGCAGTACTTTTTGAGCCAATTCGTTACAAACTTACGTACATACAAACCTTTCCTCTTTATAATATTAGTATAGATTGATTTTGTAAAGTATAGGAGCTGCTTTACTTAACTTTAATATTTGATAGAATAACTCATTAAATAATCTTTTGATTAAAAATTTTAGTTTTAAATCTGCAGCGAGTAGCTACTATAAAGTTTATGTTAATTAACTGACGTCGTTTACTCAGTAGTTGTGTTTGAGATTGAGCCCTTAACAATGTGGCGGGAGAGTGATGGCCCATTACCGTTTTACTTGTTTTGTTCGGAGCAAGCGATGATCTCTTCATTACGTCATTAGATTTAATTAACTGACACTTTAAAGTGAACTTGTTACATAAAATCTTAGGGTAGTGTTTTACTTTTTTTATATTTTAGTAGTGATTTGAGAAATGTTGTTTTAAAAGTTAGTCAAGTTAAAAAGATAGTTAAGCTTAGTAGAGAATAGATATTATGGGTTTTAGTTTTGAAAATATTGACTATTTTTTGCCATTTGTACCATCAAAATCGATTTATAAAATGTGTCAAATATTACTAGCAAAAAATGAGCTTTGTGAGGGCTCGCGTAGTTTCTCTAACGGGTAATAATTTTTAAGACAGTTACTATGTTAAAGCACTAATCTATGGGCGTGATAGTTTTTCAGTAAAGTGTACCACAAAATACTCAGGTTGTGGGATAGCTTAAGTTAATAACATTAGCTTGTACATTCGTTAACATTATTACTTTTATATTACCATAGCTGCCTTTTCTGTGTATCACACAGCACACACTACCGTATTCATAGTGACCTATAAAATACTGTTGCTAGTAACATTTCTCACATCAGCTGTATAATATTGAAACCTAAATACATAATTCATGTCACATAATTCCATAATTTTATATGAGTTACTTAATGAAGCCAGAACGGATGAATGGATCTGGGTGAAAGATACAGATAGTTTTTGATCTGGAATAGTACATAATTTATCGTATAATATAAGCTAACTGTTCATTTTCATATACTTATGAAAAAAATTATGTAAAAATATCAATGAAAACCGATCAGTTGGTGAATCTACAGATACATTTTTCTGAAAATTAAAAATAACCTATTAGTTTTTAAAAAAATCAGGCGCCTATTGCTGAATCAACGATTTATATTTGTAAAGTATTTTCACTTAGCTATTATTATCTGACGCGTATTGTTTAAGTATAATGAAATATTAGAGCTATTTGAATCATTTACAATGAGTATCGTTTTCGGGTATTATACTTTATCGAGGTATCAGTGATCTATAGATCAATGATCGATCTATGATCGATGGTACGCGCGGTGAAAGTTTCATTGTGGCGTGTTTTTGTTACATATTCATAGCATACTGTCGGGTTTAAACAAAGCAGGTTGACATCTTCTGTTAGTAGTTCACTAGTTCGAGTACTGTTTTAAGTAATTTATGAATATTTAAAAACTATTTACTACTTTTTATATAGGCAATATTATACATCTTATCAGTAAAATATATAGCTAATAAACAAAATGAATAAGCAATTAGTTTTTATATTTAAATATATTAAGAAAGTCAGCTAATACGTATGTATGTAGCGACGGCCACCTTCGCGTCGGTTTACGACTGCGATGGAAATTCGATAACCACTCACAAGTATTTTAATTCGTCACTAAAAGTGTTAATTATTAAACATTAATTGGAACTTGGATCGCTCGAGACGGCGCGGCGGTGTAACAATTACACGCCTTAATTAAAATTATTTTGAATTCCACCCAAATTATACATTTTGTTTGAATTTAAAGAAAGTTGCAGACGAGCGTTTAAAAGACGCACAATTTTGTAAAAACTAAATAATACAGCCTCTGCTTAGTTTAGGCGCTCCAATTAAAAGTTCAATAAAATAATATATTATCTACAAACAAACATATTTAAAATAATTACTTAGTATGTCGATCTGTTTCGTGTCAGAGAAAAAAAAGAAAATACTCTCTTCATACACTTGAAAGCCGTTACTAGGACTCAGACCTAAAACCGAGCAAACCATGTCCTCATTTGTGACTTTTTGAAAAATTTATAAGAATGCATTAAACGCAGACGTCTTTCTTGTAAAAAATGTAATTTTTAAGGTTAGAAACGCAAATCTAAGCTTGTTAAAGCAATAATAAATCTGTTACATCACGCCATTGATAGTTCGCAGACGAGGCAGGCTGCGTACTCTCCCTCGTCACCCCGCGGAGCAACGCACTCTCTGCCTACATTATGACTTGCGATGCCACTTGGATTTACTTAGCTTGTATTACATTCTAATACTTTTAATTGACTTTATTAGAAATGAAATGTTTATTCTTGAGCAAAAACACAATTAAAAAGATAGAAACAGGTTATTGGACTTACAGACTGACATTTAATTTTAATAATGTGAAAATGACGATACAAAAGAGCTTGTAAAAGTCTATTTGAATAAAGAATATTTTGATTTGATTTGGATTTATTAAGATTGGACTGAAACATTTTTTTTCAGATATTCAATATTTTAAAGGTATTTAGGTTACTGTTATATTATGTTAGTGTAGTTTCCATTTAAATCGGTCCAGCCATATGAAAGTTTAGGTTCACAAAAATACAAGAGTATACAAACTTGTAAATATAACAACCGTTTAAATAACAATTTATTACCCCGTTGACACAGTTTAAACTTAGACTTTCAGACTGCCTGCCGGTGGTGTAGTGGCTAGCATGTACGGTCATACATCGAGAGGTCCTGGGTCCGAATCCCAGATCGGGCCAAGTTTAATTATTGAGTCTTTCTGTTTAGTAAGCCTCAGTAATAGCCCGGAGTTGGGAAGTTGGCGGTGAGTCACCCCCGTGCCTCGGAGAGCACGTAAAGCCGTCGGTCCTGCGCCGCCGCTCTCACTGGTCGTGTCGAGTTACTGTGTCGTCCCACCGGAGTATGAGAGTGATAGGAATAGAGAGTGCACTTGTGTCTGCGCGTACACTTGTGCACTATAATATCTCCTGCGCAGTTGGCCAGTCTCAATGAGATTGGCCGCCATGGCCGGAATCGGTCGGAGAACATTATTATTATTATTATTATTTATTACCCCGTATACTTCGAACCCACGATATACCTAATAGAGTATGTGTTCTTGCACTTCTCCAGAGATCATTTGTAGGACATTATTATGGTAGGTTAAGTTTAGTTTAAATCAACTACTTTATAATTATCACTTAAGTTACGTGTAGTATTGACACCTCTATACCGCGAGCCGCGACGTGATCCGTTCAGTAAACAATACAAGTGGGCCAAGGATGACACAGACCTGTGACTGCTAATAACTAATATTGTTATAACATATATATATATATATATATATATATAACCTGATATAGATTTATAGATCATTTGGTAAGATTACTTTTAATTATAAACGTTTATATCTACATAAAGCTTCATGCAGCTTCTGTTTGATATGTAGGTATATTGAGTAATTAATTTATTATGTGAACCGATTTACGTAGAATGTCCATCAGGTTTATAAATAAAACTAAATTTAAACGACATTATCAAACAAGTATTAAAAAATTCATACTGTTGATTTACGTGAGTATTTAACAGCAGCCCGTGGATCAAAGACTAAAAAATGTAATAAAAGTAAAACATAATAGAAGAAGAACAAGGTATTTGTTTTAGATTGCAATGACGCCGCTGGAAGCACTCGTTTGTGTGATGCTTGTAATCTAATCATAGTTGCTTATATTTGTGTGCATTTAAAGTCATATAATATGTGTCGTGCATCAAATATCTAGTTTCCATAGCTTAAGCCTCGTAGCTTACCACGGAACTAGCCGTCTAGTTCTCTGTGCTAATGACCCAACATATTTATTTATAATTTAAAACGTTCATACCGACATACACTTTATATAGATATATTTAGGGCAAGTATAAGAGTGTGAGCTTACATTAGCGTAGAGGAACCCGCAGGCGTCCATGCACAGGTAGAGGCAGGTCGACACCCCCTGGATCGTCAGGAGGCCGAACGTGTACGTCGCGCGCTGGAGTATCGCTGAAACAACACACACATATCAGTATTGTACAGTTAAGATATATAAATCCACAAAGCCGCGGGATCTGCTAGCTATGCATATAAACCTTCCTCTTGAATCACTTAATCTATTTAAAAAAAACCGCATCAAAATCCGTTGCGTAGTTTTAAAGATTTAAGCTTACATAGGGGTATAGGGACAGAGAAAGCGACTTTGTTTTATACTATGTAGTGATATGTTGGCACATTTTTACAACAGCGCCATCTAGTTGCGTGGTAAGCTACGAGGCTTGTGTTACGGATACCAGATAGTTGATATAGTACACATAGATTTTGTTAAATACATACATAATATAAATATTAACACCCATGACTGGAGAACAAACATTCGTGCTCAACAAATGAATGCCCCCAGCGGGACTCGAACCCGTGACCACAGGCGCAGAAGGTAGGGTCACTACCAACTGAGCCAAACGTGTCGTCAGATATATTATTTACTATCTAAATACTTAAATAGCCTACAGGTAAACGTTTAAAATTAAAATGAATAACATTGTAAATTACTTTCGTGCAATTTTTGATAACTAGGTTAGGCATTATTTGTAACAAATATAACCTTTGAGATATGTAAAACCTTAGTCTCTTCAGTGACCATGATTGTTGAAAAGCATTCGAAGAGAAAATCAATATAAATCCGCGAAAAAATCCGGAAAGATAGTGTCATTTACTAAAATTTTTAATATAAGTATTCAGTCTAAAGAACTAAGAGAGCACTTTTCAAAGTTAGATAAAATATGGCGTACGTACACAAATTTTAATATTTTCTTCATCGCGATATTTTCGAAAGTAAATATAACTTCTAGGAATTTATTGATTTAATAAATTCCTAGAAGTTACTCGTAACTTATAATTTGTAAAAATTTTGTAAGCGAGCATCGAACCAACGATTTCATTCATACTTTTTCTAGTCAAACATTAAATAGTATAAAGTACTTTATTTCTTTGAACAAAAAGCTCATTGATTCAGTAAAATTGTGTGTTGCTATTTAAGCTGTCACTTTGAAAGCAATGAAAAGTGTTTTCTCATTTCCCTCCATACAAAGCTTCGAGCTTCTAATAGCATACTAACGAGTACATTTACATAACAATAATCCTAAATTCTAAAGCTTTCGCGATTTTACGCTTTTGCTAAATAAGCTCTAGAAAGGACGTATGGGAAGCAAACTTTACTCGTTTGTATTAAGTTAATACTGCATATAAGGTGGTAATAGCCCAGTGGTAACGCTTGCTTAGATAACCGAGTGATGCGGGTTCAAATCCGGGTCTCGCACCTCTGATATTTTCATGTGCGAATCATTTCCAGCATGATTACCACTTCTCTTACGGTGAAGGAAAACATCGTGAGGAAACCTGCATGTCTAGAGAACCTAGCAAGTTTTCGAAAGACATGTGAAGTCCGCCAACACGCACTAGGCCAGCGCGGTGGACTATGGCCTGATACCTCTCGTACTGAGGGAGGCCCACCCCCAGCAGTGGGACGTTAAAAAGGGCTGAATACGATATATTTTATTAGTTTGCGTCACATATTTAATTCTGCTTCTAGTTTTTATAAGAAAATAATGATAAGTCATAATAATAATCTAAGTATGTTTGTATAAATAAAGTGATGCGTATATTTGAGGAAGGAAACATTTTAGATCATAGGTTCGATTTCCGTTTTAGTTCTAACGAACTAATCTGAAGCCCAATGAGTCACTTCAACGTAAACAGTAGATAGCTCAATTGTCCACCCATAAAAAGGTAATTAGACTAGTTAAAATTTAATTATAATGAGGAATGAATATTTATATGGTTTAATTTAAATTATCTATAAATGGCTTTGATTAGTTCCTGCTTTTAAGATATAATTGAAGGACATATTAAACTGTGTAAAAAATAAAAGTCATGAGTTCGAATTCTAGATGTGACAATATTTACCTCGCATTTTGCACCGAGAGCTTTTTGATTACTGTGTATTTACCGTTTCATTAAACAAATCGAAAATAACTGCAGTTTAAGCTTTGAATTCTATTTTAAAGTTAGCGTGTCTTTATAGCTGAGGGCCAGTGTTAGCTCTCTTTATGGCTTCCCTAGATGGCGCCTCGCACTTAACTACTGACTTAAATAGCAAGTGCAAGCACTAACGACCTAACTTATGTGTAGTATGAACCATACAAACGGCTCAAAAGCTTAATGTGCAAATACCTATTTCACACTCTACTTTTAGTATGTATTCCTTTACTGTACCTAAAAATTTATAATTAAAAATTATATATGTAATACTTTCTTAGGTTCCGACATTTCGAATGCTTTAGAGAAATCATGATTGCTAATCATGATGATGATGATTGGGAACCAAAAATCAAAATAAATCCGCGACAAAATCCGAAAAATAGTTTCATTTATAATAAAAAAAAATATGGAATAGTTCATACTCGTATTATGTACTATAGGTACCCCCTTTAGTATTAGTTTTTACAAACTTTGACTTTTTAATTTTTTTATTATTAAAACTTTCCGTGTACCTTTAAGTACATAAAAAATAATTGCCGTAGGTATTGTTCGAGCCATTCTCGGTTTTGTGCTTTAAGCAACATGCATTTTTATTAATATAGATTTAAGCTTAGAATATGCATGTTTTATAAGTGGTAGTCGTAGTGCCATGCTTGTTACCTTCGGGTAGCAACCGAATGGGCCGGCCGCCCCGTATAGTTCATTACTACCACTCTCTCACAGAAGACCGGCGTGAAGTGGCAGCTATACTGTCGCGTTTCGACCGGTGAGTGAGAGTCCGGGAGGACCACTCTCCTTCCCCCCTACCTCTTCCATTCATCGTCCGCCTTCGTTCCCCCCTCCCTCCCACTTCCCTCCCTCCTCCATCCCTCCCTTTCCTGAAAGGCCGGCAACGCATCTGCAAGCCTGGCTTGCAGATGTCCATGGGCGGAGGTCATCACTTCCCATCAGGTGAACCTCCTGCCCGTTTGCCCCCTTTTTACTATAAAAAAAATGCACAATACATCAGAAAGCTTTTTTATGTTGATATCATAAAATATGAATTAAAAACTCTCTACATTCTAATTTAAAAGCTCCTCGTAAGAGAAAACTGCAATGAGAACAATAATATTCATAAATAATACATTACAATTATCATTATCATCTTAATCTTTGATAATTTATTGGAATATTGAGTTTTTTTTTGCTAAATTGGTTAAACCCCATCATATACCATTAACAAGTGTTAAATTTTGCACAAAATTACGTAATCGACGTTATGATCTTAATTGTACGAACTTATCTCTTCCGCGAACAGTTTCAAAGCAATAAACACACCTTCGGAATGAAGACGTTAACTTATAACTTTATCGTTGATCGCGCAATTAACTAAAGCCTTTATAAATCAATGAGTTCCGGCTGATCGAAATTTTGGACGGTAATTTTGCCGTCTTTTTGAAGCGTAGTTAATATGCAGGTGAAACTTGGACCGAAATACTGTGAGTATTACTTATAACTAAAAATATTATTTTATATCAAAATTCACACATTAAATATTAAAAATTATAAATAAAATAAAAATAAATAAATACAAAGTAAAAACAATCGTATATAGTCGTGTAGTTTATGTTATGAAAGTTGCTTGACTCATCCTCGCTTCACTCGTGTCCCTAGGTCGCCTGCCCAATTTAAAGTTTGTAGAACAAAAATCAAGGACTTTCATACAAACTTGTGAGAGCCCTTAGACCGCCTTAATCCGGCCCTTTCGAAAATCCGTTCTTAGCGGACGTCTACTAACTATAAACTACCTCCCTGCCAATTTTCATCTTTATACGTCAAGCAGTTTTTGATATTTCGTGATGAGTGAGTCAGTTAAGATAAATCAGCAGAAGTAAAGATATTGTTAGAGCTTTCATATGTGTGTTGATGTATTTAAAAATAATATTTATTTGAACACAGTATAGGAAGCTTAACTAAAGCGATACATAAGTTATTCTCTGATTTGATATTAATAACGTAACTGTAGTCTGTTAGTGGCTGATGATGGCTATGAATAAATTGATTCACATTACAAGTTACATTGATATATGGGAACATTGCAAGTTGATATAATTTGCCGCCGCGGGCCACGTCCGTCCGTCCGTCCGCATACTTGGGTAACTATCAAGATTTTATAAATAATAATAATAAATAAATATATTGAGACGTTATTACATACGGCACCATCTAGTTCTGTGGTAAGCTACAAAGGAAGCTTGTGTTACGGATACCAGATAGTTGATACACTACATATGTAAGTTTTAAATACATTCATATAAATATAAACACCCATGACTGGAGTACTAACATCTGAGTTTAGCAAATGATTGCAACCCCAGCGGGACTCGAACCCGCGAGCGCTGGCGCAAGAAAGTAGGGTCACTACAAACTGTAGTAATAATGTAATCTATCTATCTATATATATATATATATATATATAATGAAAATGGTCTTCGTTTGAGGCTCAATCACGCCTAAACCACTGATCGTATCGACATGAAACTACCACCATTCGATGCGAAATTTTTCTTAGATGGTTTATGGCTATCTATTTTATGAATTCCAACATTCCTTCATTTTTTTATTGCTGTTTTACTTTTATGAACATTTATCCCGCTAATAAAAACAAAAGATAAGCATTTTCTCTTGATTCTTTTGTTTTCATGGATTTCAACAGAGTATATTAAACGGATTATGGTTTTTTACATTCAGCTAAGAATCTACTCACGGTAGTGGAGAACGGCTGGACCAATTGGGCTTTTTTTTATCTTCAGAATTGTCAGGAGAAAGTTTTGTATGTAAGAAAATTTTAAAAAAGTCCGATAAAAAGTTAAAAATTTCGATGATAATCGAAGAATTCCCATCTATATAGTCACTCACCACGAAATCTCGGGAACCATAAGACTTAGAAACGTGAAACTTGGTAGGAATATTACTTTTGCTATGTAGAGGTCAGCTATGAATAGATTTTAAGAAATTCATCCCCCAAAAGGGATTGCGGGGGCGTTAACAATGAACAATTCCCGTTTCTAAACTATAGCTCCTATAGACTTCAAATTTGGTAGGAATCTTCTGTAAGAGGTGTAGAAATAGGCTATGAACGAATTTCACGATAGCTCACCCCGCAGGGGGTTGCGGGGGTGGGTATTAACAATTAATATTTTTAATTTTCCATACAATTAAATAATTTTCCTACAAGCTCCAAATTTTATAGGAATTTTCTATAAGTGATGTAAAAATGATTTATGAACAAATTTTACGATATCCCACCCCAAAGAAAATTGCGGGGGCGTTAACAATGAAAATTTTCAATTTCCAAGCGATAGCTCCTATAGACTCCAAATTTAGTGAGAGTGTTCTGTATGTAATATAAAAATGATCTTAGAGCGGATTTTACAATGAATCACCTCCAATAAGGTTCGCGGGGGTGGGTGTTAACAATAAAAAATTCAATTTCGAAATATAGCTTCTAAAAATTCTAAATATGGTAGGAATCTTTTATTATTCACAAAAAATAGAATACATAAAGATCATCTCAAAATGGATTTCAATAAAGTCTACTTCCGACAGGAATTGCGGGGGTGGGTGTTAAAATCTAAAATTTTAATTTCCAACCTGTAACTTCTACAGACAAATTCATCCAAATTTGGTGGGGATCTTCGTGTATGTAGGGATATTCGTGTATTTCCTTACAACAATCGTCTTTTTGGCAGCGGAGAAAAAGTCATTGAGAGGCTTCCAAAACTTAACTTTACATGTAGCTATCCAATCAACGGACTAAGAATTTTACATTCATTTTACTTTTGCAGACTACATAACCGACGAATTCTTTTATTGCGGGATCGCGGAAATGTAACAGATTAAAATGAATGCATTTTCCAAGCACTTGAGATGTGGAAAAGAAATTTAGTTACTTATTCTAATAGAATTCATAAAAAAAATGAACAATTAATTTTCTACAAAAAATTGATGTCACGGAGAAAATTTAAGTTAACAGAAAATTCGTCGCACTTGAACCTAGACAGATTTCAACTTCACATATGAGACTTGCAATGACTTTAACTTAAACTTTCAATGCTCATTTAAAATTTTTTTCTTCATGTCAATTATTATTAATTTTTGGAAGAAAGGCACGGAAATGTTATAATGATTGCACATTGAAAGTTACAATGAATATTAGTGAGAAAAATCACCTGGATGAAAGATACAGGCTAAATCGATGGAATTTGGAATTTGTGTAAGTCTAAACAATATCTATGTTTACAGTTCTATCCGCGGGGCCTATTTATGTTCATACAAAAATAAAAAAAAAGGAGAATAATAAAAATATGAAAAAAAATAATAATAAAAATGAAACATAAAATGTAATTTATTTCCTATTTCAATTCGCCCAGCGAAGCGGGCGGGAAACGGCTAGTAGTATGTATATATAATAATTCGTATTTTAAGTATAAGATTGTTATTACTTTTTAACTAGAAAGATACTACAAAATCACTTGTAAAGTATCTTTTCATCTTTTTAATTTTATTTTTTCCTAGGCAGAAAGCAGAAAAATATGCCAGAGGTATTCATTGAATTTGACTTGGGTTCAAATAAGACAGTGGTAGCCAAGTTGTAGTGCGTTCGCGTGGGAAACCGAATGAAGCGGGTTCAAATCCCGGGTCTCGTTCCTCCAATATTGTTATTCGTAGGTTAGTTAGTTAAAAAAAGTTAAAATGTTAATTACTAAATAGACCCAAACGTATAAACAATGCGCGCGCAGTCGCGGGGCAATATTTGTACTGATATAAACCTTACCCTCCTGTAGGAAGTGAGCTCGCTAAGTCTTCGTCATTAACGCAGTTAATGATCGATTGCATGCAACATGATACTAACTTCAATAGTTATTTTTATAAGATTATCGGCTAATCATTAAGGGAGCAAGTAGATGCCCTATTTCTTAAATTAATCAATAAATATATTGTAAAAATAATTTTAGTATTTTAAATTTATTTCCCACTAAACCATTTTAAGAAGCTTTCTAACCTTATTTATTCTCAAAGCATATACGATGTGCATAAACAGATATTACTTACAAGGTAATACAAATCGTTTTATAATTGGTTAACGATTACAAACATCACATGTGTGCTATTTAATTATGAAATGAACCTAGATTGAAATGTCGTAGATGGCGCTAGTGCTGTCATAATAGCCGTCAGTCACGCGAGGACCACACGCGAGGACGGACGTCTGCTAATTGTTGTTATTAATCTAATCAACCCTGTAAACAGTCGCCTCTCACCCGCTTTAGACGTGCGACTTCCCTTCTGTAACTACTAACAAATTATCTATTTAAACTAGCCATATTTATCACGTACAGCAAAACACTAAGCCATGCCCTACTACTTTATTTGTAAGCAAGAGTATCGGGTGTCAATTAAAAGTTGTATGAAATACGATACTTTAAGAGCATCTTATAAAATATCAATAAATACGAGCACTCGAATTCGGGTTTATAATTCAATCGACCTTGCGCTTGCGACCAAACGAACACAACCAGTACAGTTTCCAATTACGCGTCGGAAGAGGTGATTTGTCGTGAGATATTTAAATATATAATTGAATTCAAACAAACTTAATCCTATGAGCTAGAGGCGAAGGCCAGAGGACGACGGAAGCCTGACGTAATCTACCGGAGATAAAAGCTCGTAATGAAAATTATGAAGTGGAAGATAAGGAGCGGGATCGGGGCAAGTGTATAAATAATAATTACGGTGAAAGTTGGGAGCTGTCAAAATTTTGGTCCGGTTTAGGCCACCGTCAAGCACGATTAGATGTCTGGAAATATTTGGTCAGACGTGTCTCCTGTGACAGACGACGCCTGTCGTTGGGATTTAATTTATTATCACCTTCACACTACATTAGAGATGATTAAGTGGAAAGAAGCCTCTTAGTGACATCATCTTAGAATTGAAGAATCCTTGTAATTCCAATTCAATTCCAGTTCTCCTTAATGAAATACTGTATAGATGCATATACATAAAGTACATGTAACACTGATACTAGAACAAATACTCCTAGAGATATACATTATACGTGTATTGATCAAAATCTAACCTGCTAGTATTAATAGTTGGAACAGTCTAATAAAATTTATGTCTACTGTTAAATAATAAGGTGTTTCATACATACATCTGGCATTGGTTTCCTTTTTATAAAAGGAAGATTAGACCCAAGCACTAATAAGAATAAGTATACTTAATTACTACAAAGAAATTCTAGGTTTGAGACCTGTGACTTATTTTGTTTCACTTAATGAACCGATTGTCTTACCGATGGGCTGCTAAATTTTTGACTTTATTCCCTTTGAGATTCTAATAACCCTTACTTTTACTACAGCAGGTGTCACATATTGAATATACGTAATACTTGTTACAAGTTGGAACGAGTCTGGAAACCAGAAGATTAATGAGATAATTTTTGTTTTACTTTATAATTATATTAATAAGAAATATATTGTTATTGGATTTTGTTAAATAACACATTGTTTTTTATAAATAAAACATAAGAGTGCGCAGGCGCAGGTCCGTATTTATGTCTAAGTCGGTCCTGCAGGCGTTCGAGCGTACGAAGTTGATGCTGTGGAAGAAATCGTAGTGTCAGAAGCAAGATGCCTCGTACCCAGCATCCCATAGCCAAGTTAATGACAAACGGACCGCCATTTGTTTATTATACAAGATATACTTCTAAAATATCTCCATGCTTCGATAATCGCCAAAATTCCGATCAAGCGATTGCCATCTCCGAAGTGATGGAAGGCTTTTAGCGAAACATTTAATTTAATTTGATTCAGGTTTTGTATCGCCAATAAATATTTTGGGTATCATCAAAATATATTATGACAAATAGAAACGATAGTTATGGACGTAATAAAATCTGGATTTTAAGTTGTTTAAAGAATAAATTATCTGATTAAATACTAAATAGCGTTCTGTTTCTGACAGTGTTTAGGATGCAAATGTAATCACAGTTACTTAACGAATTACAGATCTCCTCTACAGATAACGCGAACATCCATCCATATGTATGACTTCACGCTTCCCCGTAAGAGGATAGGGATGAAGCAATTTATTATTTTGTTCTATCCATTAAATTTTTAAGATTTAACTTTAGTAGTATTTTATATTTTCGATAGTTTTATTTGCTTTTATTATCATTAAAAGTTTTACATATTTTTAAATAAATATGACTTTAAAAATCTATGAGACTTATGTAAGTACTTTATATTTATTGTCTTATTTAAGTATGTTATTTAGTATTTGTTTATGTAAGTTTTTATTACGAACAAAAAATAAATAATTTTGTTATTTTTACTTAAATTTTCATTAGAAATTTTGTTAATTAAGTCAGGAGGCAAACTACTAGAGTTACATATCCTAAACATTAGTATGATAAATAAAAAAAATTATAAGTGAATATCGAACCTACTATAAAGTTTGTTGGCAACCACTGGGACAGTTGTTTGTAAACATTGTTCATGTTTGCTTAATCAATTCGTTCACTCTCTGTTACTGAACACGTGAAACTACAAATCACACAATTAAAGTGATGTAATAACGGGTACATAGATCTAGGAAGAACACGAAGGTTAGGTTCAGATAAGTAAAAAATACTTATTATAATATTATTTATATTACACTATAAAATACTAGTCTTTCCCGCGGTTCCGCTCGCGTTCTAAAGGCAGAAAATCAAAACAAATATTTTTCTCCCGTTTCTGCAACATTTTTCATTGATACTCCGCTCCTATTGGTCGTAGCGTGATATGATATAGCCTATAGCCTTCCTCGATAAACGGACTATCCAACATAAAAAGAATTCGAATTCGGGCCAGTAGTTCCTGGGAATAGCGCGTTCAAACAAACAAACAAACTCTTCAGTTTCAGTTCTTTTCTTCAATAATATGTTATGTATTTATATGTATTTATGTTGAGTTATTCTTATAGTGGTAATAATGATTAATTTATCGCCAGGAGGTGGCAGGGCAGGCGCGGTCGGCAGGCGGAGGGCGGCAGGCGGAGGGCGGATGCGACTAAGAGAACCTTAATTATTGATCTTATTTAAATTTTATGTGCTCATACTTTAATTACATATGTATATTACGTATTTGCATATACGTACATGAATATAGTAACTGATTAAATTAGTAATACGGTATTAGGAACTGCAATAAAATACTATTAATACTTAAACTTGTTCTAAAGCTTTTGTTAAAAAATTGTTTTATAACAAAATCATTTATTTTATTAATACGAAGTGTCTATTCATCCGATAAGCGGACGAATAAATTAATAATTATTCGTCCGACAATTGGTGTTTGATATATCGCGACTGAGACTTTTTTGCTTCTTAAATGGCTCAAAGTGAAATCAATTTGTTTTTTAGGTTTTAAAATACTCGTGAATGCAATTGCGGACGTTTCTGTAGTACTTTTTACAAAATACCATTTTCTTGTACATTGTTTTGATGTAGGTACATACTCTCAAGGAGTGTTAGTAATTTAAATTTCATAGGACGACTCTATAGAGCCAGCTCTTTTACATATAAAAACTCTTGGTCTTATTAAAAGTGGGTGGGATCTTAATAATAAACTACCAGCTCGGTAGGTAAAGGTTATTTTTTTTATTTTTGGCATAGGTATATCCTGCACATAAAAATCGCTTATTTTATATTAGAAATCAAAGAAGTGATAGATATTCGTACAAACCGACAATAGTCGGACGAATAATATATTTTTTATTAATACGATTATCGGATGACTAGCAACAGCCTTTAAAAAAATTTAGTCGTCCAACAATTTGTTGGACGACTAAATTATTTTACTCGTCCAACTAGCAGACGACTAGCATCAGCCTTATTAATAACCTTATTTACGTATATTATATTCATCAATTGATTTTCAATTTATTAATGTCCTTACATAGTACGAGATTTGTGGGTGGGACTACACATACAATATAATAAATATGTTGGGACATTGTTTACAACAGCGCCATCTAGTTCCATGGTAAGCTACAAGGCTTGTGTTACGGATACCAGATAGTTGATATAGTACATAATATAAATATTAACACCCATGACTGGAGTACAAACATTCATGCTCAACAAATGAATGTCCCCAGCGGGACTCGAACCCGCGACCGCTGGCGCAGAAAGTAGGGTCACTGCCAACTGAGCCAAACGTGACGTCACATAGTATCTATGTGAACGTTGCCTGACTGTGATGATGAGGTGTCCACGTGACTGGTGGCCTGCAGCAGGTCATCGCTCGGCCTTGTTCGCAGATTTCGCTCGGATTCACGCGTGACGTCACTCGCGGCCGACAGACGTGCGCGCGCGCACGTACTGCGCGCCGCTAGTGACGTGTCACTATTGTATCGATAAACTACGTCATGCTATGTCAATATTTAAGATGATTTAGATTGCTGAATAATTATGCATATTTTTTAAGATGTTAAAATGTGATCTGTTTAGATATTTATATAATTCAAAAATTATTATTGTCGGACTGCTACGATGTTAAAACGAAGGCATTACTTGAGGCCAAGGGCTAAGTTCGGGCTGTAAGACTTAATAGGCTTGAATATTCTCAGATTCTCAGATTTCTTCGTGCAGTTCCTTCAATGCATTAGCGAGTGTTAGCCATGTTGAAAGTAATTCATGAAAATTTTGAAATTCAAATGTCAAAGGTGTTTGACCTTGGATTAGAACCCGCTTTTTTTCATTGCGTGGTAATGTATACCTACCTCTGCTACTAAAGTTAAGTTCATTGCTCGAATATAAACAGATGATATATAAGGGCCATCGCTAGATAACGCCGCGTGTCAACCCATTTTGCTACAAGGTTGCTTATGTATTTATTACCATACGTAAGTGTGATAATGAGTAATTACTATAATAATAGTATAATTCATTGCGCATCGGAGAAGCTGCAAATGTGATACGTAAGAATAGTCTGAATTATCTCATTTAGTAATTAAAACAGTAATTTAGTGAGATACTCGTAACTGAGTCATCGCTGGATGGTGAAAAATTTGAATATATTTTAAAAATACAATATCTTAATAACAAAACATATAAATAAATTATTTGAAATAATTATAAAATAATCTCAGATAAAAGATATATCGATATTTGCAACTCCATTACTAGTAATGAATGATAATGCGCGGGGTATAGTATTGTATGAAGCGTCAACCTTTCACCTGCGACTGTGGCCATTTGTAACTTTTGTTTTCTCAAAATATGGTATTTCTTGCAACAGCGATTATTTCATATCATGTTAATTGAAAATATGATTTAAAAGATGTTGTTTTAATAGTAAAAAATAGTCGTTGAAGGAAATAAAACAAGTGTATCTAGGAATGACCTATTATATTATACTACTAGTGACTTGAAGGTAATGGTGATTCAGTGGTAACGCGCTCGCTTGGGAAACCAAGTGAAGCGGGTTCTACTGCAGAGTCTCGCACTTCTGATATTTTCAGGTGTAAATCATTTAAAACAGTATTAACGTGTACTATCGTTTGGCGCAGCTTGTAGTGACCCTACTTTCTTGCGCCAGCGGTCGCGGGTTCAAGTCCCGCTGTGGGCATTCATTTGTTAAACTCGAATGTTCGTACTCCAGTGATGGGTGTTTATATTTATAATACGTATGTATTTAAACTTATATAATATGTAGTATATCAACTTTAAATATCTGTAACACAAGCTTCGTAGCTTACCACGGAACTAGATGGCGCTGTGTGTAATAATGTCCCAACATATTTATTTATTTATAATCTGTCTTACGGTAAATTAAAACATTGTGTGAAAAATCCATATCAAAGCTAACAATTTTTCGAGAAAATGCGAAGTCTCGTAGTAAACCAGTTGGCCTACGTGCAGGAGGATCATAGCTGGCTATGAATGAAGGGTATATAGGAGGCTTGTGCCCAGAAGTGAGAAATGTGTCCCGTCTAGTTTACGATCTTAACTTACATATACCGGAATGTAATGATTTTAATATTTCTATTCAACAGTTATTTTACAACCAAGTCTTATAGTTCTCATCTCATATCAATGACGTGTCACCTGCGACGTGCCACAAAGTTATAATGTATTTATTTCTATGCAAATAACCTTTAAGATTTACCATCTACTAAGTACTTTAGTTAGGGAACCTTTATTTAATATTAAATTATCTATAGATATATAAAAGCTTCAGACTCTATTCCTCACGAGATAGTCGTACCTTCATTATAATAGCGCTATATCCATTAAGAAAAAAGTGGACGATTGCTTATGACTCGTACCAATCGTCCACTCCCTCTTAACTCCTGGGTATGTAAAGAAACTTACTAGTTTATTCACATCCCATCAATATCTAAATCAATCCGAAATTTTCCACTTAACAGTTTACAAACACATAATTTCTATAACAACACTTCTATATAAAACCCACATAAAACATCGAGAGCAGTAAACACCTTTAAAAATCTCTATAAAATTGAAACTATAAAAATTATTACGAGCAATAAGCATAATAGGCTGAAGACTATTCAACGCAGAACATTTGAGAGAACACCAAAAGTTGCTATAAAACTTTAAAAGTTCCTGAAGCGCGGTCATTCACCCCCGCCTTGTTTATAACCCTTAAAAATAATAGATTTATTTTTGGACATACATACAAACAGTCATACAGAGCCATTATAGAATGTCACAAATATTTGCTTGAATTATTTCGCTAACCATTTTACACGAGTAAATACTTTTTAAAAGATTTTTTAAGTTTATTTTTGTTTTTTAAATCAGGACATCACGTGTTTTTTGTAAATGGCTTCTCTATTTTAGACAAATGGTGGTGTGGACGCGCGCCAACCCAGAGATTAAACAACTCTATAAACAATAGCACACGTTAGATCTTCATAAAATTACAACAGTTTCAAACATAATATACTTGTATCTAAAATATATTTACTCATAAATATACTTATAAATATACTAAGATTAGCTTTTTTTAAAAGTAATTTTTGTGTTTTCCAAAGGCTAAAGGGAAACTTGATTTCTTTGCAATTAGAAAGCTTTACATTCAAAAACTTTGCAGTAAAAGTGGTCGAGGTAGAGAATGAAGTCTTAGCGTTTTAAAAGCTGTAATGGCCTACAGAAAAATCGAAAACCATTCTATATGATAATAATAATAATATACCACAAAGTATAAATTGAGCTACTATGGAATATAAACAGTAAATGTCTATTTTAACCATTAACTCACCTTTGCCAAATGCATTTAAATAAAAAACTCCAAAAATTGTAAATACCGTTACAGGTTAAAAAGATAAACAAAGTTATAAAACAAACAAAGATATAACCCAAAAACTAGTTCCGGTGAGTAGCAGATTGATTACAAAATCTTTCCTGACCTCAACGAATCTTGTCACGAATCGCAATTTCCTGGGAAAATATTACAATTGATATTAAAATTAGCTGTGACTGTTCAAACACGACACGTTTGGCTTAGTTGGTAGTGACCCTACTTTCTGGGCCAGCGGTCGCGGGTTCGAGTCCCGCTGGGGGCATTCATTTTGTTCTCCAGTCATGGGTGTTAATATTTATATTATGTATGTATTTAAAAATTTATATGTGTAGTATATCAACTATTTGGTATCCGTAACACAAGCCTCGTAGCTTACAACGGAACTAGATGGCGCTGTTGTAAAAAATGTCCCAACATATTATTATTATTTAAAAACATTGTAAAGTTGGAAGTTCTCGATATCGATGCATTTTGACAGCACTAAACTTGACACTTGAGTGTGGGAATTTGTTAATCATTTACATTATATAAGATTTTTTCTTAATAGAAGATACGTTGTGCGCTAATTAAGCGAGGTCAAGGTCAGCGACACTGCCCCGCGATAATAACAAGTCTTTAGTTTTCATTATCAATGTTGTATTTAGACTAGTAAGCTATCCTGGTTTTGTTCACGTTTAATTATATTTATACCTACATATAAATTACAGGTAGCTGTATAACGAAAACAGATTCCCTCTCATTATTCTATAGAACTTCGACAAAAAATGTCATTTTTCGTAGTTTTTTCGCAAAAGGAAAAGCGGGAAAGACAGGTTAGTTTATCCCATTTTATATTTGGCTGTAATTTTAAAAGCTTTTATGGATAAAATAATAAAGTGAATAATTTCATCGATATAAGTTTAATCGGTTAATTTATTTATTTATTTATTCGGAAGACAAACAGTATTGAGTTACATATAAAACGAAAAAAGAATCTTTACATACACCAATAAGTATTGGCAATTTACAATTTCTTAAGGTAGGTATAATGTGCGTTAGCTTATTAAAGCACATAATAATATAACAGTACATAAAAATGTATAAGAGGACAAAATAAAAACACTACGTACAACTTCTAGTTAAAATTTTGAACTTATGTAGAGAATGATAAATGAAACTATCTTTTCGGATTCTGTTTAGAAAATCCGAAAAAATAGTTTCATTAACTTAATTTTATGTAGAGAATTTTTTTGTAGAAAAATGTCATAACGTGTTGATAGTTTATTTAAAACGCAAAACGCCGCTAAATATCAAACAATAAAAACATTCCTCTAAATTAAGATAACAACTATTATCTCAGTCGGTCGTTGACCTCGCGTGTACACAGAGCAGAGTGTGCGACGGAAGTGACATGGAAAGCTCTTATAAGCTCATCTTCATGAGAATTGTCGGAAAGATAAGGAATTTTTAAACGAACTGTGTACTTTGTCTGAAATTAAAGATATAAAAAAAATAATTTTGCAAAATAAATTATGAACATATAGTAAAATTCTAAGCCGAATAGGTATGTACAGTGTAAGGTACGTAGTATAGTAAAAGTTTTTTGGGAAATCTTATAGAAATAGAAATAATTATCGATACTGTCTGTCACAGGATCGTATCGCGAAAAAACCATGACTGATTTTAATGTAATTTGGTAGAATTATAGCTGATTATTCAAGGTCAACAAATAAGACACTTTTTACTGTGAAAAATATCTCATCTCTGAAAAAACTATACTTACTGACAATAGAACATGACTAGGGAGTAGAAACAAACCAGACCGGTGTAGGGTAAGTCACCGGTTAATTATATATAATATAATATCCACTAATATAAAAAAGTATTTGAAGTTGTTAATCTGTGTCTTCTTGTTACATGTCCTTGATTACAAATACAAGGTAAAATCATTTTTTTATAAGTTATCTAATTAATTAGCGCCACTTATAAATGTTTGTGTCCCGACTTGTTGTGATACCACCTTTTTTGCAATAAGCTTTACAACTTGGCATTATGAAAGGTAAAGAATAAACAAACAGTCTTATCATAACAGTTTGAGCTACCAAATTCATAGATTTCACATACCGTGTGATGTTTAATAGCCGGTTTCTAATGGCGAGTACCTATAGATTTCTCAGAAATGAAATATTTTTCAGCCATAAAAATTATCCTATATCGTGACCCGAATTATCAGCTATTGTCATACCGAATTTCATTAAAAACTTTCCAGTGGTTTTCTCGTGATGCGGTCACAGACTGACAGACAGACATAAAGGCAGACAAAAATTCTAAAAATTATATATTTCTCTGTATAGATAATAATGACTATATTATATTTGATATTAAGATTATTAATTTTATTTTCGCTCTTTTCTTTATTATATTCCTATTATTTGATAGGAAAGTACTAGCTCCTGAAACACAGATTTCTAGTTCAGGAGCTAGGGCTGTGTGTAATTGTACCAATGTATTTAGTTTTCAATTAAGTCCTCTTTTTGGTAGGTTAGTCAAATCATGGTCTCTATACATGGCGATGAGAGCTGTAATTTAAAAAAGTTTTACTGAAATACGTTCAGCTGTTCTGTAAAATAAGAAGTTATTTTTCAACTTTTATTCTATCATAAAAAAGGATATAGATGTAAATATGCAACTTGTTTTATAAAATAAAACAATGAAGCGGAATTCAGTATTATTAGCGGAATATTTGCTTTATCATATTATAGATAATAATTTATAAACTATTAGGATTTGATAAAGATATCTCGTGCGCAGTAAACGTCGATGTGATTCAATAGAGCAGCGCTTCCCAAATCGTGGGCCGCGAATCTCTAGGGTTCCGTGAAAGGTTAGAGCTTGCGAGTTCTGTGCGAGAGCTAAATAAAACGTTGTCTGATGTGAAAATTCATTTAAATGTTATTATAAATATGTGAAAGAATTTAATTCACCTGCAGTTAGTGATATTTTTGGTGCAACAAATATTTGTATAATTATATACAAATATTTTTTATATATGATTTCTTTCAAGTCAAACAAGAAATTGCAACTATACAATTAGTTACTACGAATATAGAAAAAAAATTATGATGAATTAGGGTTCCGTGGCCAAAAATATTGGGAATCACTATAATAGAACACTGTACGTTGCTGAAGGCGGGTAATAAAATTAGTAATCGCCAGTTATTATAGGACCATAGTTTAGTACATTACATTAGTAGTTAAGATTTATAGTGGATGTAAACCCTTGATTATGATTGGATCTCTAGTTTAAGAGTTACATCACTATCATTGTAAGTGCTTAACTTTGTATATGTATGTTTGTTTCTTTATGAGTATGAAAAAAGCTCAAAATCAAATGGATGATCAAATCCATCGAGGATTTGGATAAAAGTACGCAGATAGACATTATATCTATACATAGTACATCCGAACAAAGGAAGGGTAAGTAATTTTAATTATATAATAATAAGAGTTATTTTATTTTATGTACATGTTAAAATTTTGAATAATGTTGGGAGTGGTTAGTGTAGTTATTGAAATGCCCGAGGCTACACAAGATGACATAAACGTTCTAATCTACACGACATATAGTTTTATAATATAGATATGAGTTAGTGTATGTCTTTGTTAAACAGGAACGTTTAATTAAGATGAAATTGAGCAGTTTTTCCGACGATGTTTGTTCATTATTTTAAAATAAAATGGCTAGTGGCAAGGCGGGGCATACTCCATAACTTTTAGTCTAACTAAACTATTTTGATCTATTTCTTATATTATAAATCTGAACAGTTTGTTTGTTTGTTTGATTGTTTGTTTGGTTGTTTGTATGTTTGTTTGTATGTTAGTTTGTTTGGTTGAACGCGCTAATCTCAGGAACTACTGGTCTGAATTGAAAAATTCTTTGTGTTGGATAGTCCGTTTATCGAGGAAGGCTATAGGCTATATAACATAACGCTACGACCAATAGGAGCGGAGCATCAATGAAAAATGTTGCAAAAACGGTAGAAAAATAGTTCTTTTGATTTTCAGCCATTAGAACGCGAGCGGAGCCGCGGGAAAGGCTAGTTTAATATAAAAATGACAAATAGAATCAGAAAGTGATACATTTAGAAGTGATACAAGATCAATCACGCAAGGGCGCGTCGGCGGCAATTATTCAATTATAGTGCGATTGTTATTGATGGTGACAGTTGTGACTTGTGACAGTTCTCGCGGCGGCTCGTTTGAGACCCCCCGCGGTGTCAAATGTCACGCTTGCTAATTTTATTATATGTCTAATTTGATACTTTTCATATTTTTTGTTCATTGTTATCTAGCTGTTTTGTTAATTTAAATAAAGGTTACAAACATTAATTTTTTATAACGTTTGTCAATTTTGCAAAATGAATTCAAAAACTTACAAAAAAAAATGATAAAAGCGAGGCAAAATCAAAAGAGCACCAAAGTATGTCTCAATATTTTAAACATTTAATATCTAATGATTTTTTCGATTGCATTCAAAATTAATATATACAGATTCGACACTTCAATTAAAAACACATTCAGTTTAAAACAATAAAAAATATATAAAAAGAACTCCCCTATCGCAAAAGAAGCAAATACATAAAATACAACAAAAAAATCCAAAAAATGTGTTTTAAGTGCATTTACTTTTATTTTGAGTTTTTGTCAGTCTGTGTGCGGAACGAAGCACTATAGTCACTGTAAGCTACGAGCACGACGCACGAAGCCCTAGATTTTCTACTATAAATGTCACCGCCATAACTTACGAGTATCATAGTCGCTCAACTATTTCGCTAACTACATGACCACAACTATGGAGATTAAATTATATTAAAGTGGTTCGTAACATATAAATTGTACTAAATACGCCATTAGATAGAATGATTTAATATTGATAAAATGATTAAGCGTACTCGGCCATTTTATGTACCTATACAAAGGTACCTATACAATTTTTTTTAATTATATTTACGACTTGTACAGTAATAATTAAATGTACATTTGCTTTGTATATATAGTTAAGTTTATGTTTCCTTTATTGTAAATAAAAAAATATTTTTGTATCTCATAAGATTTGCGAAACTAAGATCTTACTAATAGTAATAATTCAGCCCTTTTCCACGCTGCTTTCCGTCAATAGGGGAATTTGGCGTTAATCCAACATATTGATCAAAATAAAAGAATCGTTTCTTCTTCACTATAAAATAAATACTATCGTGTTAAGAATAATTTACACATGAATCTATAGGAGGTGTAAGATCCGGAATCAGCGCGTTACCAATGGGGATCAATGCCATAAATTATTTACACTGTGCTTTGCGTAAATACCATTGTCACTGTAGTAAAGTTACAAACTTTACGATACCAATTTAGAGCAGTAATATTCTAAAATTGACATGAAACTAAAGCAATATATACGTTTAATTGATAGGTGTTAATATTATTATTAATATAAGTTATACGTATTCCACTTTTTCCGTACATTTAATGTTTTGCTATGGATTGTAAACTATAATTGGCACAACTAGCATCGTAAATAAAGGATTTATTGTAGAGAGTCATGCATTTCAAATTTCATATTATGTATTTATTGTCTCTAGACACGGGCCTTACAGTGGATATACTTAGTCAAAGTTATAAAAATTTTACAGAAGTAATTTTTAACTAGATTTAGGGCAAATTAATTCTGCACATATAAAACTTCTTCTTGTATTACTCTATGTATTAAAAAAACCGCATCAAAATCCGTTGCGTAGTTCTAAGCATACATAGGGACAGACAGATAGCGGTAAGCGACTTTGTTTTATACTATGTAGTGACAGATTTTAAATAGAGCTATCTTTTCGACACTGCATACTCTCCCATGATATCTCTGATCATGATCGCTGTAAAACATTCGAAACGGGAATATTCTACTTAAAAATGTTATTCTCATATTGATATCAATTATTAACCAAATACAATTTAAAATATTCAACAACTTTGGAAGTTAGAGTCGCAGTAAATTAGCGGCAGGTCATTAGTAATAATTCAATGTAGGTACCAAATACTTTTAAGCCAGTTGAAAAACAAGTGCTGCGTTATAAGTTCAATAGTTTCTAATTAGCACGCGTCAATCATAGTTAACGCTCAGTGTCTACGTGACTGTACGAAAATTTAGAACTAGACCAATGTACAGATCTTCAAAACGACTCTTAATAAAGTGATATGTCATCTCCTATCATTCGTAACGCGTTCGCTTAGTAAGATGATTATTACTCCTTTAAAGGTGAAGGAAAGCATCGAAAAAATGCAAGCGTATCTTAAGGTGAGCGCGCGCTAGGCGTAACTGCACTGCAAAATATTCGTTGTATGAAATAGTATGAGACAAAACGCGGCAGTGTTACCACGCGACGCGGCGTAACAATGCAGTTACGCCTAGTGCGTGTGGACCTTAAAAGAACCTAGCAAAGGCCAGCGTGGTTGACCATGGTCTGATCTAGAACTCTCGAAAATCGCATTGAAAGGGTCTGAGTGAAAAAGAGGTAAATTTCTTGCAATTGCTTGAAGTTTGATCCCCAGATAAGTAGCACGAATTAAGAATTTGAAGATGTTTTAGATTAATTGTTGGAAGAATAGTAAGAAAACGTCATCGTGGAAGGGATATCACGTAGTGGTGGTAACGGCGAGCTTATATAAGCCTGTGCGCGCTTCATTCGAGGCGAATTTCACGTACTGTAAACTAGTGTAAGGGGAAACCTTGTCCGTTTGGAAAGTCTTTTTATTTTTTCTAAATTTCACTTCTGGTTCCTAAAATAATATTATATTTAAAGCGCTTATATTTATTTACAAAATTTGGTCAAAAGATAAAAAAACAGCATATAAGTATAAATATACATACAGTAGGTATATAAAATATTGCGAGAGCTAAGTTTAAAAAATTTTCAAAGTATAACCAACTTTAAATTTAGTGACCGAACTAAAACACAACTATGAAGTGTATAGTTTACTACATCCCCCGTGCGGGACACGCCACGCGGGTCGCCGTAATTAGACACATTAGACGTGTACTCGCTCCACTGTTATCTGCGTCGTGAATTTATTTACAAAACAGCCTTTAAGTACCTTTAAAGGTACTTAAAAGCTGTTTTGTAATGAAAGCGATAATATAATAATTGATTTTGCTAGTTAAAGATGTATGAATACTTTATATAATATAGGTACTTGTATATTGTACGTTACATCAAATATGATTCAGGGTTCAGAGAAATAAATATTCGATTTGTCATGCAAAAGCATAGTAGCTAGTATGATGTTGAAGCTAGCATGTACGGTTGCATATCTGGAAGTGTTAGGTTCTATTTCCGGGTAGGGTACAGTGTAGTTTTAAGTATTTCTGTTAAGAAATTTTCAGAAACAGCTTGGCTTTGGGAAGTTGGCGATGTTTCAACCCCGTCTCTCAGAGTACAAGTAAAGCTGCCGGTCGTAAGCCTGATCTCTCACTGGTCGTGCCAAATTATCCTCATATCGGAATACGAGAGTGAAGGGAATATATCTACTATTATTGCTATTACTACTATTTATCTTTGGACCAGTTGGCTAGTCTCAATGAGATTGTTCGCTGTATCTGAGATCGGGTAAGATAATATCATTTGCTGAATCCTACATTATATTTTAATACTACATAATATTTTCTAGGGAATAAAAGTAAAGAATCTTTGTGTCGTCGTTATGATTACGGATTAGCTTAAACTCGTTAGCCTCAATTAATTTTTTATCCTAAGCAGAAATCGAAGTCGCGACCTTAGTCTCGAATATATAACTTAATTACTATTTTGAGATAGTTATCGCATTATTTATTGCAAAATAACTTTAACCGTTAATTAAAGTATAGGCAGATATATGGCCCAGTTCAGTTCATTACTATACGAGAGCAATCTAACATATGGAATGGAGGTTAAACTCACTAAGCTTTCGTTACATTGACCATATCTGGTATCTTAAATATCTGGTTCGATTATTAGTCGTAAAGCATTAAAAATTTCCAACGAAATAAAAAAAAAAATGATATTTCAAATATTCGCGTAAAACTGAAAAAAATCTAATATTGATTTAATAACCTCCTCCTTTTTTGAAGTCGGTTAAAAATAAACTATAAAATACTCTTCTCAGTTTTAAGTGGAGTCCAGTGCGACCGTGTCAAGATGCGAGATAGTAAAAATGTGGCAAATGTAACGAGCCCCAGATACAGTCGTTATCTTATATTTAGATGCGACGATATGCATCCAATTGTATTTTCCTAATTACATCAATGACAATAAGCCAGTAAAGCTGAGCCTTATTTTAAGCTTAACATTTCTTGTTATTATTTAAACTTTTGTATTATATTATAATATATAAAAATAGACTACACGTTTGGCGCAGTTTGCAGTGACCCTACTTTCTTGCGCCAGCGGTCGCGGGTTCGAGTGCCGCTGGGGGCATTCATTTTTTAAACTCGGATGTTTGTACTCCAGTCATGGGTGTTTATAATATGTATGTATTTAAACTTATATATGTAGTATATCAACTATTTGTATTATTATTTATTATATTTTAAAGCTAATCTAATTATTTGAATAACTTAATCAGGCTTTTAATAATAAATAAATATTAATTAGTATATTTATACTTAGTTTTGTCCAATAGTCCACTCCACAAATCCACTACGATCCATTCCACCAATCCACTACGATATATATATTTCTCAAAGTTATGAATTTAATTAAGTATAACATCGGTTGACCATATTAAGACATAATAATCTTTTTAAGGATCTCAGAGGTCAAAGGACGATTAGCTGGACCAAAAAAAGTAAAACTAACAAATTAAACGCACCCAGTTATTATATTTGATACTACATCGTGTCGCCACTGAGTCGAACCCGCGCTCTATCGACAGGACTTTATCACCGGTCATTATCTTTCTAATAGCGGTCGGGATATTTCATAAATCGCCGGTATCAAACGCCACATCTTAATAAATTAAGATCTCTATGGATGCTGTATAATTTTTCTGTTATTTATGTTCCGCAGCGCTTTGTGGCACCGAACTTATCTGATACTATAAGGATATAATTTAGACTGTGAACTTGTCACCCGCTTTACGTCTTATTCTCATAGGGTTGGGAGCTTTTGAAAGTTTATTAAAGCATACGATAACCACCTGCGTGATTAATATAATAGTAAGCATACGATATCCTGCGTCGAGTGCGGTTTTAGAGTAACGTTTACAATATATTACAATATTAATTATCAAGTAAGTCAGTCAAGTCAGTAGTTAGTCGTGTCGGAAGCAATTCTCCTAGGTTGGTAGTATAGCTTTAGATTTTTTAAAATTTATTTACAAAATAAACATATTTTTTCATTATATTTATGCAACGAGACTATTTGAATTTTATATTAATTTATATATAATTAATCTTCAAAGTTATAAAATAACTTTGACCCTAAAATAATAAACAATAATTAAGTAATTACATTTTGTGTCAACCCTAATCCCGAGTGACCCGAAGCGGTCCTTTCTAACAGAGGTGCGTGTTACAGACACGCATCAAAACGTTATTTTATAGTATTCCTAGTATTAACTGTTGAATATATATCACTTTTCTTGAAGTAAGCAATACAATACTACATGTTAATTAAAATATTTATTGTTACTTAAAGCTTACGCTTGCCTTGCTCAGGCTTTAAGTCTACTAGAAAATGGATATTAAGGGCTTGTCTCTATACATTCCGACACATAAATTTTTAACCTTAAGTAAAGACGCACTAAAAAGGTTTTAGTGTTATTATATTTAGTGTATTAAGTGAAAATTTTATTATTTAGTAAAAGTTTTCGAACTACAGGTTTCCTCACGATGTATTTTTTTGTGTTTTATTTAGCTCTTTTTATCGTCCCACAGCTGGGCACGGCGTTCATTTAATACAAAGGGGGTCAGGCCATAGTCCACCACGTTGGCGGACTTTACGTGTCGTTCGTCGTTATTTTTTCCTTCATCGTGATACAAGTGGTAGGTAATTACTTATTATGTTAGTAATGATTCGCATATGAAAATATCAAAGGCACGACTCGGGATTTGAACCCACTCGGTTTCCCAAGCGAGGTGGTCATCGTTGGGCTACCACAGTTTTCAATAATCATCATCATCATCAGCCCTTTTTTTTTAAATTCCTACTGCTGGGCACGGGCCTCCCTCAGTACGAGGGGGATCAGGTCATAGTCCACCGCGCTGGCCTAGTGCGTGTTGGCGGATTTCACATGTCTTTCGAAAACTTGTCAGGTTTTCTCAGACATGCAGGTTTCTTCACGATGTTTTCCTTTACCGTAAGACAAGTGGTAATCATGATATAAATGATTTGCACATGAGATCAGAGGTGCGAGACCCGGATTTGAACCCGCACTCGGTTATCCAAGCGACCGCGTTACCGCTGAGCTACCACTGCCTTTTCCTTTTCAATAATATATAATTAATATTAGTGCGATTATTATAACAAGCAAGTGTTTACATCCAGTCCCGACCTACGCGCCGCGTGTTATTACACAAAGAGCTCGGTTACGGCAGGATTGGGTCTCAAATATTATCGCATGGAAATTACTGTAGAATAAATATTGTTTGCGAAATTTGTAAGAAAATACCCAGTGTGAGGGTTGTCTTAAGAAATATCGATGAATCCACTAATAGTATACTACATTTTACAATAATCAATCAATAATGTTGTTGAAAATAACATGTTACATGAAAGTGAGAGAAATGTAATGAGTAATTTATATTATATGATTGAGCAATTAGTGGCTTAACTTAAATTTTGGTTAATGCTTTGTTGTAAAAACTCTTCGATGGATAAATTGAATAAGATATTCTAAAAATTTAGTAAGAGAAATATATAAATTTGTCAAATTATAATGATATTCTAATAGCAACTTGTTTATATTTATATGAGCTTGATAATTCCATTTACATATTTATAAGTGTTTTCGATATCAACAACAACAAACTTTTACATACATTTATATTTAAATACATAAATATTTAATTATGTTAGGACATTAACACGCAGCAGCATCTAGATCAATGGTAAGCCATGTTATTGCGCTAAAGATTCCAAATAGTCGTTAGACTACACATAAATGATCTTAAAACATACATATTGTATGAATGGAGTACAAATATTTATGCTAATCCTACAAATGAATGCCTCCAGTGGGACTCGAACCCGCGACCGCTCGCACAGCAAGAAGAGTCCGTACAAAATAAGACCATCATGTCATATTATCATGAATGACACATTCAACACCACACTTTGTAAAACAAAACTGTTCACACCTTTGAAGGCTCTACATAATTTATTGCTAAATAACCGTGAAAATTGTCGACAACTATTATAGAGGGGAATAAAATTATACGGTATCGACTATCGAGTGTCGACGTAACGGTAACGACACTAGCACACTTAGTGGAAAAGCTTACAATCGATGTTATTGTTAGCCTAATTGTAAATAGAAGTGAGCTAAATTGAATGCGGCGGATATTGCGCTCGCTGAGACTTGCATTATGAATATATTTTAAAAGAAACTTATTTTAGGGTTATATACATCCACTAAAATGGCACGAACCCCTTACAGGTTGCTTCGAGTAAAAAAAAGCATGACTAGAAAATGTTTAAATCTAATATGTTTTTTTTAATTTTTAAGTTATTCTATAGATATATTAAGCCCTTCTTAACATCCCACAGCTAAGTACGGGAAAAAGAAGGGGAGTCAGGCCATAGACCACTACGCTGAACAAGTGCGTAGGTTCTTTCAGACATGTAGGTTTCCTCATGATGTTTTCCTTCGCCGTAAGACAAGTGGTAATCATCATGAAAATATCAGAGTTGCGAGACCCGGATTTGAACCCGCACCACTTCTATTAAGTCACTATAGCTATTTTATAGTTTACTTAAAAAAGAGATATCTTTCATCAATTAAATTTCTTCATAATAACATGTAAAGGCCATCGATTTGGCGACCTCAAGTGGGCAACTTCTAATACACTTTCAATGGTGACAAACTATCATCACTACATAGTATAAAACAAAGTCGCCTTTTCTGTCCCTATATCCCTATATCCCTATGTGCGCTTAAATCTTTAAAACTACGCAACGGATTTTGATGCGGTTTTTTTCAGTAGATAGAGTGATTCAAGAGGAAGGTTTATATGCATAGCTAGCGGATCCCGCGGCTTTGCCTGTGCTAAATCTAGTTTAGAATAAATTAGTTTTTAATAATTTATTCTAAACTAGATTTAATAGTTTAGAATAAAACCCAAATACGCACTACGGGTTGTCTGCGAGATAGCGGGCTAAAATATTCATCGCTGTATAAGGCGAGGGCTTTACTTCACGCTGTTCTCGTCCGCAACGCGACGTGCTAAATATTTATATAATGGTACAGTTTCCGCGGTAATTGATTCTAGTTGTAAACACGTTCGCTTTGTATCTGTTTTGGTTTAAATTTACATATTATGATCTTTAATATGATAAGATATTATAGTATAAGCAGTTCCGATTGAGTGAAGCTTAATCGGAACTAATTATATTATTGCTTTCGATTTCAGTGACAGAAATAGAGTTTGAAAAGAACTGCCCTAACGCTTTTTATCGATTATTTTATTTGTATTATATTATAAAGGTGTTGATTAAGCTTAAGCTATCTTATATCTATAGATTCGAATTGAAGCGGTGAAAGTGAATTAACAACAGTTCTAAATACAAGTTTTTGGATGTTTTTTTTTTATGGTAAAAAGGGGCCAAACGGGCATGAGGTTCACCTGATAGGAAGTGATCACCTCCGCCCATGGACATCTGCAAGCCAGGCTTGCAGATGCGTTGCCGGCCTTTCAGGAAAGGGAGGGATGGAGGAGGGAGGGAAGTGGGAGGGAGGGGGAACGAAGGCGGAGGATTAAGGGAAGAGGGAAGGGGGAAGGAGAGTGGGCATCCCGGACTCTCACTCACCGGACGAAACGCGACAGCATAGCTGCCACTTCACTCCGGTCTTCTGTGAGAGAGTGGTACTAATGAACTATACGGGGCGTGCCGGCCCATTCGGTTGCTACCCGAAGGTAACAAGCATGGCACTACCACTTTAATTTTTAATGTTATGTTGAATTTGTTATTAAAAATGTTCTCAATTTTATTGTATAGAAACATCATGAGATATATGTAGTTATTCTAAAAAGAAGAGAAGAAATTTTAAATTCAAAAGAATACTATGTTATTATACAATTATTTACTAAATTCCTCATTATTTAACAGAGATTGTAAAATATTTTTTATTAATCACGTCATTTAATGAACACTCATTTTTGTTTTACGAGATAGAAAATTTAGCGCTTCTTGATGTTACGACAAATACGAATAATAAATCAACATTTCCTTCGTATAAAAAGAGTCATTTTTTCATATTATTTTGATCGTCTTAATTAAATAACTGTTACAAATGACGCTGAAAACTTAAAGGGACTATTAGTAGGTCGTTAAATATGTCGTCGAATTAGCGGCTAATTTACGATGAGAGGAAAACTATTATTAGCTACTGATGTTTGCTTTTAGTTACGAGAGATTTAGTTTAAGCTTTCATAATATGTTATAGCGAATATGTTAAAAGTGCTATGTTTTTATTGTGTCTACACTGTACGGGCACCACAGACTAAACTATGGCTATTTATGGGCTTTTTGATTTATTTGGAGTATTTTAAGTTTTAAAAATTTATTTCTTTATTAGTTTTAGTTACAATCTCGCATTTCTCTCTTGTACCAGGGGAAGGGCAGCACGGGGGGATTTAGGGAACTATGTAAGGAAAAGATATTATTTATGGCATTACATATGTCTAGTTATGCGAAGGCAACTGTTTTGAGCTTTTTTTTGTGCTTTTAATCATTCTTGGTGATGAAAAATGCCATTTTCGAATACTATAATCTATGTTTCTCCCATGATAACTAAAATTTCTTTAAAGTAAAAAATATTCTAACAAATATACACTAATATTCTTCTTTTAAATAAAATCACTTGGCGTTTCTAGGTCAAACATGATTAAAATCATTAGATATTATCGCTATCTGAAGTGTTCTCGAGCTTTGAGCTTTAACAATCCACTCGTCGCCACTACACTTTACTTACAAACCTCTTGGATAATGATACTTGTTATTTGCTTATTGCCTTAGAGTCTAATATTTATTATTAGTTTCTTTTTGTGAGCATTAGTTTCTTTCTGTCTGTAAATTTTATTTCAAAACAAATAAAATATACCAAAAATTAATGTTAAATAGTGTAAATATGATTAGCATAAAACTTATATTTTCTAACCAAATAACAAATATAATGAAATGTGTTGTTTTTAATAATAATCAAGTTAAAGTATCAATAGCACAAGTGACAAAATGACTGACTTGAGGATATTATATATACGGATATATACAGGGTCATTAACATCTAGCAATATAAAGCTCGACAACTCCCTATATTTCGTGTATAAGGTTTTTAGTACTAAGATACTTAGGTCTCTAGTAATCTGTAAGTCTGAATAATGCACTCACTTAGTTACTAAACTGATTGGAGCGTAAGACTCGCGCGGACCTACTCGTACCATGGGAATGATTTATGTCTCAGAGATTTAGCTTAGCAAGTGGAATAGACTGCAATTCATGAATCAACTCTATAATGGCTGTACGTCTGTCTATACCAAGTGTTGTACCAATATATTACCCTCATAAACCACTAGTGTCTTGCCCTTATTTCGCTCAGTTGTGTTCCTAGATACGTTTTAATTTTTTTGAACGGAATTCTAAAATAAAAGTAGTCTAAGACATATTATAATATCAGATATCTACCAGTCCATTTTAATATCAGTTATAAAAGTCCCGTCAAAATCGGTACAGCATTTATTGTTTAGGTAAGGGGATTTGCCGTAACAACAGATAGTCGTAAGTTTGAAAGTTAAATATTACACATAGACACTTAAATATCTATCTTCATCATCATCAGTCATTTTTAACGTCCCACTGCTGGGCACGGGCCTCCCTCAGTACGAAGGGGATCAGGCCATAGTCCACCGCGCTGGCCTAGTGCGTATTGGCGGACTTCACATGTCGCACGAAAACTTGTTAGTTTTTCTCAGTTGGTTTAATTTTAAGCCATTGTGCTATACACTTGGCTAAAAATTAAAAAAAAGGTATACGAGTAACTTGTGGTTTACGTTCTAAGAGATTGTGTGTAACTTAGTTTAGAGAGTTAAGTAAACTCTCCCTTATAACCAAAGCTGAAGGCAATAGCTAATAATAGATAAGAAATATTATAACATATAAGATTCACATGCTTCTAAAAATACCAATATTAGTCACATCTGAGTTGAAGCTGAGCTTTACCTAGCTTTATTCTAAGCTTTACAAATTTTTCATATATTACTATAAAAATATTATCAATATAAATGAATGAGTGAAGTAAATTTGCTTGTTTGTAGAAACTATTTTTGTTTTAAGATTATTTGTAACCGCCATAAACGTAAATTAGCTGGCGTATGTAGAACATCTTGAGACAGGCACAGTAGGCAATGTCAGTTATTCATTATCTATATAACTAATATTATAAACAATGCCATCTTCTTAGGTTTCCTATACAAATTTTTTATAACTAATAAAAAAAGTAAAAGAAAAAAGTCTAGAAGGTAATAATTTTGTGTGGACTATGGCCTAATTACTCTCGTATTGAATAAGTTTATTAAAAGCTCATTATAACGGTGATTTCGCACTGACAAATGTTTATAAATGAACGGTAACATCACTACATAGTATAAAACAAAGTCGCCTTTTCTGTCCCTATATCCCTATATCCCTATGTGCGCTTAAATCTTTAAAACTACGCAACGGATTTTGATGCGGTTTTTTTTTAATAGATAGAGTGATTCAAGAGGAAGGTTTATATGCATAACTAGCAGATCCCGCGGCTTTACCTGTGCTAAATCTAGGGAAGAGCCCGAGCGAAGCGAGGGCGAGTCGCTAGTATAACAATATAAGCAAGTTCACACGCAGAAATAAATAAATATGTTGGGACATTATTACACACAGCGCCATCTAGTACCTGTTTAGCTACGAGGCTTGTGTTACGGATACCAGATAGCTGATACACATATATAACTTTAAATACATACATATTATATAATAGTAAAAGCTCTCTCTAATCTTAGCAAAGTACTTATATAGAGTACAAACAAACTGTTTAAAGTTTAATTACAATTGGCATGCAGTGTATCCGCGGTCGATCTGAACCGGCGCTATTACTGGCCCTTCCGTGTAGTTTAAGACGGCCTTATCAACGTTATGGCTAATTACTAATTAAATTATTAATTAATTAAGTATTTAGGACAGGCGAATTTACTTTAAGGGTTTTCATTTAACTATTGGCCAAGGTTAAGGCTGACAGTGGTAGCCCAGCGGCGACGCGCCCGCTTTTATATCCGAGTGATGCGGGTTCAAATCCGGGTCTCGCACATGATTACCACTTGTCTTACGGTGAAGGAAAACCTCGTGGGGAATCCTGCATGTCTGAGAAAACCTAGCAAGTTTTCGAAAGACATGTGAAGTCCGCCAACTCGCACTAGGCCAGCGCGGTGGACTATGGCCTGACCCCCCTCGTACTGAGGGAGGCCCGTGTCCCGCAGTGGGACGTTAAAAAGGGCTGATGATGATGATGATGATGAAGGTTAAGGCTCTGGTTAATTTATATATATATAGTATATCAATTACCTGGTATCCGTAACATTAGCTATGTAGCTTACCACGGAACTAGATGTCGCTGTGTGTTATAATGTCCCAACATATTCATTATTATTATTGATTCAGAATATTAAGCTTTGAACTTACATTATTATTATTTTTATTTATGACTTCAAAGCTTCGTCGATTAAAAAGAGTTATAGAACATAGTATATTAACATATAATTTAAATAATGTGTCTGTCTGTCAAAAGTACCATCGTCTTAGTAGAATTGGCACGAAACTCAATATTTGATTAGAATATGAATATTTTTGTTAATAATAATAATAAGTATATTGTGAAGTTGTTGTAGTGACACTACTTTCTTGCGCCAGCGGTCGCGGGTTCGAGTCCCGCTGGAGGGATTCATTTGTTAAGCACGGATGTTTGTACTAGAGTCATGGGTGTTTATATTTATAATATGTATGTATTTAAGCTTATATATGTAGTATATCAACTATCTGGTATCCGTAACACAAGCTTCCTTCGTAGCTTACCACGGAACTAGATGGCGCTGTGTGTAATAATGTCCCAACATATAAAAAAATTGTAATAATATAAATAAAGAGGTAGAGTGTCCATGGTAGGGGCGGCAATAAGGAAGGGTCCACACGTGGGTGTCGTCGCTATCAGCACTTGAGCCAATTGAAACTAAATTGTTCGCTTATACTCGTACAGTTAGAGAATGTTATTAAATCCTTTTGTACCGTCCGGGGTGAGACTGTGACGGGTTTTTGTTAGACGGTAGCAGCTTCTATTCCCACTTAGTCCATTTAGTTATTACGGTACTTACTATCTCTATAATAAGGATAGAATGGTTAAAATTATCATTAAAAAAATTAGTAACAGATTTTTTTACATTCTGGTAAAATCTATCCATATATGTTTTCTTCAAATTTTCTACAACTACGTTAGATACTTTCGACACTAGTTTATATAAAAATTTAAAAAATAACTCTAGTTCTAACTCAACAGTTTTTTTAACTTCAATACTGCTTTTATAGAACCTATTTTAATTAAATGAAATAGATAGCTAAAATAGGTTTTAGATCAGAAGATATCTTCCTCCTCAAGAAAAGCAAAAATCGTAAGAAAAGTGTAAATAAACTTTAATCGCTCGCTCAAGAGACGTTGCAGGTTATCTTAAACTGCTTTTAATGCCGATAAAATTAATAAGCAAGTCATTAAATTGAAGTACTTTTATAAATATTGTAATTAGATTACTGTGTTCATACGAAGAGATAGTCGATGTTTCTGATATTCATTCCATACATTGTTTTTATGGACTTCGTCCAAAACCAATTTTAATATTTGTTTTATTACTTTAAAAGTTGTACTTCAAAGGTGATTCGATTCGATTTCAAGACAACAATTCAACCCTCAGGGGTGAAATTTAAACTTAACATTAAGTTTTAACTTGATTTTAAAGAAATTATTGCCTTTAATTTTGAGCAAACTATAAATAGAAAAGTGTGTGTGTGCGTATGTGCTTATTTCTTCTACCGGTTAACTAACTAACTTGATATTAAATCGATAGTCACTGACAAGATTTGAGTAATAGGATGAAAATATAGACTATAGTATAAATATTATAAAGCTATGCATTAGAAGATTAACCAGCCGAAGAGAAAAAGAAGTAGTCAATATAAATGTTTTCATTTGTAATATTAGAAGATATTATTTGTACACATTTGAATGTAAATTAATTCCCTACACAAATTTACGGTAAAGTAATTTGGTATGTTCGAGAAATGAAGTTATTAAATATTTAACTGCTAACATATAACGGTAATAAAAATTATAATCACATTATTGAGGTTACCATTGAAATTAACTATGTTTAATGTATTATAAATGAAACTATCTTTTCAGATTTTGTCGCGGATTTATTATGATTTTAGGTTCCAGACGTTTCGAATGCTTTACAGCAATCATGGTCACGGGAGAGACCATGATGAGATCATGACCAAAAATCCAAATAAATCCGCAACAAAATCCGAAAAGATAGTTTCATTTATAATGTCAAATATTCGTGTAAACCTAAGAGAAAGTATTATGTTTAATTTATCCAACACACGTGTTGTAACTCGAGTGCAATCAAAATCGGTACATCTCAGCTATTAGCAATGATTATGAGATAACGACGAGATAGCGACGCACGTAACGGCGGTATCGCAGGGTCTATCGTTAAGAGGGCCCAACCCGACTTACTTTTCATACAAACGCACGTTCGTGATTATGGCGTTGTAATAGATCTTTCTTTGAAACTTTTAACTAATAGGTATCTTGTGCACTATATCTATGTTTCCATCATAACAAGAAATCAAAATTTGGAGAAACAAGTTCAGTATAAACCTCCAAAAATCTGCTTTTTTGAACAAATTTAACCTGAACTTTAGGCGTTCATAATGTATTCGTAAATTTTAAAAGTAAAGAAAATATTGGCACAGAAACCTTGAAAATTTAATGAACAATCTAAACGACAAACTTTTATTTCACAAACTTGTAAGGCTTACTGAAACACACGAATATCCCGGAACAATTTTTATGAAATTGCCGCACACTATTTTTCGTTCAATGTTATCGCCTTCTCATGCGATTGTTATGAGTTACGCGGGGGGCGACTCGTGCGGGATCGGGGCGGCGGCAGAAGCGCTGCTCGGTCGCGTTCGGGTCGGGCTCGGCGGGGCCTCTGTTGACTGCGCGTAGTAGGTACTCGTCAATGCTGTTGCGTTTTATAATTTATTGTTTATTGAAGTTATACTTCTTTAGGCGCGTTATGAAAAATGTATGAGAGTGAAATTTTTCGATGCGCGGACACAAAATTCTCACGGGAGAAGTTAGCTAACAGTCAACAGTTTAGAGGACTTGCAACTATATTCACGATATTTATTTTCAACAATAAAATTTCTCGGGGTGCTAATTGCGAAAATGAGGTAAATTTTCAAATCCAAGATGGCGGACATCCGGTTTTTTTCAACAATGACATGGGTGTCATTTTCGAGGTTTCACGGGGTGCTAATTGCGAAAATGAGGTCCATTTTCAAATCCAAGATGGCGGACATCCGGTTTTTTTCAACAATGACATGGGTGTCATTTTCGAGGTTTCACGGGGTGCTAATTGCGAAAATGAGGTTCATTTTCAAATCCAAGATGGCGGACATCCGGTTTTTTTTAAACAATGACATGGGTGTCATTTTCGAGGTTTCTCAGGGTGCTGATTACGATAATGAGGTCCATTTTCAAATCCAAGATGGCGGACATCCGGTTTTTTTTAAACAATTACATGGGTGTCATTTCCGAGGTTTCACGGGGTGCTAATTGTGAAAATGAGGTCCATTTTCAAATCCAAGATGGCGGACATCCGGTTTTTTTTCAACAATGACATGGAAGTCATTTTCGAGGTTTCTCGGGGTGCTGATTACGAAAATGAGGTTCATTTTCAAATCCAAGATGGCGGACATCCGGTTTTTTTTAAACAATTACATGGGCGTCATTTTCGAGGTTTCTCGGGGTTCTAATTGCGAAAATGAGTATGTATTATTTAATGATGCCAAAGAAGTATAACTTCTAACGCGTGTAAGTACACACACACACTTTTTTTTTACATTCAACTCTTTTATTTCTAATTGAGTGATAACATCCTCAACTTGTAAAGTGGTGACTGGTGACCCCGACGTGATTTGAACACGCAACCTACTATTGAGAAGAAGTAAAACGTCATTTTGTAAAATGGGTAAGTACCTAGATTTTTTTATAAAGTAGGTAGCTATTTTTCAATTATTGCAAACGGGACGCGGGGCTATTTACATAAACCAATCTTAGTTTTAGTACAGTATAAATAAGTATGTAGTAATAGTAAGAGTATTGAGCTACTTTTACTATGAATGAGTATTGGATAAAACAAACATCATGAAATCGCGAAAAAATATATATGTACATAATACCTATTACCTATTATAAACTTCTAACTTAGTCGAATCTGTGTATTGAATATTTTTTGGAAAATCTAATTGAAATAGTCACTATTTACCATACAGAGGTCGATTCTAAAGTTTTTAGATTGTCTGTCTGTCTGTGTTCGCATCACGAGAAAACCATTGGACTGATTTTGATGTAATTATGTGTAGTTGTGTAGTAGGATACTTTTTACTGCAGAAAAATATCTCATTTCTGAGAAATAAAATAAAATCTAAGAATTTGGTTTCCGGTCTTTTAAACGCGGGCGAAGCCGCGGGAATTGCTAGTTTACTATAGACTTTCGTTTATAATATTTACTATAGTTTACTATAAAGTACATTTTATCGAGTTCTGTGAACATAACTACATGTTACAACAGCTGTTTTTTTTTTTTGCAAATTCAAGGTTGACCCCATAGTTTCACATAATTTCCTTACTAAATAATGTACCTACATATGTAAATGTATGTAAGTTTGTTTGTAGCTGTATGTATATATTATATGTATTATGTATGTATTTATTTTTGCACTTTTTTTATTTGCAATCATCATTATGAGCTACTTTTACTGTAAATGAGTATTGGATAAAACAAACGTCATAAAATCGCGAAAAAATCTATACATAATATACTAATAAAATTCTAACTTAGTCGAATCTGTACAATGAATATTTTTTGGAAAATCTAATTGAAATAGTAATTAATTAATTACGATACAGAGGTCGATTCTAAAGTTTATAGAATGTCTGTCTGTCTGTCTGTGACCGCATCACGAGAAAACCACTGGACGGATTTTAATGTAATTTGGTGTAGTTATAGCTGGGTATCCGGGTCAACATAATATAGGATACTTTTTACTGCAGAAAAATATCTAATTTCTTAAAAATAAATTCTAAGAATTTGGTTTCCTGTCTTTGAAACGCGGGCGAAGCTGCGACAATTGCTAATTCACTATAAAGTAGGTATATTTTATCGAGTTCTGTGAATATACCTACATGTTACAACAGCTGTTTTTTTTTTGCGACGTGAAGGTTGATCCCATAGTTCCCACATTATTTTCTTATTATATAATGTATTTCTTATGTAAATGTATGTATGTATGTATATATTAATATTATATATTTATTTTTGCACTTTTTTATTTATTATATAATAATTATTCTTTGTAGTTTATAGGTACCTACACCGCACCCAAATTTTTGCTAAATATACTTTCTTTTCTTACACTAAAGGGTTTCTGTTAGAGACCTATGAAAGAGATATCAGATAAGTCATCCTTTGTACACAATGTATCTAATTTCTATTTTTATATGTATATATTTTTTGTGTGGTACATAATTAAATAAAAAAAATTAAAAGATGTTCAATTCAATTCTCTTGTTATGGCTTCTAAGCGTGCCAGTTGAGCACAGATTACTTCGCCAATGTCACGTAGAATGGAGAAGACACTAAGGAGATTGGAAAAGATGTTCATATTAGGTGTAGTGTATGTCTATGTATTAGATATATATACCATAGCCTACATAAGTCATCTCGGATGTCGAGGCGTTGCTAAACCAAGCTGTCATATATACCTATAATACCTATATGATAACATCATCAGAACCCCTTTTGAGCCTTTTTCGTGTTTAGTGTAAATAAAAACTGCTAAGGTTATAATGTCTGCACGAGAAAAATGTCGAAAATTTTCGTACTAACTTACAATTATTACTCACTTCAAAATATTCTTTTGCATTCTGACAAAATACCACGACATTTAGAACTCTTATTCAATTATTATATATAAATAATGAACATAAATAGGTATGTACCTTATTTTATGATTATTATGGTGACTGATACAGTGACTACCTACCTAATTATGATTCATTTTACAGAGCTAATTGACCCACGTTTCCCACGCAAAATGCCAATGAGAGATAGATTTGATGATTGAAGATTCTATTGGATATAATATTTTGAGGGTTCCGTACCCAAGGGGTAAAAAACGGGACCCTAATACTAAGACTCCGCTATCCGTCTGTCACCAGGCTGTACCTCGTGAACCATGATAGTTAGACATTTATAATTTTTACAGATGATGTATTTCTGTTGCCGCTAAACAAAATAAAATATTTAAATTTTAAATAATATTTTTTATTTCAATCTTATCAGTTTTTTTTAGTATTTCTTTTTCCAATGTAATAGTAATGTAGTTTTGTCTATACATGCATACATGTATAACATGTGTATACATACACATGTATCTATATAATAATTATTTTATATCATACTCGATGGAATGGTAAAAAAAATTGTTTACTTCAGGTATATTTCACTATTATTAGCATCTCCTATTCCAAACTCCAATAAAACATACCTATAATAAGTTATATCTATACCTATAATAAAATTCTAACTTAGTGTAATCTTGAATAATTTTGAAAATTCTAATTGAAATAGTTATTACTTATTACGATACAGAGGCCGAATCTATAGTTTTTAGAATGTTTGTCTGTCTGTCTGTGACCGCATCACGAGAAAACCAATGGACAAATTTTGATGAAATTTGGTATGATGATAGCTAGTTATCAGGGTCAACATATAGGATACTTTTTACGGTAGGAAAATATCTCATTTCTGGAAAATAACTACACTCGATGTATTTTGAAAACATTTAATTTTTATACATTTTCGCGCTTCATTGATTTTTTTTTATTTTGATGTACCCAGTGTCACTATCACGACTAAAACGAATCTATTGACACCACTCACATTATAAAAATACAAAAACCCGACTGAATAAAAGCTAGGTAACTAAAAAGATGAAAACAAGTTGACAAAGGAATATAGGTAGTATTATGCAGTCGGAGACATACCTACCTAGGTACACAAATGTACATCTCGCGACAAGGGTGAAACGTGTATGTCTCCGACTGCACAATACTACTTATATTCCTTTGTCAACTTATTTTCATCATTTTAGGTAGGTACCTAACTTTTATGCAGATAGGTTTTTTTATTTTTATAATTATTTTTTTTATTTGCAGCATTTTAGTTTTTTTAAATCGATATAGATCCTAAACGATCAGTCGAATCGAAAAACGTTGAGAGAAAAGACGTAGTTTGTTGACTTTCATTTTTTCCATTTTCACAACATGGCGTCCAGTAGTCGCCATATTGAATTTTCACTAACGTCATATCTTTCGTGACACTCGCCGGACTAAGAGGAATCGATTGACGAGTGAATCATAAAAATCGGCCCAGGTGTTTGGTCTGTATAGTGCTTCAAAGAAACATATATACATACATACATAGACTGATAAACACATTACCACTCTCTTGCGTCGCATAGTCGCCGCCGTTTAGGCCGCAACAAGCCGTTTAGGCTCTAGAGCATGCCAAAGAAATATACATACATACGTACACTCGAAAAACATAACCCTCCTTCTTTCGCAGTCGGGTAATAACAATAAATCAAAAAAAACAGAATAAAACAAATGAAGGGGGGCAAACATACAACAAACGTGATTTTTTTCGCTCGATATTGATAAGGGCGACAGGTATACGCTTGAAGTATTCCTTTATTTGTTCCCGTACAACAAACGTGATTTTTTTGCCGTTTTTATAGATACTAATGATTCGAAACCCTTCGACTCGCACTTAGCCGGTTTTATTTTTACTAAATTTCAATCTATTCTGTCAATAATCATCTCGACAGCCAGTTTATTTTATATTTTTTTATAAAGTGTAACAAAATACTTTAGAGTAAAAAATAAATAACCAACTGTATTTGATCAACTGCCTGTACCACGGTACAAATTAGTATCTACATAAACATACATATGTCGTCATTGAAACGGTACGTACATTGTATACAAGTATGTACGTTACCTTATTTCAGCATTCTCAATACAGACAGACTGGATAGATAAAGAATTTATTCTGCTTGTACTGCTAGGTACTCCATAAGCAGAATAAATTATTTACCTTTACTTTTTCATGGTCTGTTTAGGTATATCATTGATGAACAGAAAAAGTTCAGTTGCGCCGTTGCGCGTGTAACGGCCGACTACTGTGTGCGTTCGTACGACGACCAGTCGACCTATACAAAACCAGTTTATGCAGATCTCTCATTGTACGGGAAATTGATAAAAAGCGAGGCCAAGTTATACTGGAAATTGAGGCACAGTTTTTTGTTAGAGAGGATGCTGACTTTTTTTTGGCCCTTGAGGTATTATACGTGTACATAAAATACGAAATATAAGTATGTTATAAATCATTTCCATGTTGTAAAAATAGCGCGCGTACAGTAGGTAGGTACCTAGATTAGTAAAAATATAACACACACAATGATATAATATCTCCGAGGGCAAGCGCTACGTCCGTACTAGACAAAAAATAACATACTAAAATATTTACTAAATGTAGGTACTTATGTACCTGCATGCAGAGAAATTTACAAAACTACGGCTATGCACGGGCGAAGTCATAGTAGACAGGGAGAAAAGATAGGCACGCGCGCGATGTAATTATCATGAATGGCCTATGAATGGCATGACTCATCCTAGGGCCGACCGGCGCGCGCGGCGGCCACCCGCGAGTGAGCGGCGAAAGTAATCGAACGCCAACCGAGCGCTCAGGCGCTATCTCTCTCTTTTCGCTTTTCCTCTTATTCTAACATTGCGCTGGATGAAACAACAAGCTTTTCGAGCACGCTCGCGTCGAAGTTAGTACGACCGGGAAGGGCCCTCTTAATGGGAAGATACGTTTACACTGTAACGATTATAGTTACTGGAAAAAATAATTGACTTTGTTTATAAATGTTAGTTTTGTAACTATAAGTAAGTAAGTACCTAATTTAAGTTTTATTCATATCTTATTTTTCGGATTTTGTTTATTAGGATTTTGTTTAAATGTTGTATGGTATGGTGATGTGTAATTTTACTTCAAGAAATTTTGTTATAGAATTCGAGTCAACATTTTAAGCGGATTTTTAGTAATATTTTCAATTTAGTAATATATATGTAACTCTTTTACTGCCACTTTACTTTTAAGCCCAGGATTTAGTATAGAGAAAGTACGAATAATTATTTTTAAACTTTCGCTCTATAAATAAATAATTAGCGAATATTAACTGTTATACATTTATACACAAGCATTCAAAGGTTAATATATAGAAAATAGATTACCTATAAAGTTAATTATTTAGTTTAAAAGTTTTATTAATTTAAATACAGATAAAGTTATTTAATAACAATCTACACTAATTACCTTATACTTATCATGAAACTTATACGAGTAAGTTTGCGAACAACAATTAAGTTTTACAGAAAGTTTCCTGTAAACAGCACTCTAAAGTAATTAATCTCGGTTACCGCGCATTTTTCGTTAACTTTCATTTGGAGATAACGCAAGAACTAATTTCACTTTATTAGATGTACTGACCGTTCCATACTGCATGTTCGTGATAAGACTTGCATTGATTGTAGGTACTTCCGGTACATTTAAGAGTGTTGATAGTAAAACCTGGGTGTTATATGTACTATGTTAATGGGATGAATACGCATACGCACATACACTATCTCCGACCACTCTTTGCATCATATTCTAAGTTACTCTTGTACATATTAATTATAAAGTACCAGTATAATTATGAAACTTTTGTTCACATATTATGATTTTTTTTATGAAATCTTATGTTTTTAATATAAATAAATATGTGGGGACACAATGCACTATCCAGTTCCATGATAAGCTACAAAACCTGTGTTTTGGACACCAGATAGTTCTATAACTTATTATAAACACAAACACTTATTTATGACTAGAGCACAAACATTCGTGATCACACAAGTGAACGCTACCAGAGGGATTCGATCCCGTGACCACTGGCACAGCTAGTAGGGTCACTACCAACTGAGCCAAATGTGTCATCAATAAAGAAAGTGTAAACACATTTTTCAAAGCTTATACCATTAGAAATCCCGCGCCGCACCGATAATTAAAACACGGCCATATTTTTCCAATGAACCCTATATTAAGAGTGTTCAGTCAGATTGGAAAGCCTAGTTCATTTAATAGTTCCTAATGAATGTTCTAGATTATCTGAGAAATTTAATTTACAGCGCCTTCGAGTTCGAGGTACGTGGCTTATTTATCGTCGTTTGGTGTACACGTACCGTTAGTCTTCCAAAGCATGGGGGTTATGTTATGATTTGACCTAAGGAGACATTAGTTTATGGGAATTTACAAGTGGTGCAAATACTATGGGAAATTAACTCAGGATTTAACTTTTGTATTATACCATAAATGTGTACCATTAGATTTTCACCTTATTGTTTTAGCATAACCCAGTAACCATGTATCCTAGCTTTTACTGGGTGTTTTCCTGCTATATTATGAGACCTTTGCGACACGATTCTTTCGCTAGTTCTTCTCAGGTCAGAGGTTTCTTGACGTTCAGTAAGAAATTGTAACAGTTTTTATGCAGAATAAAATATTTTGATTTGATTTGATTTAGACCATCGACATTTCAATATTTAATTTATTATTTTTTTTCGAGACCGGTGAGCAACATTTTTGGTAAATTATATTATGCAATAAATTTCATTCAAATACGTTCATCCATCTAAATAATAAATATACGTTTTCAAAAAGGGGTCATTTTAAAAGTAGTGTCTACACCGACCACACTCTCTCGTTTTCAATCTACGGCTAACCTATTAGTGTTTAATCAATAGATTATTAATTATAAGCTTGGGTTTACACGCGACAAATTACCTGATTACTATCAAGTAATGAGTTTTAAACTGGACTGATTAAAGAGCTATCGGCGGAGGACGGAGGGCGGAGGGCGGAGGAGGGAGGAGGGAGTGGGTGCGACCGTTAGAATTTGCATGGGAATATTAATAACCTCACCTGATTATTATAGATTATGTTGGTTTTGAAAGTGTCCGTTCATTGAATTTAATGACAGATTGATCGTAATACTTTATACTATTCAAATTAATGTTAGACATGTAAGTTGATCAATTTTGTCTTGTAATTTTGTACAATTTAATTGTTTGTCAAATTGTATTCTAAAATAATCATGATTTATTATTTTAATGGAAAATAAATATTTTTTCTATAAATTAATGTCATTGACACTCTGTGATACTCAAAAATAATTTAAAGCCATATATCGCTAAGTACGGGTTCAACTAAGTAGAAATTCTACAAATGTATTTATTTTTATGTGTATACTAGCGACTCGCCCTCGCTTCGCTCGGGCTCTTCCCTAGATTTAGCACAGGTAAAGCCGCGGGATCTGCTAGTTATGCATATAAACCTTCCTCTTGAATCACTCTATCTATTAAAAAAAACCGCATCAAAATCCGTTGCGTAGTTTTAAAGATTTAAGCGCACATAGGAATATAGGGATATAGGGACAGAAAAGGCGACTTTGTTTTATACTATGTAGTGATAGTGATTTTCCATTCATGTAATCATATAATTTTTTAAAGGGTACGTACAAAAATGAAATGTCGTGAAGTTGTCATCTCTATATATTTCGCTTTCTTAATCTCCCGTTGATTATCAGAGCATACTTTTATTTAAAAAATGATAAAAATACTCCAAAAATACGAAAAACAAGATATGTTGATACTGAATGAAGCCGTGTTGAATGACTTCATCGCATTCGTTGACCTGTTGTTAACGTGACAGCTTCTCAGAACCGCATGCCTAATGATACAGGCACCCTTTATGCCAGATCGGGCCACGAAACTCTATAGAGTAATAAATATATTTTTTTATATAGTTTGAAATTGTATAATACAGACTCTCATTAAGTCTATATTATGATGTAAAAAAGACAGTGAGCTTAGCCATCCTATATTTTACTCTTTTCATTCCTTCGGACCACCTGATCTTTTGTATTTGGTTATTCAAATATGTATGAAAAACTTGTTAAGTATTTAGCATGTTTATAAAAAATGATAAAAATACTCCAAAAATACGAAAAACAAGATATGTTGATACTGAATGAAGCCGTGTTGAATGACTTCATCGCATTCGTTGACCTGTTGTTAACGTGACAGCTTCTCAGAACCGCATGCCTAATGATACAGGCACCCTTTATGCCAGATCGGGCCACGAAACTCTATAGAGTAATAAATATATTTTTTTATATAGTTTGAAATTGTATAATACAGACTCTCATTAAGTCTATATTATGATGTAAAAAAGACAGTGAGCTTAGCCATCCTATATTTTACTCTTTTCATTCCTTCGGACCACCTGATCTTTTGTATTTGGTTATTCAAATATGTATGAAAAACTTGTTAAGTATTTAGCATGTTTTATTCTGGAAGAGAAAAAAGGGAAATAGCATAGGATCTCTTTATTGTTTGTATGAACATTTTTAATATAATATTTGTTGTAATAATCAAACAATCTATATATTTTATTTTATAAAATAATAAGTACGGACAGAACCTTCAAGTCACAGGGCGTGTAGCCAAATTTTTTACATAATTACTAATTAACGTTTATCTCACCGCCTTTACAATACGCCGCCGTTACCGCGTCTGTTGAATGAAACCAATTCAGTCGTGTCGATGTTAATAGATATCGATAACGAGACCGAAACAGTTTATACTTGTAATTATATGTTATCTGGACTCTTGGGTTTTTAATCTGTTGTAACTTTTGTTGAGGCTGAACGTGCTTTATAAATAGTAATTGTAGTTTTAACTACAATTAAAACAATTTGCCAAGTTTTCGTTTATCTACACTAATATTATAAAGAGGAAAACTTTGTTTGTTTGTTTGTTTGTTTGTTTGTAATGAATAGGGTCAAAAACTACTGGATCGATTTTAAAAATTCTTTCACCATTCGAAAGCTACATTATCCACGAGTAACATAGGCTATATTTTATTTTGGAAAAAAATAGGGTTCCGTAAGATATTAGGGTTTTTCGGACACAAGGTGTAATCTATATCTATATTAATAATTTCGTCAAGGGGTACGGTAGACTCGATCGAAACCTTACCTGATTAATAAAACATAAAAAATAAAGATTTCGATTCGACAACATATATCCGCAAAATTCGGATTGTCGAGTATTTTGTTAAATTCTAATGATGCTGAAAGACAAATTGATTATCGAAATCGCCATATTGGCCACTCTAGCGAAGCGATACTGACATCGGATGACACGTCAATATTGAAGCAAAGGAACTCATTCATACAGCCATAAAGATTTACCTCTGTATTAGTGTAAATAAATAAAATAAAAAATAAATAAAATAAATCCTTTCATTTCTTGCGTTTACAAAAAAAATAATATCCTATTAACAATAAATCACAACAATTTTAAAAGTATGTTTTAATAAAATCATCTCACATCCAGTTAAAACAAAAATATAAATTCTAATGTTATACGTATTAAAATATAAGAATTTGTAATTCATATAAAATAAAATATATAGTATAATTAAATAAAATATAATATATTTACTACATAAAAAAAGAATATTTAATTCCTAAAATACTGCTAAGAAAGAATAAAATAATAATAATATGTTCTAAGTTTTAACTTATCAAATGATGCGTAATGATTTCTCATAGATGGCGTTATTAATCTATATATGTAATATATAAATGTAATATATAAATGCGAAAAACACTCCTCACGAAATCTCAAAAACTGCTGGACGTATAAAGATGAAAATTGGCAGGGAGGTACTTTATAAATAGTATAGGTGCACTAAGAACGGATTTTGCGATTGGGCCGGATTGAGGTGGTCTAAGGGCTATGGAAAGTTTGTATGAAATTCCTTCATTTTTTGTGTTACAAACTTTAAACTTGGCAGGGAGTTAGTTAATAGTTAGTGGATGCCCGCAAAGAACGAATTTTGTGACAGGGCCGGATTAAGGAGGTCTAAGGGCTCTCGCAAGTTTGTATGAAAATCCTTCGTTTTTTGTGCTAAAAACTTTAAATTTGATAGGGAGGTAATTAATAGTTTGTAATCGTTCGCTACGCGTATAAACATATTTTGCATCAGGGCCGGATTAAGGAGGTCTAAGGGCTCTCGCATGTTTGTATGAAAGTCTTTAATTTTTTTATGCCACAAACTTAAAATTTAGCTGGAAGGTAGTTAATAATCAGTAGACATCCGCAAAGAACGATTTTGCGACAGGACCAGATTGAAAAGTGCAAGGGCTGTCGCAAGTTAGTATGAATGAAAGTCCTTCACCTTATGTACAACAAACTTAAAATTTTGTAGAGAGGTAGTTATTGTCAGTAGAAGACTTTTAAGAATGGGTTTTGAACAGGGCCTGATTAAGGTGGTTAAGGGACTCTCACAAGTTTGTATGCTGTTCCTCTATCTTTTCTGCTACAAACTTTAAAATTGGCAGGGAGGTAGTTAATTGTTAGTAAACGTCCGCTTAGAACAAATTTTGCGACAGGCCGGATTAAGAAGGTCCAAGGGCTCTCGCAAGTTTGTATGAAATTTATTAATTTTTTTGCGCTACAAACTTTTTGGCAGGAAAGTAGTTTTTGTAGTTAAGTAGAAGTCCGCTAATAACGGATTTTGCTACAAGGCCGGATTAATGAGGTCTAAGAGCTGTAGCAAGTTTCTATGTAAGTCCTTTATCTTTTGTGCGACAAACTTTATATCTGGCGGGAAGATAATGTGTGGTCAGTGAACATCTACTAAGAACGAATTTTGCGACAGGGTAGGATTAAGATGATATTATGAGGGCTCTCACTATTTTGTATAACAGTTATTCACTTTTTGTCTTACAAACTTTAAATTTAGCATGGAGGTAGTTAATAGTTAGTTGACATCCGCAAAGAACAAATTTTGCGACGGGTCGAATCGAGGAGGGCCATCTTAGGGCCATAGCAAGTTTGTGTGAAAGTCTCCATCTTTTGTGCTATGAACTTTAAATTTGGTACGAAGGTGGTTAATTGTTGATAAAAGTACGCTAAAAACGTTTTTTTTTCTATAGGGCCGGTTTAAGGTGGTGTAAGGGTCTCATAAGTTTTTCGAAATACCTTCATTTTTTGTGCTAAAAGTTTCAAATTTCGCACTGAGTTAGATAACTTTTACGATACCTACTACAAATCGGATACTCCATTCAAAGGATATTACGAATTTAAAAATAATAATAATAAAATAACGCGCAGCACAGCGGGCAATGGGGAGAGGGAGTGGGAGCCAAGAGCGGGGAGAGGTAGCCGCGCCGCTCAGGAGTATATCAACGATGGGTTCTGAAATAGCTGGAGTAATTTTTGTAAATTTTCAGGCAATCTACAGATCAACCGATTGCCAGTGATCGAATAAAGATTAGTAGCGATTAAAAAAATTAGCGCGGGCGAAGCCGCGGGTACTGCTAGTACAATATATTCCTATTTTTAAGGAATAGTGTTGCAATAAAAGCCTGTTGAATTTTGTTATAATATGAATCAAAAGAAAACATCCCCTAGTGCAGGCTATTTTATAATATAAGAAGGTTAAAAGTTTAATTCAATTTTGTTGTATGTATGAATTAATGTTATATGAACAATAAAATATTTATGCTTTTATGTTTTTAACAATATCTTTTCACATTCACTCTTACAATATTAGTATGAAGTATCCCAATGAGATGTGATTGGGTCTGGAGTATCAACACTATAAGGTTTTGCTAACTTGGTGTAACGCGCGAGTAGTGGCCCACCCACCAACCTTGGTTTTTGAGTAAGAAATGCGGTATTACAAACAATTTATTTAATGTTTTCAATAAGACATCATAATCAGGACTTTGTTGATATTCATACAAGCACTTGTCATTACTTATAATGGATGTAAATTACCAATATTTATTTGCGTTTTTGTTGAGTACTACATAAATACATCAAAAAGTTTATCAAAATGAGTTTATTAAATAATTGCCCTCTGCATGGCGACTGATTATAAGCAACACTCTTTTTTTGGCAAATTTTATTGCTACCTGTAGCATGTACATATCTTACCGAGGTCATATTCTATTTGTGTACTAAATTTAACCTATATCTGTTCCACCGTTTCAGCGGGGAGAAGTAACAAACATACATACAAATGTTAAAGTATTGAATTGTGTAATTTTGTGTTTAAAGCGAGTATAGTAGCGGGCAAACGTTATTTTTCAAACCAGATTGACTAATAGAGGCGGCTTCTTTTCACCTATTACAGTCTCATTAATGTAATTACAATATAATTGTTAAACGAATATAGATTAGTAAAATATGTCAATGTTGAAGTCACTTCGCATTTACTCGGCGTACTTTGGTCATCTACAGTCGATTGTAACGCTCAAATATTAAGTACTACTACTACAGTGGAACTATATAACTAACGAAATTATTGCTAGAGAGGGGACTGAAAAAACTTAAATTTACTTTACACTTATTATATTTTCTGTATATTGTGATATTTAAATTTCATTTAAACCGACTACTACTACTAACGATGAATACATGTTTACTGGTTACGTAGTATCAAACAATAGAAAAAGCTACGGCTTATTTACAAATTCATAAATATTCATTTCAACGTTGCAATATTTAGAGTTCAAAATGAGTAACAAAGTGTTATTATATTTATAATGTTACATACTACAGGTTCGGGATCGGAAATTAAAAGCGTTCTCGCACTAAAGTTGTTTTATTTACACTTAATACACACGCGCAGTTTGTACACAACACTAGTTTAATTTAGTCTCTGAGCACTATAAACCACCACTTTTAATAATTCACTATGTTCTTCTTCACCTTTCCACTATTTCGTATCTCTTCGCAATCTTCACTCAACTCCGAACTTCAACTGATCTCTCGACACACTGCCGGCCTTTTTATATGCATAAATTTAGAACATTCTAGTATCGAAAATTCAAAATGTTTCTAGTAACTTCCAAATCTTTCCTGAAAATGCTTTATCTCTTTTTGACACATTAAAATTTGTAATAAACTGTTCTTGTTATCTAATTGTCAAAAGTTAGAAATTGACATTCGCTGTTGTAAGGCATGGTACAAGCGTGCTATTATGACGAGTTCGCACTATATTCCGCGACATTACCCCCTCCTAAGACATGCTCGTCTCGAGCATCGTTGTTGCCGTGATACTTGGCTAATCGGTCCACATGCACGATTTTAGCTGGGCTTCTAGATGTACGTTGAATTCGGAAAGTGACGTCGTTAATTTTCGTTATAACCTTATAAGGCCCCTCCCAACTGGGTTGTAGCTTTGGCGATTTACCCTTTCGTCTCACCGGGTTATGCAGCCATACCAATGAGCCTTCCTCGAAGTTCGTTCCTGTCGCCTTCCGGTCATAACGAGTTTTCATGCGTTCACTTGCTTGTAGTCCTGCATCTCGTATCTGCTCATGAACACCAATCATCTTCGCTCTTAGTTCACTGGCATATTCGGTTATGCAACTGGGAGTATCCGGCGGGCAACCACTTAACAGATCCGCTGGTAGTCGTAATTCTCTTCCGAAATTGGCAAAGGCAGGTGTCATTGCAATGCTTTCATGTAATGCTGTCCGGTAAGATAGTAGAAACAGTGATATGTACTCGTCCCAATCCTTTTGATGACTATCTACAACCTTGGCTAGATGTCGTTCTAAAGTTTGATTAAACCTCTCCACCATTCCATCGGACTGTGGGTGACAAGGCGTAGTTCTAGTTTTGTGCACCCCCATGATTTTACACAGTTCTTGAAACACCTGTGATTCGAAGTTTCTTCCTTGATCACTGTGCATTTCTAACGGAACGCCGAATCTGCAAAATACATCTTTTACCAAAGTATTTGCGATAGTTACTGCTTCTTGATTTGGAATGGCGAATGCCTCAGGCCATTTTGTAAAATAGTCCATCACAACTAAAATGTATCGGTTCCCGGAGTTAGTAATTGGGAATGGTCCTGCTACGTCTAATGCGATTCTCTCCCAAGGTGCCCCAACGTTGTATAATTTCATTGCTCCTCGGCTTCTGGTCTGCGGGCCTTTGACAGAGGCACATTGCACGCATTTCCGACACCAGTCCTCAACATCATCTCGACAATGCAGCCAGTAAAATCGCTCCTTTATCTTGATTAACGTTCTCCTTACCCCTAAGTGTCCACCAGAAGAACCATCATGGTAAGCTCGAAGTACCTCGGATACTTTTATTTTAGGTACCACTAGTTGGAGATGGCTATCATTTCCACGTGTCTTCTCCCATTTGCGGCACAATACTCCGTTGTGTAACAACAAACTGTCCCATTGTGCCCACAAACTTTTCGTAGCGGTGCTGTACTGTGCTATGTCAGTCCACTTAGGTTTTGGCCTACCACTACTTAACCATTCCATGATAGGTCGTATATCTCGGTCTTCTTCTTGAGCTCTCTTCATGGCTTCATCACTCCAACGTTCATCTAACGAGTCTGTTCTAATAATTTTAATTGATTCTAATTCCTTCGCCTCTTGTCTTTGACAGTGCTTGCAGTCGTCTTCACATGGTCTTCTAGATAGAGCATCGGCGTTGTTGTGATTTTTACCCCCTCGATGTTCTATATCGAACTGGAATTCTTGAAGTTGTTCAATCCATCGTGCTACCTGTCCTTCGGGGTCCTTGAATTCCAATAACCATTTCAGGGCAGCGTGATCGGTTCTTACCAAAAATTTGCGTCCTAGCAAGTATTTCTTAAAATGTTGTAAAGTTTTCACTACAGCAAGTAGCTCTCTTCGAGTAACGCAATAATTCTTTTCCGGTTTAGAGAGTGACTTACTGAAATATGCGATTACCACCTCCTGATCACCCTTCCGCTGGGACAATACACCTCCAATACCGATATTGCTGGCATCAGTGTCGACAATAAACTCTCCTTTTGTGTCTGGATACCCAAGGACCGGTGTTTGGCAAAGATGTTTCTTCAGTTCTTGAAAGGCCGATTCACAATTATTGTCCCATACGAAGGGTCTCTTCTCTTCGGTCAGTTTATGAAGTGGTTTGGCGATGTCAGAGAAGCCTTTTACAAATCTTCTATAGTAAGAGCACAATCCCAGAAATGCTCTCACTTGCGTTTTGTCCTTAGGGGTCGGCCAATCTTTCACAGCGGTGATTTTGCTAGGGTCCGTTTCCACTCCGTTTTCCGAGACTACATGTCCAAGGTAATTCACTTGTCTCCTAAAGAATGAGCACTTCTTTGGACTTAACTTTAAATTTGCTTCCCTTAGTTTATCAAATACTGCTTCGAGTTTCTTAAGATGGTCTTCGAAGTCACGTCCCACAATAATTATGTCATCTAGGTAAACAAGGCAGGCTGCTCCTAGTAATCCAGCGAGTACACGTTCCATCAACCTCTCGAATGTTGCTGGTGCATTGCATAACCCGAACGGCATAACCTTAAACTGCCACAACCCTTTTCCAGTTGAAAACGCAGTTTTCTCCTTATCCACGGGGTCCATGTCTACTTGCCAATAGCCACTCTTCAAATCGAGAGTTGAAAACCATTTCATACCACTGAGAGTGTCCAAGGTGTCGTCGATTCGAGGCAGGGGATAACTGTCCTTTTTGGTTACATCGTTGAGTCTGCGGTAATCGATGCAAAACCTTGTAGAGCCATCCTTCTTCCTTACAAGTACTACTGGAGAACACCAAGGACTAGTAGATTGTTCGATGATGTTATTCTTTCTCATGTCTTGGATCATGTCGTCAACCTCTTTCTCCTTAGCCCATGGAATTCGTCTTGGTCGTTGTCGAATAGGCGCTATGTCACCAGTATTAATTTTGTGCTTCACCAAACCGGTTCTTCCAATATCGCCGTCATGTTTCGAGAACAAATCTGAATATTGGTAAAGTAAATTTTTAGCTTTTGTCTTCTGTGAACTTGTGAGATGTTCTTCGCAGTCTTCTAAAAGTTTCATTGCTTGCTCTTTATCCTTGTTAAGCACCTTCTCATTCTGTTGACATCTGCTTAACCAGGCTATCTCTTCGCAAGTCCCCACAACTTCCCCTCTCTGAATAGTTTGCGTAGCGTCACTGGTGTTCAGCACTGGAACCATGGATGTCGAAGTTTTACCTACTACAACTCTTGCTGGGATCCACGAGCTCTCATCTTCATACTTCTCTATAATAGCGCAGCACCATTGACTACCTGACTTGTTCTGAGGTAAAGCGACAGGTACTAGAGTCTGTGATCTTGGCGGAAGAGCAGTGTCTCTTAAGCAACAAACTTTCCCCTGAACTCCACCACTTATCGGTACTTCTCTATTTCCGCACTTTAAAACTCCATATTTCATGTCAATCGTACACTGGTAATTTTGAAGAAAGTCCAATCCAATGATGCAATCATCCACGATATCTGCAACTATTGCGTTATGCCAATAGATGTGGTCCCCAATTTTTATAGCAATTTTTCTTTCCCCCCAAACAGGTATGCGCTGACCGGTGGCTGTCATAAGGGTGATGTGCTTTCTATCTTGCAAATTTTTGTCGGCAATGTGTTTCAGCTTTCGGTTATTAATGACAGTTCGTGAAGCTCCGGTATCCAGTGTCAGTTTACATGTCACTCCATTAATAGCGCCTTGTATAACCAAAGTGTTTCCATCTATTGCCTGTTTTACTTCTATCGGTGGGGTTGTAGATCCCCCGGCCAGCGCCCACCTCCTAGATCTGTCCGAGATCAATTCTCCTCTGACTTGATCGTAGGTTGCTACACCAACATCTGCCTGTAGTCGACCATTTTTCCTTGTATGGCAGTCACTTCGAAGATGGCCCTGCTCACCACACTCGTAGCACCTTGGGTTAAAAACACGTCTCCGGACGGATAATCCTCCCGTGGTAGCTTCCTGCACCCTCCAAGATCTAGAGTCATGACGCACAGCTTCAATCTCTAGAGCATGAGCGACAGCTTCCCTGAGACTTGTATGGTGTCTTAGGCGTACAGCAGCACGTACCTCCGAGTCGCGAATCCCGTCCACAAAAGCCTGCAGAAGAATGGTTTCTATGGCGGATGGCGAGGATTGATATGCCTTCCGTGCGAGCCTCTCAATCTCTATGGACCACTGCTGCAGGGTTTCATTGGCTCGTTGTGTACGGTCTTTAATTTGAGCCCTGTACACGTGCTCTAGATGACTATCACCATACCGCGACTCTAAAGCGTTAAGTAGCTCACTGTATGTGGTCTTCCTGCCAGGGTCACTAGCACAAAGCGCCTCCAATACATTCAGAGCCTCCTCTCTAAGTGCGACGGTAAGGGCAGATCGAGCTTCATCATCTGTCCATCCACTCGTCTCCTTGACAGTCTCAAACTGGATCTTAAAGGCAGCCCAAGAGGATTTGCCGTCGAAGTGAGGGACTTTAAAGCTCTTTGTTGATGATGAGCTAAAGTCAGCACTACGCGGTAATTTGTGAGTTTCTAAGTAATCCATCCTTTTCTCCATTTTAGAGAGTTTTGAGTCGTACTCCTCTAAAACTTCACCGTGTGTGACGAGTGTCGTCTTTATTCCCTCAACTTCTCTTTCAACGGCTTCTACCCTTTCCGTATTCTGTTGAAGAACGGCTATGACATCCTTGTGAATGCCCTCTTGGAGTGCGCGCATCTGTTTCTCCTGGCGGCGAGCCTGCTCTTCTTGGAGTGCGCGCATCTGTTGCTCCTGGCGGCGAGCCTGCTCTTCTTGGAGTGCGCGCAGCTGTTCCTCCTGGCGGCGTGCACGTTCTTCCTCGCGGCGCGTTTGTTCTTGCATCATGAACGCCATTTGTTGCAGAAGGGCGTTCATGTCTGGCGTGGTACTCTGTTGAGCCGCGGACTCTCCACTCGATGTACTAGGGCCAGAATCTTCCCTTTGCTGTTCCGCCATTGCGCGTGTAGTGACTCCTTCCTTCTCGTGCCTCGGTACTAACGGCATTTCCGATCCCACTTCTGACACCAATTGTTACATACTACAGGTTCGGGATCGGAAATTAAAAGCGTTCTCGCACTAAAGTTGTTTTATTTACACTTAATACACACGCGCAGTTTGTACACAACACTAGTTTAATTTAGTCTCTGAGCACTATAAACCACCACTTTTAATAATTCACTATGTTCTTCTTCACCTTTCCACTATTTCGTATCTCTTCGCAATCTTCACTCAACTCCGAACTTCAACTGATCTCTCGACACACTGCCGGCCTTTTTATATGCATAAATTTAGAACATTCTAGTATCGAAAATTCAAAATGTTTCTAGTAACTTCCAAATCTTTCCTGAAAATGCTTTATCTCTTTTTGACACATTAAAATTTGTAATAAACTGTTCTTGTTATCTAATTGTCAAAAGTTAGAAATTGACATTCGCTGTTGTAAGGCATGGTACAAGCGTGCTATTATGACGAGTTCGCACTATATTCCGCGACAATAACATTGCGTTAAACAGAGTTTTTGATACCAACAAGTTGTAAAGAGTAAACGTAGAAAGAAGTAAATGCCAATAGATGTCGTTATATGTATCGAATTGATTAAACTTGTGTGACATTTTACAACACACAGTGAAACAAAATAATGCATCTGTAATCAATTAATTTTTCGTATCTATCTATCTAATCGAATAATAATAATAATCGAAATCAAATTTAATTAATTATTGGAATATCAGCATCAGATGAATGGTTTGTAGTGTAGGTGTAGTCACAGATGGCGTTTTTACTTTTTATGAATTGTTAAAGCAATATAAATTATACAATATTTACCATTCGTTACTTTGCGCATATTTATAAAATAAAACAGTTCAACTATTTATGAATCTTCGCTTTTGTATGGGATAAGGCACCTGTACTATTACATTATTTCGTAATAATTTATGTTTTTTAAGTTAAGTTGTGTTCTTTTTGGCAGAGATATCCTTTGTATTATAATATGCAATTATAAATTTTAGAAAAAACTTGATTAAATCAGTTTCAAAGTCACCACTAAGCATAATTACAAGAGTTACCGAGAATTTATTTATTTTCTAAACTGACCAAAGCCTGTATCTCTACATATGGCAACTATTTACAATTCTAAAACAAATACACAAACATAAATCTTCGATCGAATTACTTAAGCAACATTCTAGTGTTGTAGGACATGTGTGTCCGTCTGTGCCTTCCTTGCTAATAAATCAGCTCGCATGTTTTCTAGACATAAATCCAGGCACGTCAGGTGAGCTAGATCTAGGCAGATCTAACATTGTTATCGGCACTATCAATAAATTTGTATGCTCTGAGATCGCTACTTCGGTATTCTAGATTTTGACTCATGCTTAAGGTCATACACCTATATACATACGTACATACTTTCCACGAAGTTATTTACCGTTTTATATATTACTAGCAATTCCCTCGGCTCCGCCTGCGTTCTAATCACTATTAAATAATACTTTCTTAGGTTTGGATTTGATAATCAAATAAATCCAACAAAAATCCGAAAAGATAGTTCCATTAAAATAACACTATTAAATATTTAGGGGTATAAGTATTTTACCAAATTATAAAAAAAGAAAAAATAACAATTTGGTCTAAAAAATTTTTTTTAGACCAAATTGTGATTTGATTTGATTTAATTTAAAAATCGGTTAAGCCGTTTCGGAGGAATTCGATAACAAACACTGTGACACGAGATTTTTATATGTATATTGAAGACTAACTTTCTCCGCGGTTCCGCTCGCTTTCTAAAGGCCGAAAATCAAAAGAGATCCTATTTTTCTCCCGTTTTTGCAATATTGATGCTCCGCTTAAATTGATCGTAGCGAGATGTAGCCTATAGCCTTCCTCGATAAACGGACTATCTAACACAAAAAGAATTTTTCAATTCGGACCAGTAGTTCCTGAGATTAGCGCGTTCGACCAAACAAACTCTTCAGCTTTATAATATTAGTATAGATTAGACTAGATTACCCATACACTTTAAATATTATTCAATATATCGATATATTATGTGTCGTAATTTTCTACTAGTACTTGAAAAGTGTAAAAGGAAGAATGCTAAGTTAATTTAAAACTCGAAGACATATCAATGAAAAATAAAAGATAATTTCAGACGATGTCAAATGTTCAGTGTCACCTAATGAAGTTGTAAGGCTCGGAGTAGACTTTTTGTGGGACCTGAAGTGTCGATCAGACGCAATTACCTTTCGTCCGCACGCAATCCTTCAGGATGACAAGCTAAAGATAATACTCCTGATATATTACTGCACATCTGTTATAATTTATAAGCTTCCACTAAGCTTTGGAAAAATATAAATAGTTTGAGATTTTTTATGTTTTTATGAAACTAATACAGAAACTAGTATTTGTCGATTAAGTTACGTCTTAATCTAAACATTTTTATAGTACTACTAGTAAATTGCCATAACTTCTTTGGTAGGGACGTGGATTTTGTTCACAATTAAATTTACTTTTTTATTGACCTTATTATTAATTTTCTAATAGATAAGTAATCTAAGCTCATTCGCTCCTTATGGCATTAGCTATGTGCCAGTCTCGTCAAAATCAGTTCAGCTATTTCGGAGATAATCTCAAATATACAGACAGACGCATGTTTTAAATATATTAAGTATCAGAACACTTTTTATATATCTATATTCTATACTAATATTATAAAGGTGAAGACTTTGTTTGTTTCTTTGGTTGAACGCGCTAATCTCAGGAACTACTGGTCCGAATTGAAAAATTCTTTTTGTGTTGGATAGTCCTTTTATCGAGGAAGGCTATAACATCGCGCAATAAGTAACAATATAAGAACGGAGCATCAATGAAATATGTTGCAAAAACGGAAAGGGTGGGCGTTAGTCCTGCGAGGTGCTATACGGCGCGCCTCAGAAAGAGTTTGGTTTCCGGTCTTTAGAACGCGTGCGAAGCCGCGGGAATCGCTAGTTATGTATAAAGTTGTTATTTGACATAACAAACGTTTCTTTTTTATTTATATAAATTAAAAATAATATTAATGTTGCTCCAACATATAATTTTCTGCAATCACAAACTCAAGGATTTTAAAACTAATAAAGTTAGCAGGTAATTACGTTCAACTTCGTGTCGTAGCCGACAGCGAGCACGTGCCGCCTCGATTGTCTCCATTCTTTGCGCCGCACTGGTATGCAAGTCATTATTATAACTAATTTTTATGAATGTTTTAATCCGATTAAAGCTATGTATTTATTGAAATCTGTTCTGGCGCCACATAATATATGACGATACGTTTGGCGCAGTTTGTAGTGACCCTACTTTCTTGCGCCAGCGGTCGCGGGTTCGAGTCCCGCTGGGTGCATTCATTTGTTAAACTCGGATGTTTGTACTCCAGTCATGGGTGTTTATATTTATAATATGTATGAATTTAAACTTATTATATATATTATATTATCAACTATATGGTATCCGTAACACAAGCTTCGTAGCTTACCACGGAACTAGATGGCGCTGTGTGTAATAATGTCGCAACATATATACCTAATATGGGTGTTTAATATTTTCTTACGTTTCTTAAATATTACTTGTTTTACTTCGATTTATACAAATTTAATATGTAATCGAGCTTCTTTATTAAGGCTAGTCTCTACCTCACAGATTTCAGGGTCCTTGTCTCCAGCACTTAATGAAAACCCATGAAATTTTTGAATTAGTTCTGCTTACTTATGGATTACTTATGGACAACGAGGGTAAATCGTTAGTTATCTATATAAAAAGAGAATCGTATCGTCACAGTGTGTCAGTTTTAAAATATAATGTTATTAAAAGTAACTTTATGGTATATTTAAATGAAACTATCGGGAACCAAAAATCATAATAAATCCGCGACAAAATCTGAAAAGATAGTTTCATTTATAATGTCAAGTATTCGCGTAAACCTAAGAAAGTATTAACCTTATGGTATAAAGTTTATACTTATGCAAAAATTAAAGCTTATCATAGGCGTCAAAAAAATCGCATAATCAAAGTGGCGCCTGTCCGGTACCCGAGTAAATACTAATGGTCTCGTAGGAATGCTCGGCCTGCATTGCTAATATAAGGAAGTTAATTGAAAGATTGAGTTATATCTCGACGACATGCGACTTGATTTTTTTATGAAAGATGATATTATTTCAATTATAAAGTTGGATCGACGCCGGGCTTATATAATTAAACAAATCATTCGAAAAGTGTTTTTTTCTTATGTAAATAATTTTGATATTTGTGGGTTTTGTTATATTACATTGTGCTATTTCAGGACGTCTAAATCTAAAGGAGTAGATCCCACAGATTGCTTCGAAACGGTTTTAAAGTAACTAACTATACTACAATAATTAAGCGTCTTTCAAACCAAAAAATATAATAAACTTGTACTCAACCCTGCAAATTATAATGGTTTTCTGGTGGTCCAGTCACAGAAAGACAGACAAAAATTCTAAAAACTATTTCCAAAAAAAAGTAGAGTATCGAATAAGTTAAAATTTTATAATATTTAATACACTTATTTATTTTTTGAAATCGGTAAACTGTAACGACTAACGATCTACTTATTAATGACGCTACTAACAAAAATAAATGTTTAAACATGACATTTTCCAAATTAAAAACATTTTTAATTAAAATATTTCTCGCAACGAAAACGAATAGCCGTATTAGTAACTGTTGGTTTGGAAAATAACAGAATTAGTTTCGGAGATAAAGTGCTTCGAAGTAAGTTATTCATAGTTGGCAGAAGTGAGAATGTGTATGACGTAAAGTCACTTGCTTTACGATTTGTTTGAGTTTCAAAGTATTTCTGAATATTTACAAAGTGCGTTTTGTTTTCATTGAAGACATCCGCCCGCAGTCGGATAGCTACAACTGTACAATTAGGGCAAGGAATCAAACTGCTTTGTTGTTTATAGTTAAGTATAATAATATTAGATTTAGTTCAAGGTACTACGAATACTATATTACATTACTAAGAATTAATGCAATACATTATTAAAAATGTATATGACAGGCATGTAGTAGGTATATAATATATTAGGATAAATTTTTTTTGTAGTATAGCTAATTATTCGCACATTAAATCGTACATTCTTCAAATAATTATTAAACCGGTGATAGCGAGTTTGATTTTTTCTTGGGTAATTCATAAATTCTTAATTAAATACTTAAATATTTTCAATATCAGTAAGGGACTATATCTTCATAGTCTTCTAAATCTCCAACTCCACGCAGCGCTGGGGGCTAAAACTAATAATAAATAATAAATAAATATGTTGTGACATTCTTACAACAGTGCCATCCAGTTCCGTGGTAAGCTACGATACTTGTGTTACGGATACCAGGTAGTTGATATACTACATACATATATAAGTTTAAATACATACATATTATAAATATAAACACCCATGATAAGAACAAACATTCGTGATCAACAAATGAATGCCCCCAGCGGGACTCGAACCCGCGACCCCTGGCGCAGAAAGTATGGTCACTACTAACTGAGCCAAACGAGTCTACTCTGGTTCGATCTAACTGGTTCGATTAAAAATAAAGTCATTATAAAGTGTTTGAAGCGTGAGCAAAAGGCTAGAAGTAGACCGAGACCGTAATGGCAAGTAATTACTGTACGATCAACGCGCCTCAGATTTACCTATCGACTACCATAAAACCGCCATAAATAACACCTTGTTGTAGCCTGTTTCTGCGTAGATACAGTCTATTGTGTTTAATTATGTGCGGAGATATATTAGCTATATTTATTGCATAATGCATAAATACATATTGCATAATGAAACCAGTGGTAGTGTAGTGGTAACGCGCTCGCTTTGGGAAGGAAGTGAAACAGGTTTAAATCCTGAGATCCGGGTCTTGCACCTCTGATAAATTATGTTTTATTTGTCGATGAATAAAAATATCACCAGAAAACTTTGCAGTTTGCCTCTAAATGTAAAGGAATGATTTTACTGACTTTTTTCACAAACATTATCGTACCGGTAGGTTTTTGCAAAATGATTGTAGATGTTAAATAACAACCTATATAATATACACAGACAATTATTTCTTTATTACATTTGAGAACTAATAGTGGAAAATGAGAACATAAGTTTTTTAAACTTGTTTGAATATACACTCTTTTTTACTTTGGTAAAGTAAAACTGTTAAAGTATTAAAAATCCAACCAACGACTTTCGACATAGAAAAAAGATGATTTGATTTTGGAACATTTGGACACTTCATTTACATTCAAGCAATACGTATAAGTAATTGGAATAAAAAACATAATGAACTCATAATCAGTTCACGGGTTTTTACAGAACCAACAAACAAACGTTCATTTGTAAAGGAGTCACTTTTTGCGTCTAACTCAATATTCATAACAAGCAATAAGAATACGTGTATATTGCCGCGCTAATAACCTGTGGGAAGAAAAACGGCGAGATGGATTCGGTACAAGTTACAGACTGACCTTATAAGAAATATACAAAAGATTTACAGTATTTAATTAGTTATTCTACGTTTAATCAACAGACTTTTTTTTATTTGGTCCATAGGGTGTTAGGGGTAACTCCTTAAGAAAGATGGTAAAAGTCCGTTCGAAAGGGTGAAATAAATATTTTTCAGTCGGTTTTAAAGTCCATGTATTTTTTAAGTTATTTTATGAAATAATAGCCGTTCCCGCGGCTCCGCTCGCGTTCTAAACGCTGAAAATCAAAAGAAATACTTTTCTCCCTTTTTTGCAACATTTTTCATTGCTGCTCCTCTCCAATTGGTCGTAGTGATGTAATATAGCCTATAGCCTTCTTCGATAAACGGACTATCCAACACAAAAAGATTTTTCAATTCAGATCAGTAGTTCCTGAGATTAGCACGTTCAATTAAACAAACAAACAAAAAACTATTCAACTGTAAAATATTAGTATAGATTTATACAACACGATATATTTTCGAGTTAGATATATGAATAATAACATTTTAAGAAAGAGATATACCTTAATATAATCCACACAATCTCAATCCCGCTACTTTTTATGACTTAAGCCACACAAAAAGGGCCGACAAAAACCGCTGTAATCACATTCGACACACATCCGCGACGTTACGTGTCGTAGCCGTGACGTGACGTCTCAGTCGGAGCTTCTGCCGGCGGGCAATTATTCACGCGGCCGTTTGTCTCATTTACTGTCTAAACTCTTTCTTATTATTTAACACAATACACTTTAAGTAGTTAAGGAATTTGTCTGTTAATAAAGCAAATTAATGAATATATTTTACGCTTAATTACACGGTAAATTAAAGGTACGGTCTAGAGCTAGACCAAATGTCAAGGATTAAACATTATGTTATAAGAACAAAAACTACACGAATCACTAAATTTCTAGACATTGAGGACTGTACGTATGTACAATCTACATCTAATAATAATATTAAATAAATATATACATTTACATTAGGACATTATTACAACAGCGCCATCTAGTTCCGTGGTAAGCTACGAGGCTTGTGTTACGGATACTAATTAGGTAATACACTACACATATATAAGTTTTGAATACCTATATACATATTATAAATTTAAACACCCATGAGTGGAGTACAAACATTCGCGATCAACAAATGAATGCCCCAACGGGACTCGAACCCGCGACGGCTGGCGCAGAAAGTAGGGTCACTACCAACTGAGCCAAACTTGTCATCAGGTATTAGGATTTACTAAATCAATAGAAATATGAGAAGTGGACATAAAATACTTGTATTGTAAAGTTTATCACAATGCGTAGGTTAGAGCATAGCATCATGTTATGTAATACATAATATTATGTAAATATTATCCTGTCGATATAAATGACTAGAAGCATGACAGATACGAAAACTAATGCCTAATCCAATTACAGAGATCAGCGAACAAATTACATTTTTTCACATGTTGCCGACCAAGCGGCTAATTCGCGTCTAGTTTTGAATAACAAATACCAATTGCAAGCGCTCCACCGAAAGCAGAACTATATTTTTTTTTCTTCGACACGTTTGGCTCAGTTGGTAGTGACCCTACTTTCTGCGCCAGCGGTCGCGGGTTTGAGTCCCGCTGGGGGAATTCATTTGTTGAGCACGAATGTTTGTTTTCCAGTCATGGGTGTTAATATTTATATTATGTATGTATTTAAAATTTATATGTGTAGTATATCAACTATCTGGTATCCGTAACACAAGCCTCGTAGCTTACTACGGAACTAAATGGCACTGTTGTAAAAATGTCCCGACATATTTAAAAATATGTCCGAACGTATTTATTTTTGATTAACAATTTAATACTATTTTGTTTTTGTAAAATACCTTGTATCGAGAGAAAAGAACTAAGACTGCCAATATAGGTGTATTTCAATACCTGAATTACGAATTTAAAATATCTGCTCATAATTATACTAATAAAAAATTAGAAAACCAAAAAGTAAACATTTCATTAACTATATTTACAGTAGAATTTTAAAGCTTAATCTTATTATTTTAAACTCTATTGTGGTGGCAAGCGATATTTGGCGATATTTTCTGAAGTATCAGTGATCTACCGCCTTTATTTGGTATCTTGTTAGCATTTAATACGCGGTACGCTTTTGGTTCTCTAATCGGTTTAGTGTCACGAACACCGCGCACTTCAGTAGAGAGCTGCGTAAATAAACTCGGATGTTTGTGCCACTTGTCGGATTATCCCGTCAAATAACATCGCTGTTTCCATTTTGTTATGAAACTTTTGACATTTAAGTATCTCGTTTCACACGTTTTTAATGATCACTCAGCGCAGTAGTTAGCTGCGGATTTGTGCAGTATACTGATGATAGCGGGTTCGATTACTTCATTCTGGTCATATTATTTATAATTTTACTGCTGAGTATGTTTTCTGTTTATATTATGTGAAACTTTGCTATTGAAAATCGATTTTGATTAATTTATTTCTATGCAAGAGATAGAAAATATGAACATCGTCTTACCTACCTACCTACGGTCTAGGTCCGAAGAAATTGTTTAGTGGCTAATATATTGTGATAACTAGAACATTTAAACACAAATGGATTGATGTCTTCAACCTCCGCTCGCGCTCCAAGAACTTCTACTTAACGTTATACATAGGTATATCAAGAATATAAATTAAGACATTTGTTGTAGTTTTAGACATATATGGCATGATTATACATAATATTGCGTAAAACTTGATGATTTGTGAATTCTATTTAAAGTTAAGATCAAAATTTAAAAGGAGTGCTTTAAAATTTTAACCATCCCTATAAGGTCACATCGTCTTTCTATCAAAAATATTTTTTCCGTTCGTTTTAATTTGTTTTTGCCACAGTAATATTTTTTTTTGATAATGTTTACTGTCTCGCAAGTCACTCATTCGATTTCGTGGCAATGTAAAGATAAAGTTAGATAGATTTGATATATTATGTAGGTATTCGTACATATACAACGGTAAAAAGTATTTTTATAATTTACCTAATCCCACTATATTTTATTTATCCACCGCTCTCTTAGAAAATATCCTAGTTTTGTGTTATCATGATATTACTGGAGCGTTTTTAAATTTTACTAAAATAAAGAATTTTCTCAAACTAGTTTTATTGAGATATTACAGTCACTTCAAAATTGACTGACAGTTTATAGTATAACTTACATTATGTCACACCTAATCTTGTAGTGTGTGGGAGGTTTTATGAAAGAGATTAGGCAAACTACACTATAAAACAAATTGCCTAAAATGTGGCATGTTTATTTCCACTTATTTGTTGATATTGCCAAAGTAAAAGCTTTAGGTGCAATTCAATATTATGTTCCCTACATGTCGCGACTTACGAGAGCTTTTAAAGCTTCTTTAATAAGGGTTTGTCAACTTCTTCGTAAGCTTAAGCTTTAATACTTCATTACTTATTACATATGTAATGTTGGTATAATACAATATTATGAATATTCGCACTTGGAGTCGGCGTCGTGAGAGTAGCGCGCGGGATTAGCGTCCTGACGCGACTTATCCTTAATGTTAATTGATATCTTAATCGAATCGTATAAGTTAAATTGAATAAATAAAATTGCTAAGTATACAGCACTATTGTGGGTAGTCGTTCGTTTGGTTTTTTGATGCCTAGATCTAAAGATTTAGGCAAGATAGCTAAAACTATAAAATATATACGCGTAAAGCTTTCTTTGTAATTTTTCAGTTATTGTTAATGAGACGATGAGAGTGATACTACTCGTATTTCACGTTGCGATATCTCTATCATCGTTAAATAAATAATCCTCCATCATTTGATTATATTTCGAATTGTTTTACTTTGATTATGTATTGAAAATAAGATATTTTATATAAAACAATGACATTTTATATAAAAAATTGCCCCAGACTAGAACAGAACCCACTGCCTTCGATCTAGAATCTTTGCTTATACAGTCCATACGCCGGATAATCATAAAATACAATAATTCCGTAACATGTAATCAGAGTTTAATTAGCGTAATGGCTGCGCAGGCGCCGGCTGGATTGTTACATAGAGCTGTCACTTAGCTAAGCTATTATATACTACTTAATTATTTACATGAATATTTCATTCATTCATCATCAGCCCTTATTAACGTCCCACTGCTGGGCACGGGCCTCCCTCAGTACGAGGGGGATCAGGCCATAGTCCACCGCGCTGGCCTAGTGCGTGTTGGCGGACTTCACATGTCGCACGAAAACTTGTTAGGTTTCTCAGACATGCAGGTTTCCTCACGATGTTTTCCGTCACCGTAAGACAAGTGGTAACCATGATATAAATGAATCGCACACGAAAATATCAGAGGTGCGAGACCCGGATTTGAACCCGCATCACTCGGATATCCAAGCGACCGCGTTACCGCTGGGCTACCACTGTCTTACATGAATATTTGTATACATAACGTTTGCGCGACGTACGCGATACGACTGCTAATTAATTTGAAGTTAATTTGTAGGCAGTTAATTGTAATTCAATCGTTATTAAATAAGGCTTAACTGCAGTCTTGTTGATTTAATTACATAGAGATTTATTTATTTCTTAACGACCTGTGTAATGATAATGTGTACGTGATAATAGTGATTTGTGTTTATTGTTGTTCTACCTGATGACTAAAAAATGAAGTCGAAGTTCGATTCTCGACTGATGTTTCGCCAGTTCTTCTCAGTCAGAGGTTTCTGAGAGGATCAGAGAAACTGTTGGTAGACTCATGACGTTCAGTAAGAAATTGTAACAATTTTCATGCTGAATAAAATATTTTAATTTCATTTGATTTGATGTAAATATTTATTATACTGCTGCGATAAAGTTTCGCTGAGAAAAGCTTGATAGTAAGAATATTTTGCATACCATTGTTAATATTGTTGTAAAATATATAGAATATGTAGATAAATATTGTATTTTCTTCACGCATATGAACCATTATTTGTTTGATTGGTTACCCATCCAATTTCCTTCTTCGGTCGAAAGTGTTTTACTGCATTACAAGTAGGTCATATCATTTACACTAACTGGCAAGTTTCTAATAAACGCGCAAGTTCCTAAATTATTCGATTCGATTTCGCCCATTAATGCCGTCAATGAACGTACTGACACGCCGTCCTTTTATATATAACATTTGACTGGCGTTTGTCATCTTTAAATTATTAAGATTTATATGTGTTAATATTAAGGTTATAAATTAAAAACTTAAAAATTTGCTAACAGCAGTTAAAAGTTACATACGATTTGGTCAAACTTTATAAATGTGTTTACAAAAATTGAAAATTATAAATGAATCTATTCGGATTATGTCGCGGTTTTATTTTGATTTTTGATACCCGATGTTTCGAATATTGAAAATTTATAGAGACAAAAATCCTTTAAATCATTTTTTGAGAAATATTTATTACATGTCTAAAATTTTAATTCAAAATAAAATAAGCTGAAGCAAAACATTTAAAATAAGTTAGCTCTAAATGATCAGATCGAGAAAATAATATATGAAATGTTCATAATATTAAGTTGCGGGATAAAGTTAGTCGTATGAGATATAGTAAACTTGATATTGATACTTAGCCTTCCCCGCAAGTAGCGGCCGCAGTCGCCGACTGTACGGGGCAGAGCTTGGGACTAGAGACATGTCATGAGTAGTCATTGTGCCTACAATATTATTATAACCTTTATAAAAAACACTTTTGTATAAAATATTCTGTTTTATACTTTATCTTGTAGCAATATATATTTTTGTGATAATTTCAGGATCTATATGAATAATAGTTTTTGCTTGAAGTTTGCATGCTTGGCAACCACTTCACCAAAGATATTATTTTATATAAACTATTTCTATTTCAAATTTTTCTTTAAATCAATTGGACCATTACAACATAAAGAATACACTGTTTTATAAATTATTTACTTTAAAAATTACAAATTTATTGCGATTATGACAGACGTAATCTTAAGACCATCCCACACGACCTCATACAGACTAATATAAATAACTGAATAGCGGCTCAACGCATTCCGTGTTCTTGTACCAATTAGGTGACACAATTGCGGTATTGTCGGCGCCACTGCTAACAAATGAGGACTAATTCTTATTACTTATATATTAGCGCGAGTCATTCACGAGTCTGTATGAACACGCGTTCATTCTTGCTTGCTGATGTAATGATGGTCGAAATACTGATTGATTCAACGTGCCTCAGAGCAACGAGCGTAAGTAGTGGGGTGAGAGGTCAAAAATAATTGTTTTGGTGCAAGTCTTTGATTGCTGAAAGATACAGTTTCGTTTTTAAGCAGTCTGCGTAGGTCGGTAAGTACTTATGACAGAAAAAATGGTGTAATATTTCAATTTGAATACCTTTTCGTATGTTTGGTATATGTGTTTATCATCATCATCAGCCCTTTTTTAACGTCCCACTGCTGGGCACGGGCCTCCCTCAGTACGAGGGGAATAGGCCATAGTCCATCGCGCTGAACTAGTACGGACTTCACATGTCTTTCGAAAAACTTGCTTCTGCTTTCTAGGACACAGGTTTCCTCACGATGTTTTCCTTCACCGTAAGACAAGTGGTAATTGCGATAGAAAAGATTGATGAAAATATCAGAGGTGCGAGACCCGGATTTGAACCCGCATCACTCGGTTATTCAAGCGAGCACGTTACCGCTGGGCCTTGGTGTATGTGTTGATTGGCACAAATTGAAATTGTAACCCGTGGTAGTGTCACCCCTTCAAGGGATGATTTCCGGAAATAAACTATTCTATGTTTCCTCCTAGGGTCTCAAACTATTTTCATACCAAAAATTTTTAGTTGATCTGCTAAAAACAAACATACAAATATGCATTTGCTACTATTTTTATAATAGTAATGTAGTATAGATGTAATGAAACTCTTTTAAGGGTCGAAAAATATGTTTGACTTTGGTACTTTGCTGCTAGTCTAAATAAAAATACCACGAGTAGTTATTACGTAATTATCATATCGTACTTGTTTCTACATACATAGTTAATCAAGATCTTCCTCACAACAAACACTTAACCTACTATAGTATATTTATAATGAATTTAAAGTTCCCTAAAAATAGAATATAAAAATAAAAATTTAGTTAATTATATAACGTGCCACTTAATACATTTATAACCGGCAATTAGACGTGACTCACAGAGCTGGCATGCTATTGACAAGAATCTGCCAAATAGTGACGCTGTGGGTTCAAAGACAGGCCTTGGTGATAGAAATGACGTGGTGGGTGAGAATCTACAACGGGTCTACGATATCTTAGCATTTGGCAAAACGCCAGTTAAGGAGAAACTTTTATTTTGTTACTTCTCATTCACTTCAAAATTCAACGCCATCTTTAATAATGTAGCAGACGTTACGTCTCCACCGTTTAACTGATTTTATAAATTTTCTTTTCAAATTGATTTTTTAGGAGTGTGTGCGATATAAAATTACGTTTGGCTTAGTTGGCAATGACCCTTTCTTTATATTTATACTATGTATGCATTTAAAATTTATATATGTGTAGTGTATCAACTATCTGGTATCCGTAACACAAGCCTCTTACCACGAAACTAGATGGCGCTGTTGTAATAATGTCCCTACATATTTATTTTTTTAAAATTAATAGTAAAATTGCGACGAATGGTCGTAGAAACAACCTATATAGATAGATAAATATATGTATATTTAATGTCCGTTCTAATTTTCCGCTGTAAATTTGGCTATCTCAGTGACATAATATAGTATCTAAATACACACATTCTTTCTTTTTTTTTCACTTTTCAAAGACCAAAGGGACCAAATTTCGAAAGGACCTGTGAGGATTCAAGCGAAGAAGATCGCTTTATACACACGGGAGTCGGGAATAAAACATCATCAACTGTTCAACTAATTAAATACTCGACCCGATCTGGGACTCGAACTTACGACTTCCAGATCTGAAGCCATACATGCTAACCACTTAACCGATAATAAAAATAATGTAAACCCATGTTAAAATCCATAATTGATTAGCTTGATTAGGTTATTGTTTGTTCGATTATAATTTAGTGTATATTTTATTAACCAAATTTAAATAATGTTGGGAAAATCGATTCTCCTTAACAAAAAAGTAATATCAACTTTGTGTGGTCTCCCATTATTATTATTTATCTATGTTCAAAAACTTCTACTATGTTATGTCGCGTACAGATGGGCGAATTATACAATTTATAACGTCTATTTCAGTATCACGGGCCTAATCATTTACATATAGATGCTTGTAAAACAGTTTTGTTTTGTCCGAACCTTTCTTTTAGTAGAAGGTATAAAATTAAAAATTTCTAAGTATTGAAAATGTTAATGCATCGGTTAATTTAAGAAATCGAAGTATTTACATTGTTTCTACGCGATTGAATGACAGACATGCAGACTAAAATTAAAAAAAATATTCATTACTAAAAATAATAATATTTTACGTACAGATTGAAATTAATTATGAAGCAAAGTATGTAGTTATTACATACGTACGTTTGTCTTAAAATTTCATGATTGATAGTTATGATAACAGAATGGAGAGAATCAAAATTGAAAAAATAATTGCTGCTCTATATAAAATACAAAAAAGATGTCTATGGTCATCTATACTTCTATACTATAATATTATAAAGAGGAAAGATTTGTATGTAAGTATGTTTGTAACGAATAGGCTCAAAAAGTACTGGACTGATTTTAAAATTTTAATTGCAAGAAAAAATAAGGATCCCTACTATAACTACAATAATGTTACCCAAGGTGTAAAAAAATGCCTATAAAATATCTTTCATCGCATGCGCTGAAAACTATTGATGATAGTGAGAAATATTTGGACGTTACGAGACAAAGGAAACACAGGTAGGTACTTCGTTGACTGTTTATTGCAGACTCATTCGACAAGATGGAATACCGCCTATATATACATATTACAGAGTGTCAATGTAGTTTCTACCCACATATATTACAGATAGAACAAAAAAATGTTCCAAAATATTAAAGAACATATCAATATCGATTTTGACGCAACTTTCTGAGTAACTTAGGCTACTTTTATTTTATTATAAAACTCAATTTATTTTAACTGTAAGTTAACTTACGCCCAGCGAAGCGGGACAGGTTTGTATTTTATATTCCTAATGCTTTTTATATAGTTACAACAATTAACCATAAACAATATTTTTGTTTTGCGCTTATTGCCTAACAATTTGTCCGTATACGTAAGATAGGCTGATGCGATCCTCATCACGTATGCCGGCTGTTTGCAGCCGCGCGAAGATAATACATCTGATTCACTTTAGTATCATCATCATCATCATCAGCCCTTTAAACGTCCCACTGCTGGGCACGGGCCTCCCTCAGTACGAGGGGGATCAGGCCATAGTCCACCGCGCTGGCCTAGTGCGTGTTGGCGGACTTCACATGCCTTTCGAAAACTTGTTAGATTTTCTCAGACATGCAGGTTTCCTCACGATGTTTTTCCTTCACCGTAAGACAAGTGGTAATCATGATAGAAATGATTCGCACATGAAAATATCAGAGGTGCGAGACCCGGATTTGAACCCGCATCACTCGGTTATCCGAGCGACGCGTTACCGCTGGGCTACCACAGCTTTAGTATAATTCAATGTTAATTAAACAATAAATATTAATAAACATTGAAAGCAGGATATAATTTTCTATATTTGTAAGATTTTATCAGATAGCAACTTACGCTTCGCTTCGCTCGAGTACAACCATATGTACTGAATAGTGTAGATCGATCTCTGTCCAACCGTTTCCGTTCAACACTTTTAATCTTAATCTTAACACATATTAGAAGTGCAAAATCCATACCATATACCTACCATATAGATACCTCAAAAGTAAGTACTAAGCTATGCAAAAAGCGAGATGTTTTACATCACAATAATGTCAGTTATTGTCTATAACCACAGCGTAATAAAGCGTTAGACTGTGCTATAACCATGAACTGCAAATTGATGAAAATGAGTTACTTAGAACTGTTAATCAAAAAGACGTTTACGTTTTAGTCTAAATAATATTTTAAAATGTATTATAATTTATTTAGTTATACGTCGAAAGTTTTAATAGCCTTATTTATGTCATTCCATGCAGGCTATGGTCTGAAATGTGAAGAGTCGTAAAACTATTTCCGCCACAACTTTCGCTACGCCGCGAACAAAGTCGTGCTTTGATGGATGCGGACAGAAACTACTCATCAAAGAGCTTATTATTAGACGTTCTATGAAAAAATATTAAACTTTACGACATAGTGATGGAAGTTTCGAAAAATGGTGAAATACGACGGTGATTCACAAGTGACGATTACGTCTTTAAGAAATGAGATTCGTTTAAATCCCATTATACTAATTGGTTTTATATGCGATATTTATTAATTAATGAAAATAAAGACAATAGTTAATTTGTTTTTGTAATTTTGTCTTAATTTTCGTTGATTTGTATTTCTTTTAATTCATGAATTTATCAAATATTTCATTTTCTGTGCTACACATGAAAAAAACATTTAAAGCTTCGTCAACTCTACGCTAATTTTTAGCGTACACTTTTTATTAAATTTCAAATATCACAACAAGTACGAACAGTATTTAGACTAATCTTAGATTGTATACCATAATGGACCCTCCGCCATAGCTTGTTCACATTATTTAAAAAAAATATTATATAAAACTAAAAAAAAATATTAATATTTTTATAAAAGTTAATATTTTTTTATATAAAACAAAATCGCCGTGACTGTCTCTGTGATCTGTCTACCTGAACGTGATAAACTCAAAAACTACCAAACGTATATTACAACGTTATTACAATACAGAATGATTCAAAAGGAAAGTCTAGGCGTATAATTCATTAATGATTTGAGTAAATTTGCTGAAATATGACAACCATTGTTGAAGATGACAGAAATTTCGTAGTGTTGGCTCTAAATATTGGCGTGCACCGCGTTAACTAAAGAAGTTATATGAAACCAATGTATAATAGAATTATTACTTTTAAAAGATCTTCCTATTAAACTACAGCAACACTATGTGCAAGAAACTAGGAACGCACCCGAGCGAAGCTGGGTAAAATCACTAGTATAACATACATTTTAAAAGAAAACCATATGATGCAGATGGAATAAATAACCAAGAATATGAAAAGAATAAATAAATAATAATAATACTTTATTATCCAAAAAGATGTTTTACAAGTTTTAGAAAATACTATTAATAAGAAAAAAACAAGTGTATATATTAATACCCCGTGAGACATATCCCTGTTCCCAGACATCGCCGGGCGCCATCACTAGTGCAACGTCTACAATCCATAGCTAATGTTAACAAGACAGCTTACATATTTAATTCCGCATTATCCGAGGATCGCAAACATTACGATATTGCGTACATGAGCCTAGCTATTTACATTTCCATAATAACTTGTAGCACTCGTTCACGCTTACACTATACGGACACGATACGACTAGGACTTTTTAGATTTTGTATGCATTGTTAACTTAGTTTTTCATATAGTTGTATTAATAAGATTTTTTACACAAATTTTGCAAAGTATGTTTAAAAATAATAATTAATAATATTAAAAAATAATAATCGTGTGGTATAAACACACCCTCATACCCGACGCGCGTGCGATGCTGAAATAATTAGTCCTAGATCATCTATTTTAAATCTCATTATAAAGTGTATTAAGAGCTTAAGAAAATAAGTTTTGTAATAAAAGTTTATTTGTAAATTAATAACTTAACTATGATGCTTTAACCATCTTGTTCTATTTAATGTATAAGTAGAAATGTAATGAAGAAAAGGCTACACTTTTTCATTTAGATTTTAATACAAACGTGTTCCACGATAGTTTGTCTAAAACTGTGGCTCTAGTACAGATAATTTCCAAGAATAGAGCACTAACTAAAAACGATAATATAGAGTTTTACTTACACGTAGTAGTTCAATTATAATGTATCTGCATACGAACTTACCTGAAAAGAAAATAATACATATTAATATAGTTATTTGATTGAGCAAATTGTTATTTATTTTAATAATTGTAACGTCTGTCAGAAAATTACTGACGTCAATATAAATCCACGTGATTTTTTCCGTAAAAGAAACCTTTAATGTTTCCTGAACCATGATTAACGTATGTGCAAATTAAATGCTTAAAATTAAGTCACTATGTGTGACTCACCTTGTGAGAGAAATTCTAATTAATATATGAGTATCGAACTTGTACCAAGGTACAAGGTACACTATAATAAGCTCTTTAGATAATAATTTATATTTCATGTTTGTATTCATGAGATAGATGAGATAATCGAACCACGATAAGCGTTTTTTTTTTGAGAACATTTTGTTTATTATCTCTTCGTCTAGACTTAGGCGCAGTTTGTACAACATGTGTACTATAAAAATAACATGCGTTTAAAATATTTGCTAATCTACACGATGAAGGTTAAAAATTATAGTTCAGTGGTAATGCACTCGCTTGGATAAGAGAGTGAAGCGGGTTCAAATCATAGGCCTCATACTCTGATATTTTAACGTGCGAATCAATTCCAATATAATTACAACTTTTCGTATGGCGACAGAAAAAGTTATGTAGAATGTTTGAAAGTTTTCGAAAAACATGTGAAGTCCGCCAATCCGCAATAATCCAGCGAGGATTATGGTCTGATTCCCCTCAAATTGAAGGCAGGCCCATACCCAGCATAGACTGTGGCACGGACGTTAATAAGACTAAACAAGTAGTGAGTACGTACATACATATATCGGTGTAGTGGGTAGCATGTACGGTCATATATCGAGAGGTCCTGTGTTCGAGTCCCAGCTCGGGCCAAGTTTAATTATTGAGTCTTTCTGTTTAGTAAGCCTCAGTAATAGCCAGGAGTTGGGAAGTTGGCGGTGTGTCACCCCCGTGCCTCGGAGAGCACGTAAAGCCGTCGGTCCTGCGCCTTAGCTAGTCGTGTCGAGTAGTCGTCCCACCGGAGTATGAGAGTGATAGGAATAGAGAGTGTACTTGTGTCTGCACTATAATATCTCCTGCGCAGTTGGCCAGTCTCAATGAGATTGGCCGCCATGGCCGGCATCGGTCGGAAAACATTATTATTATTATTATACATTAATAATTATTTAGAATTATCTACTCACTGCCAAATAACATTTTTAATAAAATTTATAGTAGTAATAACTAATAAGCTACGCATAGTGGCCTTGTGTGAGGGTGAACAGCCGGCAATCTGGACGTTGAAGTATTTGAAACAATAACAGCGGCTCGCGATGGTTTATTTTTACGTAATGTCTGTTCGGAAAAATTTGATATATATATAATGCGAGTGGGCGCGCTATTTTCTTTACGTGTACGCGAGCAACGGGAAATTTTATAAAATTGTCGTATCTGGATAGTTTCATTGGTTAAGTTGATATGGAATCTTGGTTATTTAGGATTGCAGGTTCAAGGCTTGACGCTTCTTCATATAGCGAATATGAAAACATTAAGAATAATAATAATAATGTTCTCCGACCGATTCCGGCCATGGCGGCCAATCTCATTGAGACTGGCCAACTGCGCAGGAGATATTATAGTGCACAAGTGTACGCGCAGACACAAGTGCACTCTCTATTCCTATCACTTTCATACTCCGGTGGGACGACTACTCGACACGACCAGTGAGAGCTAAGGCGCAGGACCGACGGCTTTACGTGCTCTCCGAGGCACGGGGGTGACACACCGCCAACTTCCCAACTCCGGGCTATTACTGAGGCTTACTAAACAGAAAGACTCAATAATTAAACTTGGCCCGACCCGGGACTCGAACCCAGGACCTCTCGATGTATGACCGTACATGCTAGCCACTACACCACCCAGGCAGTTAATTAAGAATAATAAAGAATTAAGAATAATAATGGCTAAATATAATAATTTACAGAAATCGATTCCTAGTATTGACATGTTCATGATCCCTACTCTGTTTTTACACGTAAGCTATTAGATCACTTCAATAAAATGTAGCATAATTTAATTTTAGAATTGAAACAAATTTTTAACAAATAAAAATACTTTTAATTTAACTATTGCTACAGTGAACGCTATGTACACTAGTAATTGATATACATATCAGGCTCTTGTTTTATATTGAGAATAAGATTATCTGAAATGTTATATCTATAAGCTTATTGTTAGTGTGATTGTATAAATAAATAAAAACATACTATTTTCTTATTATTTTTCTAATACAATGATAAAGATTTTACGGTTTTATCTGCCAAACTGCTAATACCTAAATATCGAACCTATAACCTGTAAATGTCGGTTAGTGCAACTACTAGTGCATCCTAATGGTCCTTTAGAATGGCTGTGAGAAAGAGATAAGATGTAATCGTTTAGTGTAAATGTAAACGTTGATTATCGAAGAACTTTCTATGTAAATAAGTATTTTGATAATTTCATAATAAAAACTTTTACAATAAAGTTATCTTATCTTATCACTAAGTCTCGCACTCCTTTATTGATCCCGAACATTTCGATAACCTAATTTTAATATTTGATACATTGAAATGTAGATAAAATTACTGCATTGATAACAAACCATGTCGTAATGAAAACTTTTGCGTGCATATTATTTTAAAAATATATGCTTTTTATATTTATTTTTAAATAAATTAAATTACTGTTAATGTTACAAAAAATGATAATGTTACAATCCCAGGAACATGGAAAAACAGGAACCATGGGAATGGGAAACCTGTACCGATAGTAGAGAGGAAACGGTCTTCTAAAAAATTAAGATTTTTCGATTCTTTCCACCAAAATTCCACTCAATTATCTGCAAATATTGTATATCTTCATCCACAAATTTATATCTTAAAAAATCTACGGCTGTATGTGCATCACAAATAAAGAACAACAAGGAAGATGTATAAAACTCAAATCAGACTTTCTCACAGATGATAAACAAACGAACGTAAATGCAGTATCGTTTACGTAACTGTGATGATAAGAGGGCGTTGACCCCGCCTGCGCCGCCAAAATCACGGTGCAGATAACATTTAACTAACGCAAAAATTATATTTTTAAGTTAAATACTTACTTATTTACTATTAATCTATTTAATTAAACAATTCAAAGCTTTGTCATGATTTCTTCATATCATCTGTCAAATCACACCGAAAATAATATTCCTTACAACAATATGGCTAAATTCTCAATATGCATCTATTCAAAAATTATTTTTTTCCCTCTAAACTCTCACAAATAGCTAAATTACATAATATCATTTAAATATTGCAAATACTCTCAATTACATCGGCAGCCATGACCGAATTAGGTTGTAAAGATAATAGAGCTGTGAATCACTGCATATTGTTTTTCTATCTAAGTTACACTCGCTAGTTGCTAGTGTCTTGTTATTTTAATGTAAAATGCAAGTGCATCCTACTGGTAACGCACTCAATGCAGGTTAAAACCTGGGTCACTCACTTTTAAAGATTTGTGACGTGTACCATTTTTAAGGGTCATCATCAGCCCTTTATTAACGACCCACTGCTGGGCACGGGGCTCTCTCAGTACGAGGGGGATCAGGCCATAGTCTACCGCGCTGGCCTAGTGTGTGTTGGCGGACTTCACCTCTTCATATGTCTTTCGAAAAACTTGTTAGGATTTACTTGGACACGCAGGTTTCCTCACGATGTTTTCCATCACCGTAAGACAAGTGGTAATCATGATAGAAATGATTCGCATATAAAATATCAGAGGTGCGAGACCCGGATTTGAACCCGCATCACTCGGTTATTCAAGCGAGCGCGTTACCGCTGGGCTACCACTGCATTTTTTAAAGGTAGGTACTTGGAATTAACAGGAATGTGAACAAGAATAGAGGGAAGTTAAAAAGGGTTGTATTATTATAAAATGACCCTAAAGATTGTAAGCATGTTGCAACATCAGCTCGTACGGGAGGGGCGTCTTTGCCACGCATTTTGCTTGTAACACCACGACGTATGTAAATCTAGTGGTCCAGGACAGCTTCAGAAATAGGTCGGAACCAACAATACACTATTGTACATATTGCTTATTTGAAAACTGGTATTTATGAGTTTAAGTATTACGTAATCATTGTTTGAAATGTACTCGATATAGGGTAGCTCTGTACTAATTCAATGTTAAAGGTAAAAATATTTGTCAAAGTATTATAATATAAATAAATAAATATGTTGGGACATTATTACACACAGCGCCATCGAGTTCCGTGGTAAGCTACGAGGCTTGTGTTACGGATAACAGATAGTTGATATACTACATAATATAGTGTTAAATACATACATATTGTTATAAATGTATGACTGGAGTACAAACATCCGAGTTTAACATATGAATGCCCCCAGCGGGATTCGAACCCGCGACCGCTGGCGCAAGAAAGTAGGGTCACTACCAACTGCGCCAAACGTGTCGCCATGATATAATGGAGGTCAATTTTGTTTGCCTTGGAAAATAATTGAACCTACGATTTTAAACCCTATTTTTTTTACAGAAACTTATTTATTTATTACAAGGTTAATGTAAGATCCAAATAGAATCAATAACATTTTTTTACAAAAGTAGATCACATGAAAGAATTGTCTCGCAAGTTTAACGACTGAAACATCTTCGTATTTTTAACAAAGTGTTCATTGTGTTTTGTTTTTGTTACTATTACTTGACAAGTTTAAGCGAAGAAAGTGGTCTTTGATGGATCGGAGGGTTAGTGTTACAGGTCGGGGCGGGGCCATGACACGAGCGGAGGCGATTAAGCGGACCTACTACTAACTAAACATATAATAGGTTACGTTATATAGGCTTTGACGACTCGTTTGGTTCAGTTGATAGTGACTCTGCTTTCTGTGCCAGCGGTCGCGGGTTCGAGTCCCGCTGGGGGCATTCATTTGTTAACCACGAATGGATGTTCTCCAGTCATGGGTGTTTATATTTATAATATATGTATGTATTTAAAAGTTATATATGTAGTATATCAACTATCTGGTATCCGTAACACAAGCATTGAAGCTTACCTCGGAACTGGATGGCGCTGTTGTAAGAATGTTCTAACATATTTAATAGGTACTTGTACCAGTTTTACCTAAATATTAAATAAATAAACTTAAAAGTGAATATAAACCAATTATAATATTTTTATGTATCTTTTTAATTTTTGATTGAAATATAGCTGCGATCCAATAATATATGGTTCGATGAAGAAATATAATATAGTGATAAGTATTATGTACTCCTTCGTCCAAGTCAATTATTGTATTTTCTATTTGATTATCAATAAAGAATATTCTAAGATTTATGAACAACGAGATCTTGCGCTTGTGTACTGTGTGCCACCCCTGCGCAGGCGCATACACCTCGTAACCCTACACCTAGAGAAGCCAGACGCCTGCGCCTGCGCGAAGTGACAGGTGATAGAACCTAGTCGCGTTTTTACCTCAACTATTTTTAGCAAAGTGTTACGTTACACTGCACAATGGATAGTGATTACATAGTTCGTAATGTTTTTCAAAGAATTTATCGTACAAACAAACAAATAAAATGTTTTGTTAGAAGAGTGAAACTTAATGATATAGCAAAATATATTTTCAATGATCGATGAATTTACTCTTTAACCTCTTACATTATCAATATTATGTGTTAATATATCATTCACATTACGCGCTCATTGGTTTTACACATGACGTTTAACCTGACGAAAGTCAATAATACTTGGTAAAATTTTAGATGGAAAGCGTAAAACATTTTCTTTAGAATCCCAGAACCATAAGAACGAGAAAATTGAGGTTTTGCTATGTACATTGTATGTAACTTTTGTTTAAATAATAAAGATAAGCTTCTTTGAATATCCTGAGCGTGGACTAATTCTTAATGTACAGGTGATATTTGGTATATCGGGTCGTCGGACTTCAAGCATAGCATTTGATAAATAACAATTTATAATTTAATTTTTTAGGTTTACGCGAATGACCCGTGACCATGATTGCTGTAAAGCATTCGAAACGTCGGGAACCAAAAATCATTATTTTGATCCGCGTCAAAATCAGAAAATTTATAATTTCTCAGATATGTAGGAGGTAGGTTCACAATGTTTTATTTTGTTCATTTCGAAAAATCAAATATCTATAGTCCACCTCAATGAATTGAAGTAACTCTACATAGCTTTGTAAATGGTAGAAATACGTCATCATATTAATACAAGTACAAAGTAAACGCACTAGTTGAAGTAATCTACAATCTAGATCAATATTTAGACTTGACACAGCACATTTTGGTTAAAAACAAACAATGTTTCCTACAAATATGAGCACTGTTGGCTTCCACAGTAGACGTACAATAGAATCGATCACATCGCGGGCGATATCGCATGACATATTGCGTGCCCTCTGACAGCAATTAACACAACCTTCACCAAGATGCCGGCAATAATGTAGCTCCCAGACGTTAGTTGTCGTCCGTCATACATTGACGGCTTGGTGATTGTAGCGAGTTAAATATAGACGAAATTGATTTGAAAAACTTGCGTTTATGTAAAATAACCAATTAGTTATTATAATTTATAAATAAAATTCCTAAAATTAAAATTACACTTTCCAAGTTCGATCATTGTTAAAGAAAATCTTCAAAATCATTTACCGACAACGAGGAAAAAAGCTCTTAAAACATTCTTTCTACACTTTCGTAAGAGTTACATAAAATATATTTCTATGTATCATACAAAGCTTAACTTATGGAACTTTGACAAAGAAATTCCAGGTTTTTACTATCAGACGCATATATAAAATAATAATAATTTGTTAACAGCAGTGGATGAAGTTAACAGCTATTTTATCGAAGTTATCACTTAGACTAGTAATAAATCATAAGTGCGTATTGAAATCCATCATTACAAATGTTAACAGTAAATAGGTTATGGCCGGAGAGCGACGCCGGCGCATCCTGACGATAGCCGTGAAGACGAAGATTCCTTTATAGGTCTTTTTACGGATTGAATCAATATGATTTATTGCATATTGGTAGAAAATATCAGGGAGTATGTAGGTTACTTTATCCTACTACGTATAGACATTCCTGAACGATTTTATGTAATATTGGCACAAGACGAAGATGAAATTTTTTTTGTATTTAAAATTTCTTTTAATTTAATATTGTAATCAAAAATTCCAACTCTGAACACAAGAACACTGTAAGTTATTTAAATTTAATTAAATATGGAATAAATTGTAGAAACTCGCGATGAGAGAGAGTTAAGGTTGATGAATGTAAAAAAAAGAAAAGTTGTAGAACTCCTTTAACTTTTAGTATTACATTAATCCATCTCATCATCAAGTATAAGTGTTAAGAAATATTTTGAAGATGTTCAAAGTCATCCTATACGATATATACTTAATAGTCATATTCGTATATACTTACATATAACGGCTTGTGTTAAAATCAACTTTAAATTTTCCATTTAAAAGCCCTTAGCACCCATTATTAGGTCCTTCACTCCTGAAAATGGTACAGCGGTAAAATAAACTGCTTACGGGTCAACAAACACAGATAAGCTCAAAATTTCATTGTCAAGTTTCTGCCGCGTTACGCGCTTTGTTAACGACCGTCGAATTAGGGTCGAGCCTTTGTATTCATGAGGTGTTGATGAAAACAGAGTAATCGTGGAACTGTTGTGCTTAAATTATAAGAGGTAATTTTCAAAATGGTAAAATTATAAGCAATGTCTCTAAGCTATACTTATATTATAAAGCTGAAGAGTTTGTTTGTTTGGTTGAACGCGCTAATCTCAGGAACTACTGGATTACAGAATTGAAAAATTATTTTTGTATTATTTTTGTAGTTTAGTTAAAAAATATTTTTGTAATTTAGTCCGTTTATCAAGGAAGGCTATAGGCTTTATTACATCACGCTACGCCCAATAGGAGCGAAGTATCAATGAAAAATGTTGCAAAAGCGGAAGAAAAATATTTCTATTGATTTTCAGCCTTTAGACTGCGAGTGGAGCCGCGGGAAAGGCTAGTATATTATATTGGGTTTTATGCTATTTGATCATCCCAGCAAAAGATAGTATAGTATAGATAATATACAACAGTAAATTAAAGTGAAAATAATATACAAAAATCATATTTACCCTTTAATATTTCCAAGAAATTTAATAATATATCGATTTTTTACACTTTAATGATTATGAATTCTTTTTTAATTATTTGATACATTTAACGAAAACATCATTTACGTATATTTTGGGTAATACTCGATAAGGAAAGCAGAAAGCTCTGCGCGTTCACTACTCTACACTCTACACTCGACTGTAAAGCGTACTCAGTGATAATAAAATATTCAATTTCACGTTAAGTAATTTCAGTGAGTTCAGTGACTTTCGGTGGAACAGATTTTATGAGGAGCGAGAAATCCTTCATCGAAGTGAAATTGCGTAGGTTAGTATGCTCTGCTTTATTTAAGTAAAGCTGTCCTATTTGCAAAAGCTCTAAATAATCTTTAAAATCTAAATATAGAAACTTAGAACTAAACTTGTGAATTTTGTTAGCATAAACCTTTTCATTGTCATTTTCTTTTATTTAATAAACCTTTTTTATTTTTGTGGTTATTACAAGCAATAATTAGTCCTTTCTTTGATAATTATGTTCTTACGAATTATCCTAGACTTTTTTTATATCTAATAGACATTACTTCTACTTACTAAGATACTAACTGACATGCCATTTGTTTACAATCAAACAATAAACTGCTGCTAAGTGGAGAAAACGAAAATAATGGCAAATTCATACACATGACAACATATGAAAAGCTATTTGAAATAAAGCTCCTTTTAACTCCTTTTAACGTTCGTGATGGCGTGTTCCTTACATTTTGCCTTATTTCTGACTAAAACCGATACCAGTTTTAATCTTTCGGAAACAATTACCGGTAATTTCGAGAAGTTCCCGCGTGACGTCTGGAGATGTATTTAACGTCAAATTTTCTGCTAAATTCAAACGCGGTGTGAAAATAACCGGCGGGAAGCTGCACACTGTCATTACATGAGATGAAGTTATCAAATTTTCAACCAAAATTATCGGTTTCGGAACTTTCGCCTTCACTATATTTACATTCCACGACGTATAATTTGATCAGCGGGTTTTGCTGGTAGGTGTTTGTTTATAAGTACTGTAGAATAATCTTTTCTTTATAGAAAGACGAAGTTAATAAAAATAAGTATTACGTAAAAGTATCTATGTAAACGAGTATTTTAAGTAATAGTATAGAGGTCGCGGGTTCGAGTCCCGCTGGGGACATTCATTTGTTAAACTCGCATGTTTGTACTCCAGTCATGGGTGTTTATATTTATAACATGTATGTATTTAAACTTATATAGGTATGTAGTATATCAATTATCTGGTATCCGTAACACAAGCTTAGTTCGTAGCTTACCACGGAACTAGATGGCGCTGTGTGTAATAATGTCCTAACATATTCCTAACGTATACTATGTATATATATGGAATAATATTATTTAAAAAATATATACAAAAAAACTTACAATGTTCTCAACTCAATAGAAAGAAGGATTGGGTGTGTGGTCCCACAGTCAGTCCCGGAGAACACCGCGATTTATATATTATAATAAAATATGCAAACTTAGGGCTGCCTTATGGCCTCTACCTTCCAAACCCTATTATAAAGTGGGGCATCGCATCGAATTAACATAATTATGTTTGTTTAGGATTTTATAAATCGTTATCTATACCACTTATTTATATTAAACAAAATAAAAGTTGTTTATGAAAGAAACTCGCGAAGAGGTGGTCCTGTTTAATTATTTGTAGCCTTTGTTTTTTAGTTTATGCCATTACTTGCATCGTAATAATAGATTATTTAAATACAATATTTCTTCCAAATCGGTCCAGTAGTTTCCTGAAGGATTAATAAAAATACATAAAGATACATATTTTGTGTCAATATTATATTTCGTGTATGTATTGAGCTTTATTAATGTCCCACTGCTGGGGATAGACCTCAGTTCATACGAAGGATCAGGCCACAGTCCGTCAAGTTGGCGGACTTCAAATATCTTTCAAAATCATAATTTGTGTATGTAATACGAATCAAGAACTTTTTAGTTTAAATCATTGTTGTTTTGTTAATCTATACTAATATTATAAAGCTGAAGAGTTTGTTTGTTTGGTTGAACGCGCTAATCTCAGAAAGTACTGGTCCAAATTGAAAAATTCTTTTTTTGTTGCATAGTCCGTTGATCGAAGAAGACTATAGGCTATATTAAATCACGCTGCGATCAATAGGAACAGAGTATCAATGAAAAACGTTTAGAACGCGTGTGAAGCCGCAGGAAATGCTAGTATATAATAAATTAAATATATAAGTCCTGTTACAGCTCGGTATGTACGAACATTTGAAATATGCCGCTCTACATTAGATAGTTGTTTAACTAGGATTGTTTATTTTATCAATTATTGTAACGCGAGGGCGATTCCCCGCGCGCTTTATCTCATTCAATTATATGACTTCCGACTATCTTTATCTTTTCATATTAATAATATTAACGTTGCAATGAAAAATGTTTAGTCATTTTAAATATTAACAATTATTTATTGGTACTAATTTGTTGATATTCATAATAAGATTAAATATCGAAAGTTTATCTTATCATATATAAAAAATATGTTATTTTTTCCTTTAATGAAACATTGGATTTATGTCACATTTCTTTATATATAGCGTACTTATATACAAACAATACAGTGTAGTTGTAGTTAAAAATTGTATTTGCTCTTATATCAAGTAATTAAATATATACATAATTTCAGTGACCAATCTCCTTCGTGTCTTCTCCATTCTACGTGACATTGGCGAAATAATCTGTGCTCAACTGGCACGCTTTGAAGCCATTAACAAGAGAATTGAATTGAATTACTTAATTCCGAACACTGGTTTCTTTTAGTGATATAACAATTATTTTTAGGTTTTATTGGTAGAAATGCTTAAGTTTGTAATAAAATCAACAGAAAGTCGAACGTGCACTACACCTTGTATCCTAAATATCGATTAATCGGTATTTAAGCCGCACAGTAACGGCCGACTCGTAAAGCAACTGCATTGATCTCGATTCTTTTCGGGCGCGCTGCGGATAGCGACGTGTGGACACGCCTTAAGCGTCATATAAGAAGTAAATGTCTAATTTACCGAATCCTACGTGAGATATGAGGAAAATAATTGTTCGACTATTTTTTTAAATATGTCAAAATTACTTGCTGACGTTTTTACCCAGAAAAAGGTATATAAATATTAAGATGATACTGTTCATATGGAATAGGTAGATTGGCTATATAAAGATAGCTATGATGAGTTTTAATCCCTTACTTGAAAAGCATTGATTCTGCATACAAATTTGCACACCCTATTCACCCTCTCAAGTGATGATTTTTGGGATAAAAACTTTCCTATATCCTTCAAACTTTTTACAAACCAACTGTAATCTAAATCAGTTGCGCGGATGAGTAACAGACAAACAGGGTTACTTTCGTGTTTATAAAATTATATTAGTATGGATAAAGCTCATACAAAAATTTTACAAAATAATAACCTACCAAAAATAACACAAGCATGTAAATAATATAAGTGATCGTGGCGTATCCACACTAGCCTTTAAGCGGAAGTGTGTTAAATCACGACATAAGAACTATTCATATTTATTATCCTGTGAGGGGTGAATTATGTTGTAAAAGCCCCATAAGTCCTGACTGCTGCGTCCAGCGATGGCGGCGTGGTCGGTGGTCGCCGGTCGGTCCTGAATTATATCGCAGTGGGAGGAGCAATTAAAATATTGGATTACAATTTACACAATTCAGATATTTTAAGCTAACGGTGACTTGATTCTAAATTCCTAATATTCAGGAGATCTATTCAGCTGAAGACTATAGGTAGGTTATTCCCGATTACGGGTACTATTCCTGAGTGGTGCATATTATAGAGTACAGAGAAATCATGTAGTCAAGTCTCTAGACGATTTGTCACGGCTCGTAAGATAAGTGGTAATAGTTATGCGATGTAGGATGTTAATGAAAGGCTTCTTAAGAACTTCTATAAATAGAAGATGAAGAGATCCAAGAAGAATACATTAAGTTTTTCGCATCACTTACCGAATTCAATTACCTACAACCACAGCGTAAAAAAAAGATTTCATAGACTGTGCTACAACGTTGTCTGTATTTTATTTAACATCCTTATAAAAAATTAGGCAAAATCGTGTGTTGCTACTTGTGTTTAATACAATTAATCTCTGTCCAGACGATCGCCAAAAATTCGCATGTAACATTCAGTGTTTACTCAGGCCGCGATGCTAATCTGCGTTTCGACGGACATGCAAATTTTTATTATACGTATTATTATAAGAACACCGCTCCCAGTCATAATTTAGAAGCGATTTGTTAACGATAAAAAATACTTACGAGTATAAACTTTAAAATTTGCTTTACTTGAAGCTTTTATTTATCCTTTACGCTTTAACATACTGTAAGTATTATAGCGACACGTTTGGCTCAGTTTGTGCTGTCAGTGGTCATGAGTTCGAGACCCGCTAGGGGCATTCATAGAGCATGAACGTTTGTATTCAGATCATGGGAAGTACACCCAGTAGTTTATATTTATAATAGCTGGTATCTAAACCACGAGCCCCATAGCTTACTATGGAACTAGTTGTTTTTTTATAACATTATTATGATTATTATGACATTGATTTTTAAATTAATATGTATAATATTAAAGTTTTCGAGACAAGTAACATATCAGTATAACTAATTCGACTTCCTTTCCACACAAATTTCAATATAGAATGTTATAAATAGACACTATTTGACTATCTTAAGCTCTTTTAGAGCTTTATAATATATGGATATTAGATGTAGTTTTTTATAAAGTTATTTAGCAATAACACAGTGGTTAAGATATAATCAATCTATTACTTTTAGTAAACTGTAACATTTTAAAGTTGAGGTCGTTAGCTCGCTCTAATGAGCGTGCTGCGTACAGATAGCGCGGACAGTCTCTCAGATGTCGATAAGATCATTTTTGAAGGAATTTATGAGATGTTTACAAGAATAACTAATTTTTTCTCAAGTAACTGTTTAAGATATGTAACATGTACGCTATGTAACCTTCATTGAAATGTTTCTCTGCTAATACCTAGAAAGAATTCCTGATATATGTATAAATATATAAAAGCGAAAGGTGATTCACTCATCACGAAATATCGAAAACCGCTTGACGTATAAAGATGAAATTTGGCAGGGAAGTAGAAAGGATTTTATGACAGGGCCGAATTAAGGAGACATAAAGGCTCTCGCAAGTAGCTTTTGTATTAAGGTTCTTTATTTTATATAATATATAATATTTTGTTTTTTCTTTATTTATTTATTAGACTTAAAATAATTCAAATATTACTTTAGCAAGTCCGTCAGTAATATTTACTAATGCTTTTCAATAATTTGTTAATGTCATACTTTTATTTTATCGAATCCATAAGAGACTAACGTACGAAACGTATTACGAAATGTGTTCGTCCGCGAGACTCCCGTCAGCGCTGATAAGCCTCGCCACTGAATCAGAGATAGTGCCTCATGCACTTCAAGACTTTAAAAATTAAAAGAATTACTATCAACAAAGTCGTAATTAAATATTTATTGTGAAGTTGAGTTGCATAAAAATATACAGATTGCTTAAAATTATTATGAGATTTCGACTTTCGTTTGTAAAAGTCCTTATAGTAAAAAAACTTAGTTTACTTCTTCAAGATATTAAACATAGCTGGGCATTAACTCGTTAATCCGTTAATCGTTAATTAACGAAGTTAACATTTCAATTAACGATTAACTTTTAAGTTAACTTAAAAAAATGTTAACGGAATCATTAACTTCCGTTACATTTTCTCAAGTCTGTTAATCGTTAATCCAGTATCCACTATTTACCAAGCACCTTTCTGACGTTTAAGTTCGGTAATGTCGACAAGTTCCGCGAGTAAAACAAAAACGCCTGACCCCAGCGACTCCTTCCCACGCTGCACTTTTCCCGCGCGCACGCTCACTCGCTCGAAACTGGTATACTTCGGCGAGTGCCTCCGCCTGGACTTCCCAGGGCGTATCACCCGCCAGATGCATGGTCACCATAAAGGACACCTTACGGTACGCGCAATTGGGCCTTTTTCGGGGCGGAGAGGGCGTCGATCCAAACGGAGGCACCTCCTCAAAATGCTGAGTAGCTTTTAAGTTCCAAAACTAAACCAACATATTTTATAAGTAGGTAGGACATTAGCGCAAAGATGTAAAAATGCAATTTTAATCACGTGTTAACGGATTAACGATTAACGTTAACTTGCGTTAAATCTTCCGAAATGTAACGCTTTAACGTTTAACGAAGTTAACTTTTTTAAGTAACGGATTAGCGATTAACGAGTTAATTATTCGTTTAACGGTGCCCAGCTATGATATTAAATGTAGCATTCATTTGTAAATCAATATCACTCTGTGGCGACTTCACTCTAAAACTCCACGTTTCACCTAATAAATACAAAAAAACACAAAAAATTCAAATATTCCTGGTTTTAAAGCACGTCAAAAATTCATACCCTACTTTTAAGATACTCATACTTACTAATCATTAGCGGAAGTGATTGATATTTACAATTTAATGGAACGAAACGGAACGGAATATGTATAAATATTAACAATACTTTATTAAAAGCAAAAGTTATTAGGTATTTCACCACCGCGTCTCAGCCCGCGGTACCGACACTTGGAGTTTTAATCATCTTTCTTTGAAGCACCTCGAAAGGGAACAAGTGCGCAATTATGCGACCGGTTTGCGGGAAAATCAAAAGTGGTCGAGCGACCTCCGAAATTGTGCTAAATTACTCGCCGGCTCTCAAAGTGTATCGATTCGGTGTAACTAATATGAGAGATCACCGAAACGAGAGTCGTATTTGTTTACAGCTTCTTACGTATTATGTAAATAAGCATTTGTACAAGAATTCTATTTTTATATTTAGTCTGCACGGATTTTATAATTTACTAGCGACTCGCCTTCGCTTCGCTTGGGCTTTTTCCTAGATTTAGCACAGGCAAAGCCGCGGGATCTGCTAGTTATGCATATAAACCTTCCTCTTGAATCACTCTATCTATTAAAAAAACCGCATCAAAATCCGTTGCGTAGTTTTAAAGATTTAAACGTACAAAGGGATATAGGGACAGAGAAAGCGACTTTGTTTTATACTATGTAGTGATGATAACAATTCTATTTTTTGGTAACACATAATCCTCTACCCCTTAAAAGATACTTTATATCTTATTAAATATTCTAATCTTAATTAAATCAAATCTCTATGTCTGCCTGTTCGCGATAAACTCTAAAACTAATGCACCGATTTTCTCGCTTTTTCAACAACGGATAGAGTGGTTCTCGCGCTAAATCTACAAACGAACTCGAGCGAAGCGATGGTGAATCGCTAGTACCTACTTTATATAACATAACCATGGTTTATTTCTATTTCTGCGAACTGTCCGTCTTACAAAATGCTACTTTAAATATAGTTTCTATTATTCATCGTACGAGATAGCGCTATCGTCATTTCAATTAGTCCGACAAATAACTTGCTACCACTGTAAGTTATGATATTACCCCATAAGTTATTGTTACATGTCTTCACGTCATACAATCTTTGTTCCAAGTAAGTTTTATTTATAGGTTCCGAGACTTCTATGAAGTATTGCTGCGGAAAAGACAAATGAGTTAGTTGATGTTCGAGTTAAGCCGTACATGATAAATATGAAATCATATCATAATGTCGTCGGTCATATCTCAGCGTGTCTGCGCCGGAGTCGAACTTAGTGCCTGCTCTTAATGCATTGTAGACATATTTTACTTGTCTTATTAAAAGTAAAATATAACACTGTCTTGGAAACTGCGACTGTTGTTTAATCTTTTTGAATTTCATGATGTACGTCATAATAGGTTATTTTTGTCTTTATTTGAGGTTAAAATACATTTTTTTTACTTTATATCTATAAATAAAATCAAATTCCAAATTAGTCGAATCTTTACATTAAATATTTTTTGGAAATTCTTATTGAAATAGTCATTATTATGGACAAAGGAGAGAGTTTTTAGAATTTCCGTCCGTTTGTCTGACTGTCTGTCACTGACCGTCTGATGTGAGAAACTACTGGACATATTATTTTGACTTTATCCAGGCAATAGATAAAATATATTTTGGATATATGATATTTTTTACTGGAGAAAATATCTCATATCTTAGAAAATTCTAACGTAGCGAGGGTGGGTTTAATAGTGTATACATATGCTGCAGCATCCTTACTACAAGCAAACTGCGCCAATTTGTCTGTGAGTCATTAAATTACAATTAGATAAAAAATATATAGAAAATATACATTTCATCTAGACATTATATACATCTTTATGTAGAGCGAGCGGCTTATTTACATTACAGTACCGTTAATCGAGTCGTGTGACAAAAACTTAACCCATTCTTCAGCTCCGCTATCGCAACATTAGTAGAGTCGTAAAAACACTATTAATTACACATAAAGTCATATCGACACAAAGCGAACCGGCAAACAGTCAGACTGATAATTTTTATAGGTTATTTAGTTCCCAAACATGGCGATGGGCAATCAAACTGGACATAAAATTTTTACTACTACCTAATCTAAAATTTCGCTTGGATTTCGCTTAAGGGTTCATAAAGACCGCTATTCATGTTTCTTTAATTGTTTGATAATTTGAAGTTATTAATGCCAGGTGTACATCATGTTATGTTTGGAACATCGTCGGAATAATATTTTGTGTTCACCGATTATTATAAGATTTAAACAATTCATAACATATATGAGCTCTATCTATTTCAACTAAAAGGTTAAACAAAAATATTATATAAAAAAACACTCTTAACTTGTAAGAACATATGAACAGAAAAAATGTTAGCTATTTTTATTTTGGTATTACGAATAATGAAGTGGTTTTCGGCAATTTCAAATATTACAAGTACATGGATATATTATTTTAATTTGACAAATTTAAATATGGTTCATACCCTGTATATGCGTCCTTAACCGAGGAAGACATAAAATATTTTACGAGTTCCGAATGAGGGATAATCGACAAATTTAGAGCAGTGGCTATCGAGAAGCTCCCATCGTCCTCCGCGGCCGCAAACGAATGGCCCAATATCTAATAGTTATTAAGTGTTAAAGAATATCTTTAGTGCAGTAAATATCCGGATTTTATATTAAATAAACAATTTTATCATCATATTTTCAATATAAAATGTATCAAATCTAGGAATTGTGAGAATTTAGGAGCCCTATTGGTATATCACATTTGTTAGTCCTACATAGAAAAAAGAAGATTAAACGTTATCACATCGAACTGTAAGGACACACATGTTTGTATTATTTAGGGTTGCCTTATATAAAATTGCATATTATAATAGAAATGTAACCCAACCAAGAATCGAACTAGCGACTGCTAGATTTTAGTCGATTTTTATTATGCCATATTCAACAGACACTCTTCTGTATAAGAAAAACAAATAATTACCGAAGAGAACTGTTTATTTTCCATAATATTTTCATCGTAAGGTGAAGAGTCGACAGCCGCGTTATAAACAATTCGCCGCTTTAAATATAGAAACAGGTGGTGGCTTTGATTGATTTAATATTTAGTTTAATAAGCCATAAATAGTAGGATGTAGAGGAGTGACGAGAGGAGTGCCGGGTCGGGGGTTCAAATCTTTAAACAATAACCGATTACGATTGATTAGTCATAATATACAAATAGATCTAACTAGATTTATATTAATTTTTGCATTATATGTTATGTATTTTTCACATTAAGTGGGTACATAATATTATATAGGTACTTTAAAATCACGTATGTATAACATGTATAGAAGAAGACAAACTCAACTCTAAATATCACTAAATTATAGTTTTAAATGAGGATGACTGTATGGACAGACATACAAAGATATACAAGTCATATATACATATATTTTCGTTTAAAATACTCATTTTCACATATAAATTTATATTAAATTTTATTATAAGTGCTACTAATTTACATTCTATCACACTCTTGTTTTTCTCTACACGAAATCAAACTTGCGATACACTTGTTAGCTAATCATTACTGAGCCAAAAAGCCCTAAATTCCATAAGTAATAATAAAACACAATCGCGTGTCTCGGCGTTATTAAATCTGAACTAATATATCATATTTAGTTTATATTTGTAAGCATTGTGGCGGAGGGCGGAGGGCGGAGGGCGAGGAGTGAGTGGAGAGATTATTGATAGATGACTTACGGCCGCGGAAGCTGCGCTCGAGTTTTTTATCTAAACTTATGGTAAAGCTATAACATTCATTAGTTATTGTAATGAAAAAAAAGTTATTTGTTTACATGGGTTTAACTGCTGTTATATGAATGAGAACCCAAGAGTGTGTGTTTTCTTTGTTCTTGTCAATTGATACACATTATGATAAAAACTTTACTTCTAATTTATATTTTTAAATATTTTTATTCGATTATGTCTCGAGTAACAAAATTCTATTTTTATATATAAGCAATCTTTTTAGGCTTAAACAAGTGATTTGTGTTTCCATATAAATTTTAATTTTCGATCATTATCCCAGCGATAGCGCGCTCGCTTGTATAACCAATGACGCGGGTTCAAATCCGGGTCTCGCACCTCTGATATCATGTGCGAATCATTTATATATATATATATATATATATATATATATATATATATATGATTACCACTTGTCTTACGGTGAAGGAAAACATCGTGAGGAAACCTGAATGTCTGAGAGAAACCAAGCAAGTTTTCAAGACATGTGAAGTCCCCCAACTCGCACTAGGCCAGCGCGGTGGACTATGGCTTGTTCCCCTCGTACTGAGGGAGGCCCGTGCCCAGCAGTGGGATGTAAAAAAGAGCTGAAGTATGAAAAAAAACATATTGTATCCATCATATAATAGGTGCAATTATCTACTTAGCACCTACATAGGTGTAGTTATCAAAAAGCACATTTGCAATAATAGTAAGATCAAAATACAATCACTAGTTATTTCAAAAGTATCGACTGAACAATAAAATTGGCTATTGTTTAGAAAGTCTACTTTGTTTGTTATATTTACATAGGGACATACTCGTAGTGTAGTGTCGCATGCGCACGCGCAGATTACGGCGCGGCGACATTTCATTTGTAAACATTTACGTTCCACACTGGGTGATGGCCGTTGGATAATCATTGCACTTTTGTTAAGTTGCATTACTCAATGGTACATTCACTGTAGGTATTATAGATTAGATCTGGACGTATAACATAGGCTATGGCGAACGTATTACGTATGCATAAAATGTACTTCTTATATAGATTCTATGTAGATTGTAGGATCATATAGAAGATTTCTGTAATTTTCGGAAATAAATAAATAATAAATTATTCGCTACTTTTAAAGTAGGTTTAACACGTAAGAGGCTTGTCTTTTCCTTAATTTATACTAATCACGTTACGCATATTATAACCTAGCTCAAAATATAATTAAATTATCTTTTACTGAACAGGTAGACTGTTTATAAAACATCTACGAACTTAGTTTCAATAAAAATAGTTAAAAATTATCTGTTACCCTTGTAAAAAAATAGAATTACAGGTGTAAGCGTTTAATAAAATTGCAGAAAAACCTTCAAGTTCGCAATCTTCTTTATTTTATTACATACTACTTAGGTTCCGCCTGCCAAATTTAAAGTTTGAAACACAAAAAATGAGAAGGAATTTCATACAAATTTGCGAGAGCCCTTAAACCTCTTTAATCCGGCCCCGTCGCAAAATCAGTTCTTAGCGGACATCTACTAATTATAAACTACGACTGACTGGCTGATATTTCATGATGAGTGATTTAGTGAGTGATTTAATATTAAGATATAGTAATTAGTCCATTTAAATCAGTAGTAGCTCCTAATCTCTATCGACCTTGTCCGCGGCTGCGCGTAACTAACCGTTAGCTGTTCGAAGCAAACCCGCTAATTGCCTATTATTTTTCATACAGCTCATTACGCATATCTCAAAATTTGTAACTGTATATAATTTATAATAGACAGAATGAATGCCATTATAAGCACGAAATGCACTTAGTTTTCTTCAAATTTTTTTTCAACGAGGTATTTATTCCTACGCAATGAGAGAGTAAAGCGCGGTAACACATTACCGCGCTTGATTGGGAAAGCAAGTGTAGCGGGTTCAATTCCTGATATTTCCAAGTGCGAATCAATACAACATGATTGCCACATGTCTTACGGTAAAGGAAAACGTCATGAGGTCGTGAGAACTTAACAAGTTTTCGAAGACCTGTGAAGCTCGTGCCCGGTAAGTAGTGAAACTAGTGCAAATTACATCATACACAATTTTTCTGGCGGTTTTTAGAGCTCTTTAAAAACTTGTAAGTGTAATTTAAACAATAAAAAATATATGTGAAAAAAACAGTTTTTAAACTGATCAGTCTTCTTTGAAATAAATTCATTGAAATCGAAAATATATTTGTTTATATATTGATCTGAGTTGAAACAAATACAAAACGTTTAATAACTTTGATATCGTCAAGTAGGAAGGCAGGACACTGAATCATTTACCGCTTAACATTTTCCACTGAAAACAACAAATGTGGGCATCTGTTCTCAGCACTTTACTTTCATGTTAACAAGATCAAAACCGTACCATAATATTACGAAATATTTGCCTCGCGCGGAGATCGAACCTCCGATAGCCGTCGCGGCGGTCCTTAAAATAAAATTGATAAACAAACTTCTACTTATGCATGTCTTTACGTGTATTTATGTTAATTTTGAATGGTTTTTAAAAGAAGATATAAAACTAGTAGCGGCGGAATGAAGCCGCGTGTAAAAAGGCCAAGAAGCAAGACGTCTCACTCACAAGTACGCTCGACAACTACACGGCGAGATCTTCTACCGCGCGCAGCTCCATTGACTGCTAACGAACTTATACACGAAAAACAAAAACCTCTAAAATTGAGTAGATTTTTAAGATTTATTTATGATTAGATTTAGATGTGAATATTATAATACCCTAACGACTGCCGGTATCCAACGACATACCAGCAAAGAAAAAGCGAATGAGATGAGAACCATTATTTACCATCGACTCCCCAATAGTTTTTTTATAATTAAGGGCCTCAACAACAATTAATCTTTTGCAATTATTAGAAAAAATAACTAAAATACACTATATTTTTAGGTAAGAAATAATCTAGTCGTGACGTCACGTCCCGTGCACACGCGCTTCCTTGAATACTTCATTACATCAGAAGAAAGCATTGAACAAGAAAATGTACAGAGAACCTTTACAACTATATCACTTTCAACGAATCTCTAGTAAGCTTTAGATTAGAAAACATGAAAAGTTATCAATACTATAATATTCCTTAACATGCTCTGTTTTAATTAAGTACACCTACTACTTTGTTTCTGTTTCTTTCTTATAATTTGTCCTTCTAAAGTTTTTGAATAAGCTCAAATTTTAAAGGCGAATTCGTTCATTGATGAAACATACATTTGATATAAAGTATGTAGAGAAACTCATTATTTATCTTTTTAGTTTTATTATCAGTGAGATGATTAGTCTTCATTCTTTTTAGTTTATTATTAGACTAGCTTTTCCCGCGGATTCGCACGCGTTCTTAAGACCGGAAACCAAATTTTTTCTAAGTCGCGCGGTATGGTATCTAGCATAACTAACGCCCTTCCTTCCCGTTTTTGAAACATTTTTAATTAATGCTCCGCTCCTATTCGGTCGTAGCGTGATGTAATAAGATAGCCTTCCTCGATTAACGGGCTATCCAACACAAAAATAATTTTTCAATTCGGACCAGTAGTTTCTGAAATTAGCGCGTTCAACCAAACAAAGATAACGTTTGAAGCACTTTATGCGCATTCATCAAACACGTTTCGTAGCCTAGTTTCGTAGTATGTACCTAATGTATATGTATAAAATAAATATATTAGGACATTAACATCCAGCACAGTGTTCCATGGTAAGGTACGAGCCTTGTGTAATGGAGTGACAAATCAAAAAACAGGTACTAGGAAGGAGGAAGCATATTCAATTCCATCTCGCTTTTGAAAAAGACTTTTAACTTTAAATGTGTACTTATAAATACATCACATTCAATAGTTTCTGAGTTTTTTATAGATGTTGCAACACAATCGAGCAGACTCTACAAACATGGTCATATATTTTGTGATGTCCCTTTTTTGAAAAAGCTCTGAATGTAAATATATTTTCAATGAGATATGAATCGTACTATTTTTATTAACATTCTTTTTTGTGTTCCGAACAAAATACATTGTTCTATATTTGCTGAGAGACTGAGGCCGAGGATTCCATTATTTACGAAGATTTTTACGTTTTTATAGTGAGGTGGTCTTGTACTTATGTTATTCTGGCACGAGATATCTTTATACCAAAACAAGCGACTCACCTCGGCTTCGCTTAGATTTGTAAGGAGAAACCCTCGAATATAAGAAAAATATTTTGAATGTAAAGGCTATATTTTTTGCAAAACATGAATGTGTACGTCTGGTCCTTACGTATAGCTAGATCATACATTTGATAATATCATTAATACAATGTAATCTTAAAAATTTATCGAATCAAATGAAATATTGTTTATTGCACACCATTACTTTAATTTACATAGAAGAAATAGACTTACGAGAAATAGTACAATATCGATAGAGAGTGATCGATTGCTCTTATCAATAAAACATTTAGATAAGTTTTGATATTTTATTTTATTTTCATATTAATTATAAGAAAATGATTACTTAATAAAATAATAATATTATATCAATGAAAAGCACGATAATAGCTTACGAAGCTAGGGTGTAGGGACTCCCTAGATATACGAGAGAACCAAATTACATCTAAATTGGTTCAGCGGATTTTTAGTTTATCCATTACAAACCAACAAGTCTCTTTTTATTATCCTTAGATTTATATTGTTAACTCAAGATTATTTTCTCTATATATTATAATTTTGATATACGTATGTTTGGTATTATTTGTCTAAATGGATAAGCTGAATTCAATGAATATTTTAATGTTATGGGAACTAAGATGGTTTTCACTGCGAGTATAGTAGAACTTCTACTAGAAGTCGGTGTTTGTGGAGGACGACGCCTGATTTCATCGCCCGACACTAAACTATTGTTACTTGTTAAATATTTAATTCCGAGTGGCATAAGGAACAAGTATGCGATAAATTATATAGATTTAAATTGTCTGACTGTTTAAGACTTGGATTTCTAAGCAGTTTAAGCTATGGTCTAGAGCAATTACCTAAAAAATAAAACTAGAGCAATAAACCTATCAAAGATAAACTTTTAAAATCGGTTGAGATGTAGACTACATCACTTAACGTTTTGATAGATACTTTAATAATCCAAATTGTAATGAATCCTCTAACTAACTCCTTAAATAAGATTCTTAATTCAATTCAATTCTCTTGTTAATGGCTTTCTGGTATGAATCATTGTTGACAGTTCGCATTCACCGGCGACCAAACACCAAATCTCCGGACTGATTCACGGAAACTGTAAAAGTTATACGATCCTAGCGAGGCTCCGAGACAAGCGTTAGTTAATAATAATATAAATATAAATAAATATGTTGAGACATTTTTTTTACAACAGCGCCATCTAGTTCCGTGGTAAGCTACATGGCTTGTATTACGGAAGACAAATATAATTTTTAAATACATACATAATATAAAGTAAATAATGGGTATGGTAAAAATAGTGCAAGTGGTATGATACGATGTATATTAGATATGAAAATATCTTACTTTAACAATTTTAAGGGACTAATCAAACTTTATTATATTAGCAATATCTATATGAAATAAATTACAAATAACCGTAAATATAACAAAAAAATAAATAGGTATTTTAGTAATATCAAATTTTAATCTCTCTCCGATATTAAATAAAGGAAATTATATTTCTGCTTCCGGTTTCACAAAACTTAATTACAGCTGTTATAAAAAAATAAGAAAAAACAACTCAACACCTGTGAAAATAGCCTAATTAAACCTTATCGTCTAATAATTAAGTTATCATTATAACTACCTGCACTTATTATATATACTAGTTTGTTTTAAAAAATGTCCCTAATACAGGCAAGCGATGGAAATAAGTTATTATTTTTAAAATATTTAAAATATTATACATAATTTTAAAAAAATGGTAGAGCGGTTTTGTGGCCTCTACGAGTCTACACACAGTACACCGTAACGACTTTATTTGACGAGTGCGGTGAGAGGTGGCTGGGGTCAGGGTTATTGGGTTACCGCTGTCATTACCTCAGGTGTTTCAAAAGTATGATATTTTGATTAATAAAATGCTTTATTTTAATATATTTAGTGTAATTTACCCTAATAATATCATTTTTATCAATCAATCAATCATTCAAAATATTCTATATATGGTAGCTTACTCACAGACTGACATTTAATTTTAATACTGTAAAAATGACGATTCAAAAGAGCTTGTAAAAGTCTATTTGAATAAAGAATATTTTGATTGATTGATTGATTGATTGATATCATTTTTAGAATCTGTATGTTAAAAAATTCCTTTTATCTACATTATTATATTTTTGTAATTATATCAAATATGATATGACTATAATTTCTATCTTAATCTATTTCATTTTACTAATATATAATGTAAAATAATTGAGTACTCGCTGAATGGATTTGAATATGACCTGAGCGAAAACACTTCGATTTGATTTGTGTTAATGTTTACTTTACTATTTAAAACATATACGTACTAGAAGAAATAAAAATAACTGAATATTAGGAATGTTACACAAAATTCTTAATTAATCCTTAAAAAGCAGTTGTGACAGCCCTGACGAAGTAGCTCTTAATCAGTTTATCTCATTGACATAACTACTACACAAGAATGCGGGTACTAACTCGTGTATACACGGAATAGTACATATTATACGCGACTCACACGTTACGGTAATCTGGATCTTTTATTGTTTCACTGACGACATTGTTAGAAACTAATTGATTCACACTAATAATTATTTATATATCTTCCACACATAAATAAATATGTTTGGGACATTATAATTCGAGTTTTAACAAATGAATGCCCCGGGACTCGAACCCGCGACCACTGGCGCAAGAAAGTAGGGTCACTACAAACTGCGTTACTCTACTACTCTTGTTTTTTGGAAATCTTTATGAAATAATAATTATAATCGACACAGTCCATAACTATAGTTTTTAGAAGTTTTGTCGGTCTATCTGCTTGTCTGATGATCTGCTATCTGGTGGCCTCATCACGAGCAAAGAAGTGGACAAATTTTAATGAGATTCAGTATGAAGATAACTGATTATTCTGGTCACCACATAGGATCACATCACTTCAGGAAAATATCTCATTCCTGAGAAATACATACAACTGTTAGAACGTATCTTCGAGTAGGAGTAGCGAGGATGAGTCGCTAGCTCCAATATAATAAGTAGATTTTATTTGTTTATTTGAATGTGCTTATATTACTACCAGTTACTACCAGTATTACTACCAGTCGGATTTAAAACAATAAATTTAATATTCATCGCTCGACATATCATCGCTTATATTACTAAATGTATCAGTCACTATTAGCTACATCTCCTCATGTGCGAATGTAATGTGTGAATAACAATAACACTAAAATTTATTACGAATAATCGCTCTACATTATAAATTATTTAATTTTAACGTGTCAGCAAATTAAACAGCCTTGAACCAGGCTTGTTGAAAAAATGTTAAAAACGCGTCATCACACAGCCCGCACGTGTGTACACCGACATACCGACACACAATAGATATTAACTTAAGTAATAATAGTATCAATTAATTATAAGTATATGAGAGAAGTAGTCGTAGGCTTGTGCATATTACGTAGTTACTATAAATTGTTTATACAGGAAAAAAAATAATGTCACAGTTACCCGAAAAAAAAATATGGCAGGAAAAGCTATATTTAATCTGTTATATCCTTTAGATATGCTAATTGCTATTCTCAAATATTTTTTATAACAAACACACAAATCAACTTTCGTATTTATTATATAATAATAAGGACGAATTTAGTTGCATATTTTTTATCACCACTACATAGTATAAAACAAAGTCGTTTTCTCTGTCCCTATATCCCTATATATGCTTAAATCTTTAAAACTACGCAACGGATTTTGATGCGGTTTTTTTAATAGATAGAGTGATTCAAGAGGAAGGTTTATATGCATCCCGCGGCTTTGCCTGTGCTGAATATAGGGAAGAGCCTCTAGTTTTAATATAAACATGATATTTTCATAGAAATGCCATTTCTGTTTTCACGTATCGGTTAGTAAACGATGAGATGACTTCTGGAGCACTACTGCTGTAAATCAACCAACTTGGACACCGCTGAATTGAGTTTCTAAGAACTATCTATTGCTGCTCGGTGCTCGCAACTTACTTTGTCATACCTACATGAGTTTTTACATTATATTATGCATATTATAATACTTTCAGACGTTTCCGTTCACTTAGACATACATACATTGCTTTATTATTAAAATAAATTAATTTTGATAGTCTACTCATATAATTCAATAAAACCTTAATATATCTTTTCATTTTTATCGCTTCTTCATCGTAAATTCTCCGTTCTACGAGAATCAAACAAAATACTTCATTTTATGACTGACCCTAATCGACCGAACTCGCTCTATCGAAGCCACGCTGCGCTACAACACGAGAAAATAATAAACTGTACAATTCAATTAAACGATTTATAGATATTCTATTTAATTGAATAATGCAAATGGAAAATAATCATAATAATTTAAGCGCGATGGGTTTTACAGGTCGTTTGTAAAGCATCCGCTACCGGCTGTCATCGCCGCGCCCACGCGCCTCGCACTACCGCGCAAGTCATGAGCTTCGTAAGCTTTTATCGAGCTTTTCATTAAATCTGTTGGGACATTATTACACACAGTGCCATCTAGTTCCGTGGTAAGCTACGAAGGAAGCTTGTGTTACGGATACCAGATAGTTGATATACTACATATATAAGATTAAATACATACATATTATAAATATTAACACCCATGACTGGAGTACAAACATCTGAGTTGAACAAATGAATGCCCCCAGCGGGACTCGAACCCGCGACCTCTGGCGCAAGAAAGTAGGGTTAAATTTTTTTCATTGCTTTATTATTACATAAAGTAATCATTTCTTTGAAACTCATATTAAAAATATCCAAAATTATCTCAATGTCTTATTGATAAGTGTAATTGATCGCTCTCTAGCGATAAATCCGCCTATTGTACTATTTCTCTCAAATCTATTTCTACTATATTATGTAAAATAATAGTGCGCAACAAGCAATTTTGATAAGTTTTAAAGATTATATTGTAATTGCGATATTATCACAAGGATTACGTAGCTATACGTAAAGACGTGACGTACAAACTTACATTCGTGTTTTGCATAAGATACTTATAGAATTTACATTCAAAGTTAAGAAGTTTGTATAAATATATAATATAATATAATTTTTGGACTTCTTCAATCTTCCTCTTATATTCGAGGGTTACGTACAGTGCACCGACGTCTAATGTTACAGTCCAGTCACTCACCAATTATAGTTAATTTCTAAAATTTCTAAAATCCCCAACAAGCTTGTAATTTCTGATTTCAGATGTGATAAATCGCGCCGCCCTCCACGGTAGGTGCAGGTTCGAGTCAGTTGAAATTTCACGCTAGAAATGAATTAATTGGCACAATTGATCTACGATTACTTCAAACGCTGGGTTTTATCAGCAATTACCGGTAAAGGTATCGGAATTATTATACGACACGACACCGAGTGGGCAGAATTGAAGTATTAGTTTATATCTGTTCTTGTTTACTTGCGTTGCGTTAAATCATGGGAGAAAGACCGCGCCCACGCTGCGCCTGGTTATTACAAAATTAAGAAGGTTGAAGGGATTAAGTTTATCTTTATACACTCGTTACTTTATCTGTGAAATCGTTTGCTTTAGATGTAATCGATCATCTGCACTCTGGAGCATTGTTCTTGTTCCCGTTCTAATAATTTAATAGAAGCATTTGTTACAACACAGACTTATCTCTGCCAAACGATACAATATATAAATATAATAAGCTACACATTGCATTTCCACTTTACCCAAAATATACGTTAAGAATTGTCAAATTGTTCGAAATCGGTAGTACTATTTATTTGCATCCGGGCATTAGTGTTTCTTATAATGTAAGCTTTACTCTACTCGTATACACGCGGACATGATTTTAGTTTTTTATTAAATTAAATCGATCGTTAAATCGTTTGTGACAAACTCTGATTCGACTTCAGTATTCTCGAGAATCATTTAACGTTCTGCAAGATTACTTCAATTTCGCTTTCAATTTTATCTATTTTTAGTATTCTGTAAAGATAAACTAAAATGTTTTCAAATAGAGCCTTTTAAGCATTCGTTTGTAGATTATATCCTTATAAATACATGAGATAAAAGGTTTCCAAGTTCGGGAATATATCTAAAGAAGGTATAAATTAAAAACTACATATAAATTGTAAATGAAAACTGTCCCGATAACTCAAGTGATGAATGTTCCGAGGATCCCATTCAGAGTCTCAGAACGGTCCCAAGATGACGGACAGACACCCATTCAATGCTAGATGCCTGCCTTATACAGTATTTGATACGTACAGTAATGTCATATTAAAAGCCTATAAGATTTGAATTTATACCCACCTAAATAGGTTTAATGTCTAAACATGTGAGAGTGTACGACCGAAAGTATTTAATTTCTTTGTAATCTTATTTAATTTTAATTTATTGATTCCATTTCTTTTTGAACCAATATTAATGCATAGGTTATTTGTTATAGAGCTTTCTCTTTAATAAGAATGTGTACTTTCTTCGATATGTGCGTCCTTAACCTACGTTGCAGTTAAAGTTTGATAAAAACTTTTTAATTAAACTGAACTTCCTAATTGACAACCTCTTCTTCTCAACGTCGGTTTAGAGATAAAAAATTAAATCTATTTTTATCAAAACTGCAATTTTTACTTAAATATATAAAATTGTAAATAGGTTATCGCCATTAGACGTGATCTACAGAGATAAGGTGATGGATGCGCCTGCGCAGTGTCGCGCGTGATCGATGAAAAAGAGTTCACCCACGAATGAATGCCTATAGTGCCATTCTTGAGGAGTAGAAAAAACTATTTACGTACTAGCTAGCCAATTTAGGGCTTATATTTAAAAATATTGAAAACTAATCAATAATGTATTACTTCTTGAACTCAATGTTTGAAAATGTTATTTGTATTTTTTATTACAAAATAGCATTTGAGGTAATCAGGAGTCATGTTTAAAATTTTGTACTATTTATATTATGTAAAACATCTACGAATATAATATAATTAGAGACTCTAATCGTAACATATAGACTAAAATAGGTTCTAAAATAATGTTCCCACTATGAAATACTACAAATTATAATTTACACATACACTACCGTAAAACGGGGTGAAAAGGGACAAAATGAAACTTTGCACAAGAATTTTACAATGTTACTTTAGAAAAAGTGAAAGTTATATGAATGAAATATTTGTCCGCCAACACATATATTGCAATACTATCTTTAAAATAACAATTATTTAATTTGTTATTAAAATATTTGCTAAAAACTATGCTGTCCCTTTTAAGACCGAATGTGGGGTCAAATGGGACGGATAAGGGGTTGCTAGAGAAAACTGTTCAGGGCTGTCAAAAGACGAAAAATATAAATCATAATAATAAATTTAAAAAAATACTAAAATAAAATACCAGACTACGTATAAAGCGAACTAAACTAAAATAAAAGACTTTTTCTTAATAAACTCCTTTATTTTGATACTCGATAGATTTTGAGGAAATATGGAAGTTTAAATTGTAAGTAGGTTTTGAATAAGAAATCAAATAATAGAAATTTGATTATTTTTATTAATATATTTATTGGAATAAAGCTTTATAATAATTGTAACAAAAATATATTATATCCTTATAATCAGTTTCATAAATCAGTAAAACTAAAAGTGCAATAACATTTTTTATACTAATTGAAAACTCAGTCTCAGACAATTATCTTTGCTGTGTAAACTTATATAATCTACTTGCGAATTTTATCACATACAATCATTGCTCATAATTATTTATGTTAATTAAGTGTACAATCATTTATAAACTTATTATACCATAGTCTTACATATATGAATTAAAATAATAATTGATAAGAAATATCTATAACCTATACATCATCATCCATGAGATCACGCAATATATCAGAATCACTTCTGTAGAATTTATTTTTCTTATTTATCATCACATCAGGTGAAGTTTTGTTTTTTACAATTACATCAGAAATTATATGTATTTTACGAGGATCATTTTCTTGTATTTGTTTTTGAGAAAAAAGTTCAAGTTCTTGTCCAATGTCGAAACTGTCTTCAAAGAATATAGGCATTTTGCTGATATCCATATCCAAATCAGTCACACTATTAAATTCTTTAGGTTCAGTGGTCATATTCTGAGCGTTGGCATAACATTTTGTCTCTATATTTACGTTATTTGTTTTATTAATTTTCACTTTAATTGGCTTAATGTTAATTTCAGAATTTTGTTTAGTCTTTTGATTGGTATTTTTTCGCTTTTTTGGATTAGCTCGATTCTTTACGTTAGGGTAAATTTTATCGTCTTCAGTCTTTTTTGTATCGCTTAAATATCTATTTTCTTCCTTTTTCTTCTTAGTATTAGACCCAGTTTTAACTTTATTGTATATATTCCTACCACTAGGTCCAGGAACAGATTCAAAACTGGATCCCGGGACAGCAAGAGGTTTGGTTTCTGATAAAACTTTAGAATCGAAATCTAATTCGATTTCTGATAATCCTTCAATAGGAGAAGCTTTACAGTTTAAAATTAAAGAACGATCATGCATTTCAGATTCTGAATGTTCATTTTTTGTATCTATATTATATTTTGTGATTTCCGTATCAACGTTACTGTCCTCTGGATAAATGCTGACTTCACTTTCCGTATCGGCATTATCTGTAGATACGCTTTGTCCTGCCTTTATATTAATCTTTTTTTTCTTATTAGATATTTTCATGCCTGTGTTTGTGCCATAACGCATTTCCTGGAGCATTGACATAACAGTGGCATCTATAGCTTCTTTAGTGAAGTTATCGTCTTGGCGTAAAACTTGTCCGGGTAGTCTCTCCAACACTTTGTTTTTGTCTAATGGGCTAATACCCGCTTTCATAAACCCGGCGAGTATATTAACTGAAGCATTTTTCTTTAAACGCATAATTAAGTTTTTTAAAAGACGTGGAAATATGCTTTTTGGGACCGTTGCGAGAGCCCGTCCTTCCGTTTTCTTCCAAGTGAATAATATATCCCGCCATGCAACTTTAGTAGGTCTAAAAAACGCTACATCAAGTGGCTGGGTAATATGCGTGGAATTTGCTGGCAAAAACACAAAATGAATATCTTTCATTTGACAATCTCGAATTAAATTAATTGATAAATGAGATGAAAGGTTATCGCCAATTAAAATTTTCTTACCATCTTTTTTGTCAAAATAGGGGATAGCCACGGTGTTCACCCAGTCTTCGAAGGTTATAGCGTCAAACCAACCTGAATTCGTTCGATTGTATCTACAACCTTCAGGACCTTGTTCGGTCCAGGTGTCATATAAATGTTGAGCTTTGTATACAACGTAACAAGGGAGCAAAGTGCCATCAGCAGCCGCTGCAAACATTAATGATGTGGATGATTTAGTATGATTCATAACCCGTTCTGGGTATTTGACTCCCCTTTTTGTAATGACTTTTCTCTTGCCCGGGTCATCCGATAAATTAGTCTCATCATAATTAATTATATTGGCTAATGGCACGCCTTCTAATGATGTCTTTAGTTCATCAAAGTAAGATTCAATTACTTCAGGAGAGACGGATGCCCTGGATCTTTTAATGTTTTGGCTTATTCTTACAGAAATTTTCTCCTGATGTCGTTTTAAAAAGCCAGAAACAAAATCAGGGCCTGGCATATTGTTATTAAATCTTTTGATCTTCATGTCTGATCTGTCTAAAAATCCTTTTACCAAAAGCCTCAAATCGTATGTATCAAGGGGATAGCCCCATTCAGAACAAACATTTAAATATTCAATAATATATTCTTCTACGTCTCGACTTAAAACTGTTTGCCCACCCGGTTTCTTCATAACTCGAGTATAGTGTCTCTGTAAAACAGATTTTGGAATATTGTATTGCTTCGCTATGCTAGCAAAAGATGTTTTTGCGGTTTCATATTCTCGAAGAGCAGTTGTAATGATATTTTCATCATATTTATTATATATTTTGTTGCGACTGTTTTTATAATTGCGAGGCATAATATCTGAAACAAATAGTAATGTCTATATATTACTAATATTATCTATCATCACTGGTCACTAAATACCACCAATTGCCACCAGGTAATATGATCAATAACTATGAAATAACATAAAAATTGCCAATTTTAACAAATGTTAAACCATACGATAGCGAACCGAATGCGGACAGAATAACCAATTTAGTTTTTGTATATGAATTGTTGTAAAAGTAACTTATCTTGTATATTTCGATATTTATCTAAGACAAAGAAATAAGGACAAACAAATCAAATATATGTAAATACCGATCAACTCTTGTATCCCTCGCTTTGTTCGGTCAAAAATATATAAAAAATCGAAATGTAGACTTGTGGCAGCCCTGTCCTTAGATACACACTATGTCGTACCTATATACCATACTCTCATCCCTAATAACCCACATAACTCATCCCGATTCACCCCGTGCTCAGGTTCTTTTTACACATATTGCCGTCCCTAATGACCCCAAAAACAATGCAAATAGTAATGTTTTTTTCAAAACACAAGAATTAAATAAAATCAATTAAAAAAAACACTTACCTATATTAATATCGCTGCTTCAACATACACTTAAGCATACTAAACAAATATCACTTCACTAAATGCAATAAAACTTATTTTTTTTACAAAGTTAAGAGGGACATAATTTAATCGTGACCGTTTCTTGTTTTCTGTTTCAAATATTTTGAGACTTTAGCTAACTTCAGATTATATCAGTGTTGCTATTTTATAAGAATAGAAATTCTACTATATGTCTGAAATAATTTGGTAGTTTTTGCTAAGGTTACAAGTCTCAAAAATTGTGTATAAATTCATTCCTGATTTTATCCCTAGTCACCCCTGCATCCCTTTTCACCCCGTTTTACGGTACGTTTCCCGCCGCCGCAGCTGTCAAAACTGCCATTAAGCGTCGCTATATTTGGCATGCGCCCATAGAGTATAAACATTGCACAACGAGAGTGGATAGAAAATTAAATAGTTTACACAACATAATATCAGGTACATTTTTAATTAATGTGTATTTCTGAATTCTTAGGATATTCAAATTATGGAAGACAAAATGTAGTATTATCAATTATCTAGATTAGAATTTGCCATTTTTAAATGCAAAACTTCAACTTATCCGACAACTTAATAAACATCGAATCAAACTTTTAGAGATTAATTAGTCGAAATCTATTATTAATTATAGAAAAATAACATAATTATATGCTTCAAAGATATAAAAATATTCACAATAGACAACACAAACAATAGACTATTTTAATAAAAAACAAGTTAAATTTTAATTAAAAATATTCAGGTTCAAGAAATTAAGATATCCCTCTAATATATTTTGATATCTACTCTATATTTACTATTGTCTGTGGTGTAAACGTGCTCTGGACACAATGCGTGAAAATTAGCGGACGCGCGACGTAAATTAAGTAATGTGTGTCTCTAAACGATTACTAAAATGAGAGAATATGTAACTAAAGAGAACTAGATTAATACTAGCTTAGGTATTTTCTGCGGGAATTTATATATTTCTGATAAAGACCCTATTCTTCTTTAATTCTGAAGACACGTTTTTCAGTTGGTAGTGACCCTACCTTCTGGGCCAGCAGTCACGGGTTCGAGTCCCGCTGGGGGCATTCATTTGTTGAGCACGAAACTATATTCTCCAGTCATGGGTGTTGATATTTATATGTATTATGTATGTATTTGAAAATTTATATGTGTAGTATATCAACAATCTGGTACCCGTAACACAAGCCTTGTAGCTTACCACGTAATTAGATGGCGCTTTTGTAAAAATGTCCCAAGATATTTTTAAAAAAATAAGTGGGCATGGAAAGGCTGAACCTCTTAATATGCATGATAAGTTATTAGACCATCGATTCCCATATTTACCTCCTCTTAGTACTCCCATTACATTTTGACAGAAGACCCACTAAGAAGGCAACTTTTTACGTACAATTTCTTTAAAAACGGGAATACCATTTTAGTAACTTAACGTTAAATTGACATTTCACGTCAAGTCATTCACACCTTTTGCACCGTCTCTCAAACAGTGAAATATTCCAATGAATTTTAAACTTTACGCCTTAATTTTAAAGTTTCTTTTCCATTCGCATCCCGTGCCCACCCAAGCGACAACCGATAGCATGTGGACTGATAACTGCTATCAGTAGCACAGTTTCGGGACATTTCGCACACCACGTGCTTCCAATGTGCTTAAAACCAACTCGACTCAGTTCATATGATCTTAAACTTGAGTTGTAATGAACAAAAATAAGTAGGTATCATAATATGATGATAATATTATTATGTCAGTTTCGTTTTAAATTAAATATTTATACTATCTTTGGCTGTAAGTAATCGTTGCTTCTGTCTACCAACAAACTTGTTGTACTTTAAAGTAGGGAGATTGTTTCGTCTATTTTAAAAACAAAGTTTTATTTCTAAGGTTTATATACATATATAGCAAAAATACTGGTAGGCTTTTATTTATTAAAATAAATAAAATTGTAACGTCTAATACTAATAATTTACTAAATGAATATGAAATTATATTCAGTATTCATAAGAAAAACACAATTAATAAAATATTATCTATCTTATTATTTCGAAACGATTGTAGCGATCTTGACTTTCACTGGCAGATACCTGATGTTTTAAGGTGCAACTAAGGCTACTTTAATCTTGGGAAAAGTATTAGGGTTCCGCTCAAAAAAATCAAAACGTACGTAAGAACACGCCCGAGCGAAACGAGGGTAATTTGTTAGTAGTAAATACTGGTAAGTGGCAATACTAATCTATACTAATATTATAAAGCTGAAGAGTTTGTTTGTTTGTTTGTTTGGTTATACGCGCTAATCTCAGAAACTGCTGGTCCGAATTGAAAATTTCATTTTGTGTTAGATAGTCCGTTTATCGAGAAAGGCTATAGGCTATATTACATCACGCTTTGACCAATAGGAACGGATCATCAATGAAAAATAGTACAAAAGCGGGAAGGGCGGGCAATAGAACGCGTGCGAAGCCGCAGGAAATGCTTGTATAATATAGAATGGAGCATGAGAATTTAATATTTCTGTATTAAAAACTCTCGGTATTTTGGAATAATAAGGACTGCAACGATATAATTTTAGTGTACAGAACATTACGAGGTATTAAAAGTCTACTTAAAGTTATGTTTCATATAAATATTTGTAAGTAAAATTGAATAATATTATCCTTTTACGACGTGTAGTTAATTATAACTTCAGCGAGCTGTCTCGCGCGCGCGGACAATATGCTTCAATTATACGTATTTGATAGTAACATCATTCGGTACAACTTCACTTGTTACTCACAGCATCAGAAGTAGGTGCAGTGAAACTATAAAAAAATATTATTATAATTCCGTAAGTACTCGTGTTATATAATTATAAGTATAATTAGTCTGTCTCTGTGATGTACCGACACATCTGGAGGTTCTGGGTTCAAGGCCTGAGTTGACCCAAATTAAACTATAGTCTTTCAATTTAGCAAACCTCAACACACAAGCGCTGTACTATAATATCTCTACAAATGGCTAGTCTCTATGAAATTGGCCGCAATGGCCAAAAATCGGTTCGGTATTTGACTACGTCGTAGATGTAAATTGCGATCACCACTGAGGAGTTGACTTTTTACCTCCTTTCTCGCTATTTAGATATTTCTGAATAAAACTGACTTCCACTCTGACTGACTGACTCTATTAACTGTTTAGTTAAAGTATGTTGATGTTAACGCATAACTTAACTGGTATGCGCTAATTAACATGATGTCACTTGAAATCGAATACGCGAGTGTTGAGGAAGCTACACTTTCTGAGAATTAGTTTAGACCTAATAGTAGTAGTTAAACAATTAAGACTTTCCGAAGAGCGGTCTCGCGCTAATCTATGACTAGTATCAAATTACACTATTAAGTGGGCAATGAAATACAGTACATGTATACTAGTAAGTCCTCCTTACCTCCCTTAGGCTGACTTTATTTGATACACTTTTGATTATTCTTTATAAATATACCACAATATAACTATGTAAATAAATATATTTAATAAAATTACTTTTTTTAGAAGGAAATTGTTGAGGAAGCGCCCCCTCAAGGATAAATCGATAATATTTCATAATATCGATGTAGTGTTACTAGTTTTAAGTGTAAAGAGAGCTATCTATCTCTGACCCGCTAGTGTGAACGCTGTCTAACAAATAGTATCTTGTAAGTAACTCTAGAAAAGTTCATCAAATCCTCCACCAAGAACTGTAGGCACGGGGCGAAGGCTGCCGCTTGATCGACCGCGGCGGGAAAGCGGAACATACTTTCTTATTTGTAATACTGTAAGGCAACCTGACACTCGTTTGATATGCATTCCAACAAAAGATATGGTAAAAAACACCTACTTAAAAAGATAGAGCAGGGTAAGTTGGGAGAAAAAGTAAAGTTATCATAGAGCTAAAGTCTGGGTTTGGTTGGTTTGAATGTTCACACAATACTGCGGATTGTAATTCATCAATTATAGAAAGGCAGTTCAGTTGTACAGAGTAGCTATTATGTAAAACAACCAGCTGTTTTGTAAATCAGCTGATTTAAAAATACATCTGCAACAAATTCATAAAATTTTAATTCAATTTCATAAAGTATAGCACTATAAAACCACTGGGATTATAGAGATTTTTTTATCAAAGTACTATAAATCATTATTAATTAGTTTTGTATTTAAATACGAACGATGCAGCGTCGTGCGTTACACAAATATAATAATTGGTCTATAAAACTGTCGAATGTGATATAATGTTTGACGGAGGCTCATTAGCGCGCGTTCCGGTTTGCTTCCACAACGAAATACTTGTCAAATAACTCGCTACTCTATCAGTAGTGATGGCGACTTGTTAAACATTTTTCGCTTCATCCAAATTAACTTAGCATAAATGTAATATTACAGGGATATTTGGCACTTCAATTTGTTTTACGGATTTTGTCGCGGTTTTAAATCCTGATTCCCAGCGTCTTCATAGTTATCGGAGAGCTGAGAGTTTTAGAAGTCATATTATTTCCAATTTGTGTATCGTGTCTACTCACTAATTCAATTCTTTAAAAGTAATAGACTAAGGGACACCGAAAAATTTCAAATTATTTGGTTATTTTGATTTTAAAACTAAAAATAATTTCAATTGAATAACATCAAAAACATCCCCATTATTGCGTTTTTGAATAACGAGAAGAACATTTTTGACGTAACTTCAACTTAATCCTAATTAGATGTACCCATTCATTACCTATTAGCTATTGGCAAAGACACTTTTATTTATTTTTAATATTCGCATTTATATATACTTATTCCAAATACTAACTTTTCTAAATATTAATGGTCTCTACTAGGAAAACTTTCGTGTATAATTTATTGGTTATTATTAATTCCAGCTATTTCCAGGTCAGACCTGAACCAGGAAAACAAGGATATGTCGTAGACTGAACGCAATTTAATGTAATAGATGCATTTTTTCCATCACTAATTGCAAGAGTTTCCAACTATTTGAAATTTTAAACAACAACTAATGATCTGCTAACGAAGTGCGACCGGTTGCGGACCGATTTCTATCGACTAATTTACTTTTTACGCGGGCATGTTACGATCACAGCTCTTGCTGTAACTTGTTGCTTTCTTTGTTTACGTTCCTGTGTAACTGCTACTCTTGAGCTTTTAGTTCATTTTTATACTTTTATAAAAGTTTTTACTTTGTGAAGTTTTTTATGAAATTAAAAATTGCATCGCTTAAGCTTTTATCATTTGTCCGTTATCTGATGTATAAAGAGTATATTATGTAATTGTGGGTTCATTGAAGGAAACCAACTTATATTATCAAAATATTTTTTTTAATTAGTTTTGTTTACTAAATCTTTTGTTGGTGAGATACGAAAAGAGTCACGATTCAATATCTAAGTTCCGTATAGAATTTAGAATAAAGTATATCATTTTGTCATTATGTAAGAATATTAGGTGATTGAAGAAAATCCAATATAATAATATATTATTTTGTAATAACTGAGATAACTGCCGCTAAAAGCGCTTTGACACCGAACATAATATATTATTATCTAACAAAAACAACTCGCACTGCCTACACTGTGTTGCTAGCCTTAGTACTTGTACACAGTACTCGGAATGTATTGTTAATAAATCAATTACGTTAGAACTTCACTCTAGTTAGATCAAGATATTAGATATAATGGACTTATGAGAAATAATTGAAATCGAAATGGAAACAATTTTAATTATTGATCAACAGTTCTAAGCTCCGTTTCATACAATTTGAACAAAAACTGTATTAGGTAAATGGAGATAATTCAACCCGTCGAAACAAATCGATCGATTAGCGTGGCTGGGGAGTGACATAGGCTCAATTTTACTGCGAAGTGCGAGAGGTTATTTCATGCTAATGGAAAAACAGATACACTCTTTAAAAACTTATCATACCTTAGCCACTTTAGAGAAATAATGTTTGTAAACAAACCACAACAGCTGATTTTTAGGGTTCCCACATCAGAATAAATCACGATTTCACACTTTCAATAGTTTTACGCTAAAAATCTATCATAGTTTTCATAATATCTAATTGTAAAGACATTTAAAAGATAATACATGATCAATAAAAATTTCAAATCACGTGTAAGTAATTATTTTTTACCTTTTTAATTATATTGGGTTGTGATGGTAGATAATTATGCCATCCCTAAAGCTTTCTTGCTTTTTTGGAAGAAATCGTAAACATTTTTACATATTTTTATTATGTCATCAAATGAAAAATACCATCAAGTACCCTACACTATCCGAATAGTTAACTGTTTTTTAAATTAGTCGTATTATTTCTCTGATATTAAAAAAATGGCCGATGTTTTGTGGTGTTGCCAAATCAATGGATTTCGCGTAAAATCTAACGGAGTGAGGTAAGCGATGGACGGGATAAATGCTTTGTTAACGGTTGATAAAACTTGTCACAGATTTCATTATAACTTTTTTTGATAAGTAAAAAAATCGTTCTATCTGATTTAATACGTGGCACCAAAACCTGAGGGCAGATAAAGAAAATTATTGTTTTTGACGGAATTTCGCAGTAGATTTCACGGAAATTCGAAAACACTGTTGGCAACCCAGACGCCATTACTCAAAATCACATAATAAAGGAAAAATATAAAGTGTACATACTACATAGTATATTGTCTTAGTTTAGTGTGAAAAAAATTGTACAGTTTAGAGCGAAGGACTCGAATCCAGCTCTTAATAAATTAAAAAAAAAAAATACTCAAAATCACTCGTTTGTTTGAATTCGTTTGAGCATACGAGTATTATTCGCGCTAATTGCAATTTTTTAGCTTCGCTATACGTTTTGTTATTTGTAATTGGTTTTAAGTGTTTTTGTTGAGTTTCTGTTATATATTGTTACGTTTTTGTTGTTGTTTTGGTGTTACAATGAGTGACCAGCCAGGTCCAAGCTCGTAGATGACTTTTTCATCGCCCCAGAAAAAGCGCTAAAAGAAAAGGGCTCTCAGCTCTGCCGAGAAGACGACAATAATAAACATTTATAAGCTGGTTGAAGTTACCAACTCCTCGGCTTTGAATTAAGTGCTATCAGGAGAAAAGTTCACGATGTTTTCTTCAACAATGAAATGCCCACAGTGGACAAAGTATTACAAACAGTAAATGATTTGCTAAAAAAACTCAAAATCAAATATCTGAAAAGATCAAGAAAAAGCACACTGATAGAGAAAAAAGAAATAGTAAGATGGGCGCAAAATTGACTACACTGATGAAACATGGTTAAAAGAAGGTATTTATTTCAATAATCAATTTAAGCTAATAATCTAAGTTTATAACAAATCAGTCTGCATATATAAGGAGTTCCACGAGGAGCAGCCATCCTGTTGTCTTCATCCATTATAAGTTTTCATTATTAAGTTAAGTCATAATTATAATATAAAGTTTCAGTTACATAGAAACAGTTGAATATTGCAGAAGCCTAAGCCTAATGTCCTAAAATCATCCATGTACATACTAATTAAACTCTTTATCAGTGATTTTATCAAACTTAAAATATTTCAATATCCCTTTTATTATAATTTTATTTTTTTTGTAGGTCATACAAAAGATAAGGTGTGGAAAGATCTCACCATTCAATCCACACGAGAAGCTCACAGAGAAGGATTGTCAACTGGATTGAAGGGGCCTTCTGGTAAAGAAAAGCGGCTCATTATAGTGCACATTGGTTAGTATTTATTTATCATGCATTTTTATAATTGACTTGACTTTCACAATTTCTTGATATAATAATAAATTCAAAATTGACTTATGCATTTGTAAAATTACTTATTTTTTTTAGGAAATGAAGATGGATTTTTGGAAGGAAGAGAATTAATTTTGGAAAGCAAAAACGGAGATGGGAACAAAACCTACCACAAAGAAATGAATGCTAAAGTATTTGAAGAGTGGTTCAAAAAATTAATAGAAATAGCCCCACTCCGTTATTGTTATGGATAATGCTCCCTATCATTCTCTAGCAAAAGAAAAAAATGTATAAGTTCTGCGCTTGTCCCTATACCACTGTGAATTAAATCCAATTGAAATGATTTGGGGGCAAGTCTAAGGCTATGTCGCAATAAAAAATAAAACATTTAAAATGAATGAGCTAAAAATATTATTAGTTTGATGGTTCCTACATATAAGTGCATAGTAAAATTTGTGAATAATAAAAATTATAATAAATGTAAAAATTTACCTACCATTTTGTTTTATTTTATATTCTTTAGCAGTTTTATAGGTTTAATAACTTAATTATTTATTGATAATCATTATAAATTATCATTATAAAGTATTAGCATTTACAAAAATAAACATTAATAAAAAATGTTTTTCACCCATGCTATCAGATGGTTGCCTAGCAACGCTTTGTTATTAAACATTATTTCTCTAAGTTGGCTAGTATATATGTATTTATGCATAACTAGCATTTCCCGCGGCTTCGCACGCGTTCTAAAGACCGGGAACCAAATTCTTTCTCATCTCGGTATGATACCTCGCAGAACTAACGCCCGCCCTTCCCGCAACATTTTTCATTGATGCTCCGCTCCTATTGGTCGTAGCGTGATGTAATATAGCCTTCGTTGATAAATGGATTATCCAATACAAAAAGATTTTTTCAAATCGAAATAGTTCCTGAAATTAGCGCGTTCAACCAAACGAACAAACAAACAAACTCTTCAGCTTTATAATATTAGTATAATATATATTCTATCTACTTCACACAGTTAAAACATGCATTATAAATTTTAACTATTTTACAGCAGAGTTAACTAGCCAGTACTCAGTAACTACACACTTACACTAATGTGTTAAAACGACATTGCCTGCGATTGCCATATCCGTAAATATGAGTGATTATGATTACCTTAGGATCGACGCCAGTTAAGTTGATTTGAAGCCGTGAATGTGACACCCGGATGCAGAATATGCTACAAAGTAGAGCTGTATACAACACTAGCGACTCGCCCACGCTTCGCTCGAGCTCGTCCCTAGATTTAGCGCTAGCGAATTCGTGGGTTCCACTAGATATACATATAAAACTTTCTCTTGAATCACTCTATCTATTAGAAAAAATGTGTTTAAAGTAAACGTAAACGTTGTTTTAAAGATCTAAACAGACAGACGGCGGGAAGCGACATTGTTTTATACAATGTAGTGATTTGTACAAATATAATGCACATCCAACTTGAAACGAAGTAGTTACCAGAGAGTTACTTTACGCTACCTTAAATGCCTAGTACCATTATTAGTTATCTCTATGAAACTGCTAAAACTTTAACGAATTTAACGATATTATAAGGTAGATAACGAAGAAACATTGGTCATGACGTCAATTATATTATTTCAATAACTTTTATCCTTAAACTTTTAACACTATAAATATTGTAGTTAATTTTAGCTAATTCTAGTAATATAACGACATAATGGCGATATAAATGATGTTTGTGTCCGCGAGGTAATAAATATGTGTAATATGATTTATGGCATAGAATAATTGAAGTCTCAGGAATCACGGCTCAGAGTTGTCACTTCCTGTTTTGTGTTATCAGTAATGGGGACGAGGGCGCCGTGCATGATGGGGTTAATGACTAACGTCAAATACTTATTAAAATCTCATCAGCCATTAAAAAGCAAAAGTAATATTAAACTACACATATACATATGGATTATTATTCAGCCTCTCTTCGTTACGAGGGATATCAGGTCATAGTCCACCAAGCTGTCCAAGTGCGGATGGCGGACAGTGTATTGCTGGATTGATGAATTAGTTTTTATCAATGTTCATATCATTTAATATTCTAGCAGAACTACGAGCAAAAATAGTTATGTATATAATATCTTTTTATAAGATATCCATCCACCTATTTATTATTAGTCATCATTTCCCTGCACCCTCGTAAAGTCCAAATTATAAGCTCCAAAAACGATGTTGTAAGTCAAGCTAATATAATATGAATAACAGATCTAATTTGTTCTTCTTAAAACGTATTTCAAACGAACATTTAAGCTCTTAAACTCATCCTGGCGTCGTCACATCTTGATTAAATTTACATTCGACGCCGCACTTTATGTAAATCGTGCCAAAATTATACACGAACAGTACACACTGACTGAATTTTGAGAATTAAATTATTTTATTGATAACAATGAAGATTAATTATAAGTAAGCCAAAGACGTATCTCACGAAGCGCATAAAATTATGTTTAAAATAACATGTAGCACTCGTAAAGCAATACCAAAAATTGCAACTTTAATTCCTCCATGTTATACCAAAAGGTACTTGGAAAAATTTGTTTGTTTCATGACCGCACGTGTGTATGTATCATCCTTCAGTTATTAGTTTGTATAGAAGGTGGTTTTAACAAAGGCCACATATATTATTCTTCACTCTGTTCAGATAACTTTTTAGGGCCTGAGAGAAGTGAGTTTATCTCTTAAACAGGAGCAAACTGGCTTACTACGAATGTTGTATCAATCAGTAACAGTAAACCTTCCTTGAATCATTCTTCTTTTCGTTCTTCTCTTCCATCATCTCTGCTATGATCCAAGTATTGGAGGTCCGCAAAAGTTTTATATCGGCAAAATGTGCTATCGTGTATAAGTGTTGAAAAAGAAATAATTAACAATTATAGAATTTATAATGAAAAATTTTGCATGGCCATAACATTTATATTTTTGCACATTTCAGCACATTTTCTATTTCTTAGCAATTCCAAATTTACGGGGCCAACATTATGGACTTGTCCATTTTCACTTTCGATACTTTTTCAACTCGGTATCGGTCTTAAAGCAATCTAAAATTATAAATCGAAGTAAAATTCTTACTAACATGGTAATAACAACAGTACAACTATTTTTTTAATTTTCTTTAAAATAATGTAAAAATATTTTAGAACCAATTTTGTTTCTAAAAATTATGGTCTTCTCTATATAAATATAAACAAAAAGTTGTATAAGATTGGTTCTTTACTAAGTATTGGCAATAAAAGTCTAATTAAAAGAAGTTCAATAAATTATTTGGAAGCAGCTAAAAGTAAAAACAGGTAGTTATCGTATAATTGGTTACAAACAGAAATAGTAGCATACATTTGTGAAAGAGATTGAAATGAAGTCGTCAACTGACAGCGCGCGGGGGGTCGGGGGGTGAGGGCGCGGGGGAAGGGGGGGGGGGGGGGGGGGCGGCCGCATGACAAGCCAATTACTTTTTTTACAACGTCCATAAATACAATAAACATCCCCATTTAAGGACCCTCGTGATTTATTCAACGAGCTATTTTTACTTTATTGTCATAATAAATAACGTATTTGAATATTGGACGGCTTCGAGACTTTGTTGAACTACTGCGCGACGGACAGACGCGTGGGCCTGTTGTATGTATGTTGACTTGTTTATAACTATGTTCGATACCGAATAGGGTAGCATTTTAGTTAACCGTAGAGAAACTAAACTATTGTTATTTGAAATATGTTATTATTGCATTTAATGTCTTTTTTCTAAATAAAATGTTTTCATATATTTAATTTTCATGCGTATAAATTTGTATTATAATATATTTTCCATGGGATGGAGTTATTTCTTCGCAATTTCTCGCGAAAGCTCCGTATCAGCGTGAAAGACGGACAAAACAAGCTTAATTTACCACTGCTGAAGCTACACACTCATTTACTAGTATATTACAAATGTAACAAAATCTACATTCATCGTAGTAAATCATCGCTTAGCTCTGCATTAAACGCACAACCCTCTACCGTGCAAATCGGATAACATGCTTCTATAGTTTATGGCCGCGATGACGGCTACTAAGAGTCCCGATTGAGAAACTAAGTTTATTTATTGATAATAAAGCTTAGTTCATATCGTGGAATAATATCGACCGCTTTAGTATTGAGTTCTTGGATATTTTATAGCGATAAAACTTTCAATGTAAGTAAACTCTAAAGGTGACTTCAATGATATTATGTATCTATAGAAGAGGTGTAATAGTAAAATTTCATTATGATTGTTCTTGACTCTACTATTGACATGCTGCGATGTATGCGATAATGTTTTATTTGTTTAATACGAAGGTCTATAAGGCTCTCTAACCTATAAAGATCTATAGCATTCGAAAAATTGAAATTAAAAAAACCGTCGTCTTAAAATTGTATAAATATATACAGCTGTTTGAAGGCTCTGCTGATTATCATCAAGTTTATTGATGAGAAGTACATAGTGCTTCCACAATTTATAGCCAGCGCTGTCTGTCAACACGCTCCGTGACGGATGAGGGCATCGCGTTACAGCGTGCAGCTTCCCACGAATATTGCCGTGATTAAAACACGAAATTTAAAATAATTTGTAGAAAGTAAGAAGGTGATGTGTCACCTCCGTCTACTAGACCAACGGCTGCGTAGACGCAGTTGTTAGGAATTTTAAATATTATCTAATGTATAACTGTAGATAATTGGCTATTTAGTTCATTTTTTACATAATGTAAATGTCATGTTATTTCAAAATATATTTTAAATAAAAACTAATGATACCTAGGTTCAATCCTTATGCGAAAATATAAGCATAGTGTGTGCTCGCCCTAACCCACCCACGCAACCTTCGTTACACTGACGTGCATCAGCTAGGCTGAATATGGTATGATTTTGCTACAAAAATAGTCTCTGATTGTGGAATCTGTCGCTCGATCCTTTTTCACTGTCTCTCAGCTTTCAACTTACATTCGATATGCTAAACTTTTAAGAAATCATGCGAGCTTTATGTATGTTAATCTTGATCAAGCAATGTGAAATAGGTTTCTTTGATATAGCTATTTTAGATTTACTTCTAATATATAAGATATTCTACACCTTACTTTATGATAATTGCAGTTTTTAATTCTATTTAATTATTTTTTTCAATAGCTTCTAGAAGTGTCGGTTGTCTAAAATTTACTTTACTAATGTCAACAGTAACGAACACTAAAAATAATGTACATACTTGTATTTCCTTCTTTAAATCGTAAAAAAATATTCTTTGTATTTAATATTTTTGACAGCGAAACATTAGCAGTTGTTCCATATCATTCTTGTACTTATATAATACTAAAGATGACAAATTAAAAATAACGAAAGTCGTTTAATGAACAAGTTAAGTGTAAAAAAACACGTTCGTCCAGAAGGAACAGCAATAAAACGAACTCCTTTAAAGTTAATACAATTCACAAGGTCATGTGCCCAAATGCAGAGATCGCCGCTACCATCGGAACACGAAGTTGATGTGGAGAGTTTCTTCAAATTTTGTAAACAAAAATGTATTATTTTAGATTTTATAATTCATGTTAGAAATAAAGATAAAACTTAAGGAAAAAAAAATTGGAGTAGGTATAATATCACAATACATTATCACAAAAACTTATTACTAAAACTGTTACGTACAAATGTAATAATTGTAATGTCCCTACAACTTAATTCATACAAGATTCGAACCTGCAATCTTCGTGGAAATCAACAGATACCAACCAAAATATATGTACAATCGTCCAAATATTCGTATATAATATTCGTCGTATTCGTACAATAAATCGAATACAGCAGCTTTGATCCCTGACTCTACATCATTCATCGACATCTCACACTGTCAGGTAGCGAAAGATAAGACAATGGCAGCGAAACGATATCTCGTAGAGCAATTTGGCAGACAATTCGAGCGAGTCCCGCGGTAGAGGCCCACCTCGCGACGCACCTGTGCTAATAAGCTAAAAAGATTATCGCGCAGAGGCGATATACTAATCATTTTATTTGACTGTTTAGTGACTACATGCACTAAACATCTGTGTTATCTCTAGATTAATTTTGTTTGGTATAAAATTAGTATTGATCGTAGTTATTAAGTCTTGTTAATATTATTATTGAAAAGTCAATTTGTATATCTTTTAAGCCTCAACCAAACTGAGATAATACATATAAGAATATCATTCATAATATGTATTTGTATAATTGTTTTATAGAAGAAGAGTAAAATGGTGGGAGTTTTATGTAAAAATATAACTACGAAATCATATATCATATAATAAATAATTTAGAAAACAGCTATTTTTACAAGAAAAAAAATCGTTGTTGTATACTTAGTATACAAAAGCTAAATGTAGAATAGCAATTAATTAAATAATTTCTTTAAATTAATACAACTTTCTAAAACAGCTTTTTTATATTTAACTTTTTGAATAATTTAACAAACAACTTTGCCAAGTTTGCATTATGTTTACAATCTACTGTTCACAGAGACGGCACTACTAATAAATCGATCGGGATTATTATTTCATTAAGAATTAAAAACAATGAGTTTAAATTGCGAAGGGTTAAAAATAAGCAAAAAATGTCACCTCGTCGCGGCGAGTGTCAACAACTCGTGCATTTCTCAACAATTTTATTCGCTACTAAATAGATGGTGTGGCTTGGAACTGTGCCTGGTGCACTACACTACTTCGTTGATTACTTTCGTATTATAAATCTAATAAAGTTGTTCAAGTGCGTGTTGGACTCGTGTGAAGAATATTTTGTCATATTTTCCCTATAAGGTTTACTGTAAATTCCTGTTTTGATCTTAATTATTACGAATTTACATAAAACAAACTAACTAAACTTTTTAATTATTTCACAGTATATCCTACACACATAGGAAAACACTGCTCGATCATCTATCTATAAGGAATATATTATAGCATATTATTATGCAAAGATGCAAAAGCTTATTCATGATTAAGCTCTCTAAGTATGGCTCGCGATAGGCTACTCTAAGCTCGTTTGGGGTCTTCCAATGAGGAACCGTGACGTAACACTGCACGCTAAGTAGCTGGAGGTGGACGTAAATAATGATTATTTGAACTCTGACACTTGCGTTATTTCGAACTTAGCGGACATTCGGCTATTACTGGCAGTAAAAAATACAATGAATGTGTTTCTCTTAAAATGACATCCACCATATGCATATGTTAATGATAAATTATTTATTGGTACATTCGATATTTTGAATTTCTTTGTGTTTCGTAAATTTAATACTAATTTTATTTTATCATCATCAATAAGCGATGATAGCGGTTTTAGAAAACTTAAAAAAACTAAATAATGTAAAAAATAGCATATTTTCCATAATATTGGCACAGCGGGTGAAGCCGGGGCAACAGTTAGTCGAGTACACATTAAAAATAATCAAAGTGAGTCAATGAACGAATCCAATCAAAGCCAGACGGATATCGTTTCATCTACAAGCAACAAGTGAGCAGCGATCAGATAACAAGTGACTGCTAATAATTGCTCTGAATTTGATACTCGATTACTAAAACAATGTATTTATAGGCCTCTAATGTTGCGAGTTAGCGGCGGCGGAGGCCCGCGGCCGCACTCAGAGGTTAATTGAAAAGTTAAGTTAAAGGGCCGATTGATCTTCAATAATGAGTGAAGCAAAAATGTTGACAGCAATCATGAAGAAAACCTGTGTAAGTATACAATATGTAGCTTAGTTTTGACCATGCAATAGTATTTTATGCAAAATTAAACTCAGAGGTACCACTGAGAGCAAAACGAGTCGCAATCACCTCCGGCCAGTGAAACATTAATAACCAAATCAATAAATTGCGAGCAGACAAAAGGTAACAATATCATCAACAAATCATTAAAATATGCGTTTCTACCACACATAAATAAATATTTAACGTCACATTGGATAATGGAGATGACCTCGCATTAAGATAACATCAACTATCAATATGTACTATTAATAGACGCCTCTTAAGTAACCGACACTTTGAGAGCAATAACTAAAAGCGTAAGTAGGACATATCTGCGACACTATACAGTGTACTCTGTACACTGACACTATGTTAGACTCTTGAATATTAAGTTTTCATTTGTCTTGCTGCAGTAGGTATATTGGGATACCCTCTACAACTTATAGGTGTAATTGTATTGATCTATAAAGTTAAATGAAATTGAAGAGTCCGTTTGAAACGTCAAAATAACAGTGCATTACTAAATGCATATGGAATTGTACGGTACTTGTAAGAAAAATACAATTTGTTTCAAATATTTTTGTCTTTCTGTCTGTTTCGACTGATCTCCGAAATGGCGTGGCCATGGGCGTATTTACCCTAGGGCCAAGGGGGCCATGGCCCGGGGCGGCAGGCTCCTAGGGGCGGCAGGCGCCGAAGAGATGACCACGAGGGGGCGGCGAAGACTCTCGTGATCATCTCTTCTGCGTAAACGGTTGAAGATGTGCAAAAATCATGTATGACGAAATTGTTCCTCTTTAAAATTTCAAAAAAAGTCTGCGATAGCATAATGATGTCTATCTTTAAAGGTTGACTCGCTATAGCCTTTTTTATGGTAATCAAATTTGTTATAAGACAATGCATCATTTGCAAAGGTGTTTTATAAATATGATATTAAATAAAGAAGTTATTCATCCCAAGTATTTAATTCTGAACATAATTGCTCTTAGTATCATTTGATTTCAATAATTGTCTTACGAAATAGCAGTTTTAATGCAACAAAATAATGATCACCGCGTGCAAGACGGCGGTGGTGAGGAAGGAGGCACGCCAGTTGCTCTGCGTGGTAACATATCGCGCGAGTCGGAAAGTATTTGGTTTCCAGCCTTTATGGTAGGGGATTTCGGGATTTACTAAAGCGCGACAGATTAATATACAGGGGGATACCTTGTACCCGGTTAAGTACCTCCACCAAAGATGAGCCCCATATATAAGGCCGCTCGTGAAGGATACAGGATAAGATTAGTAAAAAAAATTGACCATCAGAAGAAGAGCGCGTTAGATTAAGTTTAAGTTAATTACATCCTAAAAAGTGTATATTCCACTAATCTGACAATTTGAGAGTGACGTAAAGAAAGGGGAGGGCAGCAAAGTTGTAAAAAAAACGTCATCTCGACATTCTCGAGCGTAGCTAGTTTTTTTTTATTTTGAAGGAAATAATTCAAAAATAACGAAAAATATATAATCTGACGATTTCCGCAAATTCAAGCAATTCCGAAATAACAAAAATTCGTCGATAAAGTTAAATGCGTGCAGCTGCGTGATGCCTATCTTTCCTTCTCTGCGTTTCTATTCCTCTCGCACTCTTTCTCTATCTATTATTTACTCTCTCACTCCGTCCCCACTCTGGTTTCTGCTGCCATGACGCCATCACAGCTGATCATAAAGACTTGTTCGTGGCATACTGTTTACAACGTGTTTTCAACGTTTTGGCTTTTTTTGCTATTTTAATATAATTTATGTGGAATCGCAAAAATAGTTAATAGGTTCAATAATGTATTTTTGTTTTGGTATTAGGATGTAATTTGTTTTATGACTTAAGATATTGTAAAGCAACAGATGTTTATTTAAAATAAGGTGAGGTAATAAAGTAAGGTTTAACTAAACGGCGTTCTAAAGAGTTCCCTCAAACTTAGATTTCCTGTGAATTTGAACCGATTTGGACCGATAAATTTTGAGAAATTGTGAAAAATCTCAAAAAAAAATTTTTAATTGGTTTATTTGGAATAACTTTAAATGGCTTTATCGATCAACTTCAAAAACTAATCCGCCCTTCAGCTTGAAAAACCACGTCGTTCAAGAGATATTGTGAACGAAAGAAACCCGAAAAAGTGTTTTTTCGGAGTTACTCCGAAATTTCTAGTTTGACCAATTGAAAATTAGAAATTCTTTATGAGGCTTAAAAAACTGCGTAGAATGCCACCAACCACGTAAAAATCGGTTCATTAAATCAAAAGTTATTGCGGTTTGAAAATTCCAAAAATAGTGTTCTATGAAACTTCTATAAGACTTTTGAGCTGGGAGAGCTCAAATGCATAGAAATATTATTTCTTTGGACTCAGCGAGCTCAAAAAATCATATTAATTATATTTTGAGCTCAAAAATGTCATAAGTACAATTTTAAGCGCCCAGGAATGGAATTAGCGGGAAGTTGCAGGGATGGCCTTTAGGGTGAACTGTTTTTCTAAATTTTTTTTGTCAGATCAGGTGAATCCCTCTAGATAATCGTCAGATTATGAGACATTACGTATAGAATATAAATATGAACCATACATGAAACACATAAACTGACGCGCTTGAGTATTTCAAAATGGCGAATTTTTTTGCACATTATGAAAATGGCCGCGAGTTTGCGTCACATCGAAATCGTCAGATTAGTGAATGAGAGCTTTTTTTTGGTGCACTTAACACTCCACTAGAAAACCTGACGCGCTCGATAAAAAGTTTTTTTTTCATTTTCAACCCTTACATACAACCACCCGCATCATGCAAACGATCATTACGTTATTAAAAATACGCAGGGCATTGATGCTATCAATATCTGACGCGCTCGAGGATGTCCATGCAACAGTTTTTTTTTACTTATTTAAAAATCTAAAGCCGCTTCCCCCACCGTTGAAAAGGTATTTAAGGCTTGTTTCGTTTGAAATTAGCGCATCGAATTAACACATGAAATATTACCTGTTTTAATTTGTATTATTGAAAATTTATCTACCCTATTACTTGGTTTGTTTGTCTTAAATACTTTATCTTCACTTAATAGGCCGGCAAAACTAAATGGCCCGGGGCGCCAAATCTGTAAATACGCCTCTGGGCGTGGCTGATTTTGATGAAACTTGCACAGGAAGATAGCTTACGTTATAAAAAACAACGTATGCTATTTATATTCTTATAAAAAGAAGTAGGTAGACGTAATAGCTGTGTCGTCAAACAATGTAATATACTCGTACAGTACTTGCTATGTTTACTTTTTGTAGCAACAAGCAAAGAAACATTAGTGCCACCTTCCCGGCGATGTCAGCGCGACCAATATAGAAAGCTATTACGTAAAGTACTATTCTTTTTAGCCTCTCGTGGACTAAACCCGAGGTATTTATACATCGGTTACGGCAAATCTGTCCGTCTGTCCGTCTAAAATACTCCAGAGTTAGACGCCATCAGCGGCGAGCGCCAGACGAATGGTGACATTTCCTTCTACCTAATGATGTTTGGGAAATACCTATCTAACTTTATAAGAGTAATATAAGCTGTACAAATTTATTTGTGGGTTTTAATCTATAATATATAAAAATCTCGTGTCACATTGTTTATTATCGATCTCCTCCGAAACGGCTTGACCGATTTTAATGAAATTTTTGTGTATTTTTGGTAGGTCCGAGAATAGGTCGTAGGCTATTTTATATTCCCCTAGGTGATAAATAATAATAATCCCCGCTCTAGATTTTTAGTTTTTATTATTAGACCAAATTTATTTTTATTTTTTTAAGATTTCTATCTGTTTTTAATAGTGATTATAACACGGGTGGAGCCGCAGGAATTGCTAGTAATATATTTGTACATGTATTGTCCATTAGGATCATCTTCTTTGCCTATGAGTTAGACATATAGAAACTTTATAGAAACCAAAATTTCGTACATCTGACGCACAAAACTAAAAATGAAAATTTATTCACACTAACATGTTCATTAAATTGATCGATAAACCAAAGCAGTAAACTGTTCATCAATGAAGGAACGCCAGTAGGTGCTAATGTCTATATAAAGCGGCGCGATCAATCTTTGGCTGGAAATTTATTGTTTTCCTCACTCGAGGTTTAATTAGATTTTTTGCGGTCCTTAAATTGCTTGGAAGATCAAAAGCTTATACTTGGTTTATTTGTTTGTCGATCAACACTTAGATCAGGAACTTCAATGGATGTTCGCACTTGCCCGTACTTAATTAGTAGTGTGATGTCTAGTATGTTTCGTAGATTCATATAAGTTGAATTTGTTAAAGGTATATTTTTCTAAAAAGAGTGTGGCTAGCTTTTAAATACAATAAGGTAAAGTTGTTTAGAATACCTACTTAATATAGGCATCTTTTCCTTAAAAGTCAATTTAGAACTAAAAATCAGACAAGGAGTTTGAAATTCATTGTGTTTTTCATTTTCAAACACTAGAATCGAAAGTAACTTAGTCTTAACTAGATTTACTGCGAGCGAAGCCGCGGGTTCCGCTAGTAAATATATACGAAAACTTGATAAATTATATACTAAAGCCTTCCTTGAGAACCACTCTATCCATTGGTGAAAACAGCATGAAAATCGGTGCAGTAGTTTTTGAGTATCACGAACAGACAGACAGACGCGGGGGAGGATTTTGTTTTAAAATATGTAGTAAGTAAGTAAATTATTTAGATTTTTTAAGTTTTCATTATATTTTATGGACAACTACTTACTAGTTGTACTATGTACATCCCAATCCAATTATTTCATATATAATTAAGGAAGCGTTGAGAAGAACTTAAACTTGATGCAACACAAAGTCCAGAACGTTTCCTAAATACCTTAGTGCTAATAATTTATAGCCTAGTACCTAATATAACCACACACACTTGACTTGAAAGTGAATAACTTGGACATGTCCCGCCCTCGACCCCCGCCCTGACGTGCTCGTCATAATGAGATGGAATAACTACGAAGGAATTTAGACATGGTTAGCAGGTTCGATGCCCGCTCGCCAATAATATAAGTTTAAAATAAGTTAAAGCTACACGTTTTAAGCAATTTAATTAGAAATTATTGATGTAAATAAACTTTTAGACTATAATTCCATAAAATGCTGAGCATTATTTAAGGTATTTTCAGTACTATAATGCTTAAGGATGTTTAATTATTTAAATAATATGAAGGTATAATTTTTAAAATCAGAGCAAGTTATTTCGAAATCTAGTGTCCCAGAACGTGCAGACAATTGATCTAAATCTAGATATTTTCAGTTATTTCATATAATCCAGGAACAATTCGCTTTTAAATTCGTGGGAAGTGAAATAAATTATATTGATGATGGTTCCGTTGAACTAATGCACATATTGTTCTGAATATGATTAAAACAATTTTTTCTTACTCGTGGAAACTCGTGTAACATAAAAAAAATTGGCAAATAGTCTAAAATGCTGCATACGATTTTGCGACTTAAAATATTATACATAAAATTGAAAGTAAAAATGAGGCGTGCATTTAAAAACATTTTCTACATTATTAGGAGAATGACCTGTAAAAATTAATACTAATTTCTGTGTGCAAATGTGGCAGCGAGTCGAGACGCGCCGCCGACAGCACACTGCGTAGTCTAGTCTAGTGCGTAGTACTCCCGAGTCATTTGCGTTTTCTGTTAATTCCGGTAACATTTGAGGACTGTCTAATTTGGATGTTTTGTAACCTCATTTCTATTTCAATGTGTTCAAGCCTTAATTTTTCGCAATAATTTCTCATGTGGGTAGTTTCTTACAGCTTAGATCCAAAACTTATGCAAATTAAAAAAAAGCTTATAGCGTGTAGAGCAACGATACGCAGGGAACTTTCTACCTCATTCTAATTTATTTCTCTTCCTTTATGATACACTGATAGTCAAAATTTTATTTTTTTAATAATCGTTACGCTACTTACCAAATTTGTTTCCTATTAAGGTTTAGCTGAAGCAAGTCAAAAAAAAGGACAGAAAACGTGTTGATTTGCTGGAAGGGTGTAACTTCGCAATGAACACTTTGATTTATTCATAGTAATAAACTATATTTAACATCCTTACTGTGCTTTCCACCCAGCTTCGTACTATACTCGCTAAATCTTAACGCTTTTTAAAAATCTAAACGTCAACAGGAGCTTACATATTTACGAGCGCGACTGATGTCGCTTGTCTGAGAGCCCACACGTTATCATACGTTTTTATTGCTGAAATAAAAATATCATAAAACAAGAAATATCATCTATATCTATCTTAAATTGTTAACTTTCGAGCACTAAGAAGGACGAATACGTTTAAGGTAAACATTGTGAGGAAATCTGTATGTTTGGGTAGCAAGTTTTCTGAAGACATGTGAAGTCCATCAACCCGCATTAGGCCCGCGTGGTGGACTATGGCCTGATCCCCCTCGTATTGAAGGAAGGCTTGCGCCCAGCAGTGGAGGGTTAAAAAGGGTTGAATACAAGAAGGTCAAAAAGTTTCATGGAGCAGATCTCTTAGATCTACTTAATTTTTATTTCGAACTAACTCATGTTATCATTTAAAATTGAGTTAGGTAGCTATTCAAAAAAATATTATCCAATAACTTATTTAAATATCAATTCAACATTAGACTGGAAGAAGAAAATATGTATAGAAATGTGACAATAGTACAAAGTATAATAATACTGAAAGTGTTTAATACACAAAATACACTTCTAGGTTACATTAATATTCGTATTGACACAAAAAAAATCTATAAAAGAATTAGATATGAACAAAAGCAAGCCACAAGTTAGCTTCGAGGCAAAGATGCGATCTCCGAGACAATGTATCGCCGCAAAGAGACCAAAAATATTGAAAACAACAAAATACTAGAATAGTATTGTTCTTCCCACCTCAGATCAAAGATTATACATAAACAGAAATCGCGAGAGTCATCTGTGACGGATTTATGTGTTCGTCCGCGCATAAATAGGAGGCGTAAAGGTTTTTCTATTACAGATAAAAGATTAATCTTTTATTTTTATTTTTTTTAATCTTTTTTTTCTCTTTATTTAAAGAGCTTAGTCAAAATTTGACTATGTCGCTCTGTAAGAAGATTAATCTTACACCTTTCCATCTGAAATTATGAATGAAAAATAAAATGAAGGTTGAGTCACTATGTACTCGTAGTTTTTCAAAAACTCGCTATGTGCTCTCACATATGCAGGTTCCTCAAGATATTATTTTATTTCACATGAAAATACCAGAAGTGGGAGATCCGGATTTAAACCCGCTTTATTCGTTTCCTCAAGCGAGTGCGTTACCACGTCGTTAAAAAATAAACATATTTTTTTTTATATAAATACAATATTTGTATTAGAATGACTCCTTTCGCCAATAACTCCTCGCCCGCGCTCCGCGGCGCAGAAAAAAGTTCATTAAATCTTAAAAGAATAAGATAAAATGCAATCGGTTTTTAAAGGAACGACACGGAACGTGATTTATGAATACCCGTTTGATTTAGGATACCTAAAAATTTCGATCTAATTTATCGGTCAGGTCATTAACATGCAAGTCCCATCACATCCATTATTCTCGCAATGTTATTTAAATAAATCTGAATTAAACGATTAAGCAGCGTACGAGAACGAATTAAGGAAGCGGTGTATTAGTTTTTATTGTTATATTTTATTGTATAGTTACATTGTTTCTTAGTAGAAACAAATCCTGTCAAAGTATCGTACCGAATCATACCGAAATTATTTTTCACTTCGATTCTTATTACTGTAAATATTTTAGAGATCTTTAAATTAATCGTAAAATATTTTAATAGGTAACATAGTAAATAAAACAAAATCCTGTAAGTCTTAGTTTTGCTTTCTAGTTTCTACCATTATTTTTTGGATATTGAAATCGTTACATCAACCTGCGCAGGCGCAGGCGCGGGAGTCTCACAGAACACGTGACTGTCGAAACATGACGGATGGCCGTACTTAAGGAAATAAGGTGTAATTGAATACCGAAGTAATAATTATTATAATCCAGCGATGTCTGCTTAAAAATAAATGTAATTTTGGGTTTCTCGTGACATAACGGACTCTGCACGAATATTTTGCGACGCCTTATGACATTGTGCCAAGGTTCAAAATAACGAGATTATTCTTCCGTCCGATTAAATTACTTCCGAGAAAAAAGTGGAGCAGCTCTTTAATTTAAAATATTTAATATATCTATATGTACGGTACATCGTTTTGCTGGTTGTTCGTGTAATTACTAATTGGTTTGTGCTAAGCTTTTTGGAGTGGGAGAGGGTTATGGGCTAAAAAGCTACAGACACTCATTTGGATTACTGAGTTAAAAAAAGAAAAGAAGTAGCGAGTAAGCCGAATTTAAAGTGGATATAATAAATCAAAAATTTTTCGAAAAGTACTTACCTTCACAGAGTAATATAGCATTATTTTATTGCCAGTCACAATGAAGATGTTACAAATACCTACATATATTTTCTACATAATATAAAAGCTTCGACATAAATTAAAACAAACGTCAAAAATATTAAAGGTCCCAATGAAATCTATATTTAATGCAACAAAATAAAAAAAAATACTTTGAATTTTTATAGCAGTTGATAAAATTGTGTTTTTATACGTTTTATGAGTTTTAATCGTTAATATGGATAAACATGAATTTTGTACATATTTTTATTACCGTCGCGGCGCTCTTTGCGAGTGATCCGCGGTCCCGCAGTCTATGTCGCTATCAACTCGTTATAAGGTTGAGAGGTGAGTCAATAATAACTCATTATAAAGCACTTTAAATACTAAAGTAATAAAAATTTAACATTTTCCCCGACTCCGAATCTAAAAGGAGGGTTATGTGTTTGACTTGTATGTATGTAAGACCGATAATATTTTCTCTGGTACTTAACGGATTTAAATCATTTATGTGTTGTTGAATTCGTTTTGATAACGCGAGTGTTGCAGATTATATGAACGTTAGTATAATTACTAAATATTACATAAATGTACTTTATTTTATAAAAGATTTGTTGTGTTTGATCTACATATCTATATATATATAATGAAAATGGTCTTCGTTTGAGGCACAATCACGCCTAAACCACTGATCGTATCGACATGAAACTACCACCATTCGATGCGAAATTTTTCCTAGATGGTTTATGGCTATCTATTTTTTGAATTCCAACATTCCTTCATTTTTTTATTGCTGTTTTACTTTTATGAACATTTATTCCGCTAATAAAAACAAAAGATAAGCATTTTCTCTTGATTCTTTTGTTTTCATGGATTTCAACAGAGTATATTAAACGGATTATGGTTTTTTACATTCAGCTAAGAATCTACTCACGGTAGTGGAGAACGGCTGGACCAATTAGGCTATTTTTTTATAGTCAGAATTGTCAGGAGAAAGTTTTGTATGTAAGAAAATTTTAAAAAAGTCAGATAAATAGTTAAAAATTGCGATGATAATCGAAGAATTCCCATCTATATAGTCACTCACTACGAAATCTCGGGAACCATAAGACTTAGAAACGTGAAACTTGGTAGGAATATTACTTTTGCTATGTATAGGTCAGCTATGAATAGATTTTAAGAAATCCATCCCCCAAAGGGGATTGCGGGGGCGTTAACAATGAACAATTCCTGTTTTTAAACTATAGCTCCTATAGACTTCAAATTTGGTAGGAATCTTCTGTAAGAGGTGTAGAAATAGGCTATGAACGAATTTTACGATAGCTCACCCCGCAGGGGGTTGCGGGGGTGGGTATTAACAATTAATATTTTTAATTTTCCAGCTAAAGCTCCTACAAGCTCCAAATTTTGTAGGAATTTTCTATAAGCGAAATATAGCTTCTAAAAATTCTAAGGTAGGAATCTTTTATTATTCACATAAAGATCATCTCAAAATGGATTTCAATATAGTCTACTTCCGACAGGAATTGCGGGGGTGGGTGTTAAAATCTAAAATTTTAATTTCCAACCTGTAACTTCTACAGACTCCAAATTTGGTGGGGATCTTCGTGTATGTAGGGATATTTGTGTATTTCCTTACAACAATCGTCTTTTTGGCAGCGGAGAAAAAGTCATTGAGAGGTTTCCAAAACTTAACTTTACATGTAGCCAATCAACGGACTAAGAATTTTACATTCATTTTACTTTTGCAGACTACATATCCGACGAATTCTTTTATTGCGTGATCGCGGAAATGTACCAGATTATAATGAATGCATTTTCTAAGCAGTTGAGATGTGGAAAAGAAATTTAGTTACTTATTCCAATAGAATTCATAAAAAACATGAACAATTAATTTTCTATAAAAAATTGATGTCACGGAGAAAATTTTAGTTAACAGAAAATTCGTCGCACTTGAACCTAGACAAATTTCAACTTCACATATGAGACTTGCAATGACTTTAACTTAAACGATTTTAACGACTTTAACTTTAACTTAAATGATTGCACATTGAAAGTTACAATGAATATTAGTGAGAAAAATCACCTGGATGGAAGATACAGGCTAAATCGATGGAATTTGGAATTTGTGTAAGCCTAAACAATATCGATGCTTATAGTTCTATCCGCGGGGCCTATTTATGTTCATACAAAAATAAAAAAAAAGGAGAATAATAAAAATATGGAAAAAAAAAAAATGAAACATAAAATGTAATTTATTTCCTTTTACAATTCGCCCAGCGAAGCGGGCGGGAAACGGCTAGTACAATAATATATCTCTTCATTTAACTTGACATCTTAATTTTGTATCAAATTTAAAGTTAATTCTGAAGAAGTTATGATGTTGTCACAAACAATAAATTAAGAAATTATCTAAATGCTCTTATTTTCTTTAATGGCCATGTCTATTAAAATAATAAATGGCTGACGGCGGCTTCACTTTGAATATATTTCTTATAATTTGTGTAAAAATTAGCCAAATGTGACATTCAGAGCTTTTTCAATATATCAAATTTACTTTTGTACATTTAATTAACTATCATTACTGCGTCTTCTCTACGATTGGAATTAAAATAACCTATTACCTTAATTCTACTAATACTTACAACATTGATGAGTCATTTATGTTACTTAGCAACTTAGAAATGAAACACAGCGGGAAATTGTGTAATTTACGATGTTTACTGCAGCTTCGATGACTGAATATTTGATTCGATATTACAGTTGAGGGCCAGAAAGAAAAAAATATAAGTGCTAACAGCGACTGAAAAAACGATGCTGTTACATCAATAGCTAAACTATTTCAAAACGTAAGTAATATGTGAAATACTTGGTTAATTATATGTATAGATGTATACGTGTAGTTTACGTGTGTGTCGTTTACTTACTTCTTCACGATGAAATAGCGGATGTAGATGAAATTTAGTACACTATTAGATTACCTAAAATAATTGTAGGTTTTAGATACATCAATTTGATATATGAATTTATGACTGAATATGATCATCATAATGTTAATGTTAAGCATTACACACCAAAGTTTCTATTGAAACACTTTACCTATTGTAATAGCCCCATAGTACTCCCCACTGTACAGCCACAGTGTACGCGGTCGGACCTCCGCCGCGGCGCCCGCAGCGATACACATCGTAATTGAGTCATTATTACAATTTGACAGTTAAACATCTAACGTGTAATTACGAAGATTAAAATTTCAGATCCCGTATTGTTATTTAGGCGTCAAATATAATCACTCTATCTGAGTTTTTTGTTCATCTTCGTTCTGTAGCTATCGTGTCACTGCACCGCGCGGTATCGTACTCTACGTAACAGCGTCTCGCACGGACTCGAAACGTATTGGCGATTAACTGTAATTAGGTTTTGGATAAAAAGTATCAAACTAATATTAGCTAATTTAAAATATATGCTCGTTTAATAAGCTACTTCCATATTTAAACAAAACCTTACAACTAGGGAATTTATATATGAAGAACTTCTGTGATCGTGAAACAATATAGAGGTAGATTGAGGCTCAAGAAAATATTGAATAATGAAAGAAAAGAAAAAAAATAAACTTTGTATGTATTTTCGCGATTGTTGTATCAAATCATATTTATTTTATCCGAATCCAAGGTCTTCAATAGAAGATCAAGAAGAAAAAGTAATAAATAAAGTTTAATTTATGGGTAAAGAAGATTTAACATAAAATCGTTGAATACAACTTTATTATTTAAAATTTGAATATGTTTGAAGACTTGTCACGGGCCTGTAGAGTATTACGCGAAGTCGTCTGGCGACCGTCTGCCGCGAGGTGACCATCCACTAGACGAAATACACAGGATCAAACTTAGCTCCTGCATATGTTAACTATTATATTTTTTACATTAATTATTCTATAATAAAGCGCTTCACTGTTCCCACAGAAGTATTCTAGCGAAACATATTTATGTTTCTAACGTACCTAAATACATTAGACAAACGACTGTCACGTGGTTCATACTCTAAAGTATGAATAAATTTAAATAAAAATATTCCTGTGTTGTTAAATTTTAATGGCCAAGCCATTAAAGATGAATGCTAATTAGGAAACTATAAGATATTGAATGAATATGATTTACATAAAACTAATGCGTTAGAATGTGGTGTGGTCAGCTATGACAAATGTCACGAGTTCGATTCTTATGAGCAGAGAGTTAAAAAAGTTGCAACCACATATTTCTTTGATTTCTGCGTAGTCGGTATGAATGCTATTATAGATATAGAAATAAGATTAATAACGATTCAAAAGGTATGCTTCTAAATTTATTGAATCGTATAAAGTTTTTGCGCTCTATCAGACGCGGTATCTAAATGTGTAACGACATTAATAGTTTCAACTTCCAGGTCTAAATCGTTTAGAACAGCTCTAGTCTTGTACACTTCACGTTAGTAAATGCTCTCTCCGTTATTTCACTAATAATAATAACGAATAATTTGAGTGGTTGGATGGTCGCAGTCTCATCGCGTTACGGATTTGCTTGTAGATGTTTAATACCTCGTATTCTCAGTATGTGATGTTATAAATTTAATTGACATAAAATAACTACTCTATATTAAATTTACCTTTGTTAAATTAAAACGCAAATGTTATATTTTGGTACATTTTTGACGTTTCAATTCATTTTATTTATTTTTTCAATCTCTGATTAGTCGATGTATAACTCCTTAATGCGTACATTTGTCCCGCGAGTGTGGAGTGTAGATACCACAACATTTCCGGGAACGCGATATCGAATGACATAATATTGCGCATTTACAGTAACATACTAGTGAGAAACAGTGGCAAGATACCAGGAAAAATGCAAGCCGCAGTGACCATTACGAGATTATTGACATCGCCGATGACCGTTTGTAATAGATACCTTCGTGATTTCTAGACGATAAAAGACACCTTCGAGACTTATATAAGCATAATATGTGTTTATGAAAACCATAAAGCATCAATTTTTTTGCTTAATTGTGTGTTTATTTTTTTTATTATATTTATTTACACTACTAAAGAGAGTTTTTCCATTGTATTTTTCAGCGTATGAAGTGAACGAAAATTTTCATCCTTGTTGTTCCTAGGATCAAGACGCGTTCCGGAGATCAGTGTCGAACGTTGGGATCGTTGCATTCGATCTCCGTGTGATCAACACAAATGCAGTGACCTACTCTTTTGTAGTACGGTACATTACCGGGCATATAATATCTCTTTTTTCTTTTCGTTAGTTGCTGTTTAACGCGACTATTAGCAGTATTTATTCATATGTTTAATTCATTAATAAGTTTTCATATATCGTATTCATTCATATGTAAAGACAGTGGTAGCCCAGCGGTTACGCGGTCGCTTGGATATCCGAGTGATGCGGGTTCAAATCCGGGCATTTTCATGATATTTTCATGTGCGATTCATTCCCAACATGATTACCACTTGTCTTACGGTGAAGGAAAACATCGGAGGAAACCTGCATGTCTGAGAAAACCTAACAAGTTTTCGAAAGACATGTTTAGTCCGCGAACACGCACTAGGCCAGCGCGGTGGACTATGGCCTGATCCCTGTACTGAGGGAGGCCCGTGTCCAGCAGTGGGACGTTAAAAGGGCTGAAGATGATGATGATATTGTATTGTAATAAAAGAGACAGCTGAAGGTACTCACTGTAAACGCTGTTGACGTCCGTAGTGCCGTTGACAGTGCCGTCCGGCATGAGCTGGAGGTAGCGGTTCTTGAGGAACATCTGGATGGTCCTCCCGGTGCCGGTGATGTGCGACAGGTTGGCGGAGCGCTGCGGGCGCTCGGGCGGCGCGGCGGCGCACGTGGCCAGCGCCAGCGCCGCCAGCAGCAGCCGCAGCGGGCGCGGGCGCGGGGGGGAGACGCGCCGCGCCCGCGGCAGCCGCGCGGCCGCCGTCACGCCACACCCGCCCCTGCACCCCTCACCCACTTCACCCCTCAGCCGCCACCTGTCTCATAGCAGACACGTCTTCCCTAGCACTGCTCTCTCGTAGCTCTCACTCTCGTATCTCGAACTGTCTCAATGAACACGAGGTGAATGTGACAACTGTCTCATAGCAGACACGCCTGCCCCGGGTCTGCTCTCCCTTGTTCTCTTGTATCTCTCACTCTCGAACTATCTCAATGAAGCTGTCGTATCGAAAGTGACGTCCAAATTCAATAAGTCTATATATTATCCTATCGTTTTGATAGGTGCATTATAGTTTCGACTGTCTTTATACTTCAAGTGAGTTGTTTTATTCGTTCGAGGTTTGTATGCGTGTGAAAATGCATTGTATTGCACCACTGTGCAGCGTGTCGTCTTACTTAGCCGCAAGCGATCCGTTTCGCGGGCGCCGTCTCAGAATCTGTAACAAATAATGGTTTATATTATTAATAGATCTCAGTTTATAAATGGTATAAGTTGTAACTGATACGCTTTTTGTAACATTATTGCTGAACACTTTGTCTCTTGTTAAACTCCCAAGTTATTAGTCAATCAGAAATCGGCGACGCGTATTTAAATTATGAATAAGTGTAACCTAGTTTCTCAAAACTTCTTAACAAAACACCTTGTAAATCTGTTAAATCCCACCTACACTCAAAATAAATAATAGTTTAACAAAAGATAAAGATGTTAACAAAAGCAAACATTTTTCGCTTCGCAGGCCAAGTGTGAAAGTCAAATACCTTTACGCGACGTCGAGAACCAAATTTGTTATAATTTTATAATTCTATCTGAGAACTATCCTGTCCCGGAAGCTTCGTGTAAACTGTGGAGGGACGAGAAACTTAAATTATTTTGGAATTTGCTCAAATTCGGTTGCGTCATAAAATAACACTAAATGTAAACTGTACTCGATTTTGTATAACGAACTAAATCCGGGAGTTATTTTAAAGTACAGTGCGCGAAGTACCGGCGTATTAATTACTGTGTCGAAAGTAACTCGCGCTGAGATATTTCTTCATTGTTATCATGAATCCTTAACCTATTATATTGAGATTCGTCGAATTAGCACTTGAAAACATGTGTTGTTTAATTATTGGTTTATTGAACATTTTCTTTTAAAATAATTATTCTCGACCACTGTATCGCTTCCCTAGAAAACTGCTGAGATCAATTCAACACGTAAATTTAGTAAATTGTTCGTCTTCATTGTAGTTTAAAATTGACTTCAAAAAATATAAACTATTAGGAACTAATAACTAGAATATGACATCAGCCTTAATATTGACATTAGAGTACGATGCGTACATTACAGCAAACTACATACATATGTAAATCGAATGTAAATCAATTATCAAAGTAAAACATCTGATGGTAATCTTTAACACTTTGGAGCCGTAATTAATACTCGGTTACTCGATCTCGAGTGGTTACAGAAGGCAAGTGGTGTATCAGTAAATGAGCTACTTAATTTAGACTAATGAAGTGTGAGAGTCGATCAAATTATTTGGTAAAAAAGGTTAAAATTAACGAAGATTTTTATTCCCACAGAAACAGTCAACGTTAATAATTAATTATTTCAGCTTAAATATAATGGTAAGACTTTCACAAATTTTTACACAGTTGACTACAAATTGGACTTTGTCAAGAGACGATAGATAAAATATAATAATTAAATACAAGAATTGTATCACCACGTACCAACATACACTTACTCCATAATACATATAATGTATGTAATATATAGAAAAAAAAGAAAGAAAAAAGTTATCTACTATAACTAGAAAATATAAGTAGAAAAGTGAAACAAAACATTATAAAATTAGAAAACATATGGCACTCTGTAAATATTATTTAATTAGCTTCTTACTCGAGGTTAATTTATAACATTAAGTAGGTACCTATATCTGTTGTATTTTCGCGTACTCTACTTTACGCCACTATCTTTCGAATTTGCCCCATAAGCTATTCGAATCTTTTATTTAATCAATCAATAAAGTAAAATACATTTTTTCTAACTCACTCCGAAAAGTTACATCTAAGTTTTATCTCAATTCATTTACTTATTCCTGTTTATTCAGAAATTGCTCATACAAACACGATTTATTTGAATTTATGCAATGAGTTGAGTCGTGAAAAGCGGAATATCGAGGAGTCACAAGCTATAACATTCAATTCACCAACTAACATCAAGATAACGCTCGTTGATAGCCGCTTCGCCAAAAAATACAAAAACGTCTTCGATTGAGCGAACACTGTCTAAACTTATTGTTTTAATCGCATGTCGCTATCGGAACGTCCCGTTACATTTACTACTGAAGTAACCCGCATGTGCCGAGTATTTTATAATTTTAAAAGCTCTTAAGATGTCATTAAGTCTTCACTGATGTAGTAGTTAAAGTATGGATCATTACCGTGGTAGCAACTCTATCAAGATGGTGAACTAAAAAACTTTGACTGTCATAAAAAACTACTTCGACGTGATAAGTTTAAAACAGCCGTTAGCAACTGTCTCAGTAGTAACGGTCAAATATTAACCGAATCGTAAATTAAACACGTAATCAATTTCGCCGTTGAACGATAATTTTCTAATTAAAGCACTAAGCCAAGTTTTAGGTACTTTTTAACATTTTTTGTTCACAAAATCGTTTATTCCTTAAAATATACAATAAAATGACGTGACTTAGTAAAAACGGTAAAACTATGTCTGAAACCTATTTAAAATATTAAAATTTCTAAGTTTCAATAGGTTTCTCAGTTAGTAAGAGCCCAAATTCATTCCAAAAACAATAACTCACTATCAGGTTGCAACAGTAATTACAACTTTGCCGGCAATTATGTGTTCGACTGTCGCATAAACTACGACACATCAGATAAAGTGAGGTATACTCTGAGGTACATCGCCGCGACGGACGTAGGTACAGAACGCGGTTGTTTTATCTCGATAAGGCAATAATTTTAGATAAGAAAAGTTTTAAGGGATTTCTCTTATTGAAATTGTGAAATAAACGAATTATTTAGCATTTATTTGCATTGACTAAAAACTTTTTGTTTATTATGTATCTGAACTTATGTACTTTACTTTATGTACTTGAATATAATCTGTTAATCAGTCATTTTTTCTTGATAGCATACACTTTACACGCGTTACTTTTTTGTAATTTAGTTTAGAATATTTGATTTCAGAAGGCAAATCTTATTTAACACCTTTTTATGCTAAAGATAATCAGTAGCAAAATAAAAGAAACAAATCATTAGCTACGCGAACTTCGCACCGACAGGCAGCGCCGCGCAAGCAGCTCGCCAGTGCCGGCTCCAGCGCGTGAAACTTTAGTTGGAAACCACAACATTAATTAAGAATATAATTGGGCACACCTTTGTGTTTCTTCACAGCTTAACTCAAACATCAATCAGACACCCGATACGTTGAATGAATTAGCGAACAATGATTGAATGGATTCTAATTGACAGATGTAACCGCATGTAATCACCAGCCTCCAGTCGGCACACCAGTTGGAAGACCAGTTGGACGAGCAGTCGGCCGCCCTCGCAACTGGTTCTATCCAAAAAAACTATAGGTAGTACGAAGACAACTCCAAACGCACGTCACGTTTATGGCAAATTGTGATGTCTTAGAAAGTGTAGAACTAATCATATTTTATTGTAGTAATGAAGTAAACGTACAGCGTGTGCTCGTACATTAACACAGCGAACTGTTGATTAAAGTTATTGTAATGAACAGTTATGAATTACGAGCATTATACTACTGCAATAATAGTTTAGTCCGTATAGATTATATTATCCAATAACCTTACCATGGAACTTGAAAATGCAATATTCTCCTGAGGTGAAACATCTACATATACCTACCTATCTAAACTATCAGTACGTAATCATGTAAAAAATCACATTTTCATCTTCAATATCTCAGTAAGCTATATAGTTTGTTAATGAACGGCGAATATTTGAGTGCATGCAGAAGATATTCAATTGTTATGGTAATTGAATATTAACTGTAAGATTTGTGTTTACAACACAAGTTCATTTTTATCTGTAATGATTTATATAAAACGTTTTTTTAATTATAATTTCTATATATTTCGAAGAATTCCGATAGTACATTCAGTAAATACGTGATGAAATAACAAAAGCAATTATAACTAATATCTTATCGTACGCGCGGATGATGCTCAAGAGATGTTGTTTACTTTAGGTTAATTGCATTCTTTTAATTTAACTCGCTCATTGTATTCCTTAATAACACGACGTCGAATTAATATTTCTTTTCTATCTCATATATTTATATCTCGCTGCTGTGTTCATTGAAGAGGTTATTGTTTGTGAAATCAAAGATATTTAATGACTTTTTTCTTAGGAACGTCTAATAGATGAATTATATTTGCGTTGCAATTACAATAAACAATATAGTAATAATAATCTCCTAACATATTATATAATAATTGAACATGCTATTATTTCCAAAAAAGTATTTAATTTAGAGATTCAGAATTGTATTGTATGTATGAATTAGTATTATAACCATCTATTTGCTCTATTGCATTACCAAATAGATACCCATTGAAATAAAGAATGCACTAAAACTGAAGTCGGGACAAAAACATGATATCTCTAGAACATAGAGATATTATGACTGTATTCGAAGTGAATCTGTGGAAACGTGTATGAAGACACATTAAGTCACTTTCATCATTGTAAATTGTTTTTTATTATTGCACAATTCAATAATACTCGTCTCGATAACGTGTTATTTTAATTACACAGTGTCAGGGTTACGTTTTGATTAAGTTTATTTATTAAGTGAGCGATGCTTTCTCGAGCCGCGGCCGCCGACCACACATCGCGCACGAACTGTTACTACGAAACGGTTGTACATAATTGTACACTTAATACTACTATTATTTAAAAAATAATATTTAAACTCTCAAAACTATTGAAAATAAACTTTTATATTAAGTTTTTGGTAAGACGAGCTATCCTACTTTATACCTACGAGTACATAGGAGCATATGAAAGGAGTATGAATAGGTCGTGTGGCAACCGTGTGCTACAGTCCGTTGCAAAGATTCACTTAAAACGGGGGAAGGTTAAAATTTAATTATAATTATTGTATATTGATAATGATTGTACAATGTAGGTACATTGTGAGGTCAGATCGTTCGTAAACATCTTACGTGCAGCGATTTCGTGTCTCGTGAGATATGCAGGGGAATGAACTTAGGAAACCTAGATAGTTTTTATTAAGTGTCAAATATTTGAGCTAGTATATTATACTAGTCTTCAAATGAAAACTTATTTCTGGACATGTCGCCGACTCGCTCGCTCGCACTCACAGACACAGGCTGAAATTGTACTCACTTATTTTTTCAAAATTTAATCCGTTCATATTCAAAACATACTTATATTTTGTACCCGATTAAGAGTCCCACGTCGAGCCCGTTACCTATTAATCTTATTAGAGTTGTTGATGGGAAAAAAATAATGGCGATAATTATCTGATATAATAAAAATTTAAAAGTGTTCAAATTTTATCGAGAGTATTTTTTTTCTAAATGACGAGTTTTCCTCATAAAATTATAATAGGTACCTACCTATATTTGAGCATCATTAATCAAGCTTATTATTAAGAACGTACTCGAAATGTAAATCTATAAAACACAAACAACATTATTGTTTACAGTTACGTACTATAAAATAATTGCACATCTAGTAATAAAATTATTAAACTAATATAATTTTAGAGTTTAACTACTTAGTTTACGTTGGTTGCCTTGCTCATGTATATTGAACAAAAAATTTTTACTGCGGGGCTAAGAATTAAGGATTCCATAAATTATCTCTTTTATATTAACGACATAAAAATTCTTTTACTAAAATCATTCTCTTGAATCACTCTATCTATTAAAAAACTGCATCAAAATCCTTTGAGTAGTTTAAAGATCTAAGCATACATAGGGACAGACAGACAGCGGGAAGCGACTTTGTTTTATACTATTTAGTTACATATATTAATTGTCATCTAGGCGTATCATTGACGTGTATATGTGTTATTATATACATATCATGAGGAGACTTTCGTCAATTGCTGGATTAGATTTCCAAAGAAATGTTTTAATTACCGACAACGAAACAGCGACTACTACAAATGGATAGACAAAAAACTAATGAATTAATGACTCAAACGTCTACTTAATTACTCAATACATACTATTTACTATTTAAGATTAGTAATGTCTACAATTTATCGATGTTATAGTTAAATAGTAAGAGCTTTTACAACCTAATAAAATAGCATTTGGTTCTCCACGGAAGATACCGGTGCGCCGTGGTATTGCGCCGGTGCACTCGCTCGCCAGTGTGCTCCGCGTCTAACGTCTCGTTTGCTCCCCGGTACATTTACATGAATTCATATTCAAATACCCATCAAGGAAGTGGTATTTATTACCTGTTGAACATCACCAACAATATTTTACATCAGAAGAATGTTTTATGTGGCGATATAACACAATCACTCGGTCCATAACATTTATTGTTCGGAATCTTGAAAGTGAAATTTAAAGTGCAAGTTAATGCCGAGCGGGTTCCGAGTAATTTACATATTTTTGCTTGGTTAGAGGTCTCTAAGAATATACACATATTTAATATTACACAAAAATACTATAACATATTGGGTGAAAAAAAATCGGTTACGATAACGCCAGCTATCAGTTCACTGAAGCATTTGCAAGCAATCGGATATAAACATAACACTATACTGTTGTGACTAATGAAATAATCATTTGGAGAATGGAAAAACGTGGAAAGCAAAGATAAGGGAAGTCATCGACCCCGTGACGTTGATAACAGAATTAGCCGGCAATTAGAAAGAAGTATTTCTGGAGATTTTTTTCGGCAAAGTTTTGGCAGCTTCGACAGCTTCGCGTTGAGACACCTTTGATCTCACTTCCCGTAAGGAGGCCCTTGACGTTTCGCTACACACGACCTGTTTATTTCTATTGTTTACTAGCGCGGTATTCCGGCTTTGACTGACTAAATTTTTTTATCCTTGGCTTTCTCAAATGCAATCTTACCAGATGCAGTGGTCGATCTGGACTCGCACGTTTTTGAGTTGATAAATCAGTGATTTCATCTGAGCCAAATCAAGAAAAAAATCTACTTGTTATTTTACGATTCGTTTCTTACAAGGTATAGGCTTGGTATCAAATAAGCTTTTTAACTATTTGTGTTTAATTAACGTGTGTGTACGTAAAGTAGTGTATGTACTACTAATGTGTATACCACAGCCTATACATTCTTTAACTTTCTGAATATATGAAATAATAAATTTTGTCTTACTTATTTAAATTTATTTTTTAATAATTATTATATTGATTGAGTTAGTTATCAGAAAACTCCAATATTAATCAATAATAAAAAAACCAGAATACGTGAATATACTGTTAGGGAAATAAAAGGAGTAAGAAACTTGTTAGAGTAGCAATGTCTTAGCTCTATGAAGCGTTTTTTTGATAGTCATTATATCACGAAAAAGATAACAATCTATACAGTTTGGAGTAATAGAAATGTGCGTCGAATCTTAACATATTGTAAATGCGAAACCAATCTAAAGGCTATTAACAAATGGTCCATTCAGAGTTATTATGTTTAGAATAATTTATAAAGCGATTTAGAACACGCCTTTTATATTTTTTGCGCTTCTTAATCGATTATTCAAATACATAAATCTTGTATTAGTATTTTTCTCACAAATAGATGATAAATTAAAGGTTGCAAAAATTATAAATAACTCGGTGTGTGGAGCGCCCGCTGCGTTGTATTTTTTTGCTTAATTACGTATTAAGTGCTGTGGCTTTATTCAAATGTGACCGACGCTACTTCTGTTTCCCTTCACTACTTGATTTTCTAAACTGATTATAGGTACATACAAAAAATATCTTTACAACGAACTAAATTGCTTAGTGGTCCCAAGACAGTAACTGTAGAACGCAATAAAGCCCTATTTCTCAGTTCTTCCTCCTAGCTGCGTAGAGCTGTAGCGTGCAGTTTCTTCGTTTCACTCACTTTTCAGTGTCCATTTAGTATTAAAAAAAAGTTTAAATATCTCTTATATTTAATTTCAATCAATATTACCATACGAAGTATGAGGTATTTACGACTCATTTAAAAAAACATTTCCCTATAATTTTTAATGTCTTCTATTTGACACAAGAAAAATTGAATTTCTGCCAGAAAGTTTAACAGCCTATAAAATTAGACGTGAATGCCGCGAACCTCGGCAATTATTAAAATATTATAAATAGGTCAATATCAAGAGAATTCCAACAGTGATGGCGGCCTTGGCTTTATGAGTCCACGCGTCTGCGCCCGCGTCGTGCTCGGGAGTCGGTGGCTTAGCACAGCTCGGTAGTAAACGTCGCGAAGTTTCACGCCGGTAGTAAAAAATGAAATCAGTACATATTTAATAGTCGCTATACTTCACGATTGCATAATCTTGGAAAATTGTTAGTTATTTAGTTACTGATGATTCCTATTAACGTATATACTCGTGTGTTTGCATTAGTTTGTCTAAATGAATAATAATAATAGCCTTTATTAACAATCTTATAAGTTACATTTCATCTTATTACTACTTAAGACTATACTGAAATTAAATATTATTTTGTAGTAAAAATAAAGAATTATTTTTATATTAGACACCGGTTTTTTGATTGTCTTGCTTTCCAGCATAGGCCTCCCCATGTGTTCTCCACAATGATGTATACCTCGCGTCCTCATTCAACATGTTCCTCCTCTTTGATATCCTCTTCCCATCTTCGAAATTGTCTACCTCTACTTCTCTTTTTATATCTACTTCTCTGTTTTATGTCTAAATGAATAACTAATTGGGAATGTTTTGAAAATTAAATACACTGCTCGGCTAAAGGGAGAAGAATAGTCTTATGTTATACCCGCTTATATAATTAGGTTTCAGAAAACTAATAAGAATAGTTTCAACTTGCGCGTGCGCAGTTCCGCGGCGCTAGCGTCCCACAATACATAACTCCCGACGGATTTAGATTCGATATTTGCGACGACGACTACACTATTCTTAGACTTAGGGACGTGCACTTGTCGATACTATTACCTATCACAAATATTTCATAATGAATTCAGAAGATTTAAGCCATAGACCCTTGTTTGTTTTTATTAATAATTTATTAAAACTTCTTATAAATAGATGTTTTATTATCACGCTTACCACATTTAGCTCTTGAACTTAAATTACAGTAGTTTGTATTGTAAATAATCGGTATCCTAGGTCAAAGATTTTTCTTTGTATACTATATAAATAAGTAAAAGGTATCGATATTATGTCCAACACTGATAGCAATGTCGGCAGATTGATCGACGGGCAAGTCGCAACTCGCAGCCCTGTGAAAGATCAAACAGCTGGTCTCGGATTAATTTGACTGATTTACTCAATGGAGTATATTGTAGTATTAGAAGCTGATCAGTCCACATCGACAGCTCGCAAGGCTATTCGTATTTGCTTTTATTAAATTAACCTTTACTATAACTTGCATTTACAGAAGGTAGGTACTAGGTAGGTTCTGTTTTAAACGCACAAGTTCTCTTCATTTTGTGAGGTAGAAGACATGGGTAAGCCGTGATGGACTAAATTGTGTCATAACAAATCTATTTTGATGAAAGCTTATGTTATAACAACAGTTTTTCTTAAAAGGATGTCATAAAACACAAATGTAATTAATGATCCGTTTAATTGAAATCATTTTTAGTTCGTAAGTCTTCGTTTGTTTTAGTTGTTTTTAGATAATTAAAATAAATGCTAAAGCATGATTATGAATTATTCATGAGCGTACGACGGGCACTCGTTCACATTTAAATATATTGTTTTATTAGAAATAAATTATAAGATTTGACAAGTGGCGCGGCGAAGTGTCACTGTGTAGCATGTCCTATGAGGCCGGGGCTTGAACCCTCGCTCGCTGTTTAAGAAGTTAGAAAGTTAGGAGGAGGAACTTCCTTCTGTTCTTTAATCATTCAATTTCATTTATGTGAACTTGTTACATACATAATGTAAAAATTCCCCGCGTAGCTGCGGGATTTAACGGGAAAAGAGATTGACATTAATATGTTCACTTTAACTGCTGCTTAGCTTTCTGTCAAATAATTTTCACAATTTACGAGGCATCGCTGCCGTTTTTCAAATACCACAAGTGTTATTTACAAGGGTATTGTCCCACTAAATAGAATAAAGGAGCCGCGACTGATTGACGACCGTCGGCGGCAATTACACGGCGACCAACTCGCATCACTGCTGCGAACTATTCATATCTGCTGCGATCCTCACTCGAATATGCGGAAATTTAGATTGATCACTTCTACGACCCTGTTCATTATCGCGGCCCTTTGGCGTGTGTGGTCGCGCGCGACACTCTGTACAACTGTACACATGTTGGCGCCGTGTAGGTTCTTACTACTTAGTGAGAATTAATCTAGTCGCCATCCTAATGATGGAATTTCGTAATAATGTAGTTCACGCTCAATTCCGACTAAATATTTATCTATACGCAAGCCTATAGAAATATCACAGTTCATTCTACCTTTAAGACTTTTAATTACATACTTCGCACGTGTGATTTAAGTAGCATAATAATCTACCTATTGAGGAATTTGTATTTCAGTCAATGACGACACGTCTGCGCTAACGGTCGCGGGTTCGAGTCCCGCTGGGGGGCTTTCATTTGTTGAGCACGAATGTTTGTACTCCAGTCATGGGTGTTTAAATTTATAATATGTATGTATTTAACATTCATATATGTGTATATCAAATATCTGGTATCCGTAACACAAGCCTCGTAGCTTACCACGGAACTAGATGGCACTGTTGTAATAATGTCCCAATATATTATTATTATCCATATATAATATAAAGATAGACTAAATAATTTAATCCGAATTCTTGAAATTATACAAACACTATTAGTGAGTACGGCGCTATCTCGTCGACCAACCATTAATACTCTAGCAATTCGATATTCGCTCTCGTCCTCAACACTGATAAACGACCAATTATTTAAAAAATACATATTTTCCTAACACACATTCTACTCAAAAACCAGTTCTTTAAGCTGATACTACTTAAAATGCATTATATTACCGTTTATTTATTTTCTTAAATTCTATTAATAGTGTTAGAATATTTCCAAGATAGAGCGTTCCCACACAAATTAATTCTTATTCTAACAAGATGTTTACTTATTTAATGGTCGCACCTACAAGGGATTCTCCCTACGAATTGAAACTAGTTCTTTAAACATTTGTACTTAAACTTATTTGTAGTTGTATTTAGTGTACAATGAGCTAAAAGATGTTCCTCTAAAGCTTAATTAGGATTTTTTTCTTTTATTTTATTTTTTTACTACTCTCACTTTTCGTAGGATATAAAATGGAAAACTAACGCTGAACTATTATAATGCAGGTGCGAGTGCTCAAGTACAGGTGCGCTCTCTGTTGTTTAGAACACTCCATATGAAATGAAACTCTTGGAGCAACTTGTTTAGTCTTACTACACTTTAATTTACGCTTGTATCTTCAATATAACCGTAAAATACAGGTATAGATTTAAAATAAAATCCTAATAAACAAACAGCACGACCTCTTTTTAAAAAGGCAGTTCAAAATTTCGTAATCGCAGATCAATGAATAACACGGAAATTTCTTTTGAATGTTACGTTACGTGGCGTTTACATTACAATACGGTATACATTCATTTTCAAAGACTAATACATTCGTATCTGTTGCGTAAGAATCCAAAGTAGTTCCCAAAGTGCGCGAGTGTTGCGACTTGCAGGACAACCTGGCATGAGTCACATATTATAGCAGTCTCGCACCCCAAGTTGACTTTCTCATATCAATTGATACAGCTAATTTAGAAAATTAAAAATATAAGTATGTCATTCAATATTTTGATGACTGGATTTTTATTTGTATTTAATATTTTATTCTTTTATATATTTTAGTTTACTTTAGAAAATCGTCTTCAAAACTATTTAAAGGCAGGAATCTAAAATGATAACTCGTGAAACCTTCAAACTTCAGGTAAACTAAGTTTCATGTAAACGTCCGTTTCTATTTATAAATGTACCTACTAGATGATGTATCTCTTCAATACAACGCTCTCCCTGTTGCTCTGCCCGGTCGCTATAGTATACAATAAATCAAAAGTTTATATTATTATAGACACTGTTTAAGCTACTATTCCCCGCCTCGCTGGTCGTGTAAGCGCAACTAGTAATTAAATATGCTATAGAGAAGTACAAGTTCATAAGCATTATACGTTCGTAGAGTAGGTACCAGTTTAGACGTTTCCACTCTAGCAAGTAGCTGATAGCCATTTACTATTACGGTATATTTTCCACATTCATTAAGTATATCCACATATAGGTCAGCTCGCGTCAAACATCGCTGATTTATATCGAAATGTGACACTCGTATTATCGGAATGTGATCATCGTCCGCACTCCGGAGCAACGCTGACGATGAATTCATTAGAAGGTACACATTGATTCGAATGTCCGACATAATGGGTTACTAATGACCTATCTCTAGTTCCGGCAGTCACTGTACGGTACGGCTCGCGTCTTCAAATAACTTCCGCTAAATGCTGATATCCCAAATGGTATGGGAAATGATTCCAAATATGTGCCAAGAAACAAGAATTCTTAATATTTTTATTGGTAAAATAATGTAGGTACTACTTCGCTACAGTATTTATTTATTCATATCTAAACTATTATTATAATTTCTTATGATACCTGTGTAGATAGAAAATTACACGTTCGATAGAGAGCTTCCAATAGTACCAGAATCAGCAGTCCGATTGTAACGAACTGGACAGAAGATGCATAAGTTGTTCTATCGTTATTTGAAACAGTATTTTAGTTTATTTTTATTTCAAATTAATATCAATATTTAATATTTACGAATAGTTCTGAACCATTACATATATTACGATCGGAACAACGTCTCTCGTCCCGTCACTTTGTTTGATTTACATCAAGAATACGAATAACTGGTTTATGATATAATAACTTGTGCAATTGTAGTTCTATGGAAATTATCACTTTATGTTTAAAAGCAATGAATTAAGCTGCGGGGGTCATGCGCAGGCGCAGCGAAGGCAGCTAAAATGTAATGTTTCTTTTAGGTCGGACTACCAGTGTTATTGGGAATTTTTTTATGAACTATAGTAAAGGTCAATCAGGCCCGATTGATACCTAAAAGCGCACGTTAGATGTAATTATTGAAGATTAAGGAGATAAAGTGATAAGATAACGTCGCGGCGAGACCCGACCCTCGTACATTGCATAAACAATATTTTTTCTGAAAGTCACGGTGCAATAATTAAAATATTGAAACTAGCTAACTGCTCAAACTTCGCTCAGAGTCAGACGACAGGATTACATATGGCTTAGGTACATATCTTTCATAATACTTCTTAAACGCATTCTTTCTTCATTCATAATACCAAGTAGTCAGTAAACATGTCAGTGTTACTGTTATGGGAGTGCGGGAGGAGTGAGGCGCGCAAAGCTACATTGTAGCGGTGAAAAGACTGACCTTGACATTGACACCGCGTTATCAACATAAAATTTTTCAATTGTTCAATTATAATTATTCACTTTTATACATAAAGGTATGAAAAGTTTAAGAATTAGAACAATAAAAAACTTAGTAGTAGTTTGGCTAAAGCTTTGTGGAATGATAAAATAAAAGAAACTATGTATGCGGGGTTTGAAGAAACCTTGCCGCCCCGTTACGTATGCTCCTACCTAATACTATCTAATAATTTCTACGAGGCAAGACCGCGACAGTGCGGGATGAACTGCGATTGTCGATTGTTGATGTAAATTCTATTTTTACGGCGACTATTTAGAGCGAGCTTTAAAAGCATCTTTTAAGTTAGAACATGATTAGTACCGGTGCTATGTGTGGAAATTGAACCCACGACCTGTTGCGCAACAGACCGATCGCGATAGTATAAATGAAGGTATCTTTACGTAGTTTTATAGATTTATTTATTAGTTTACAGGGTTTTAATATTTAATTCTGTGGGGCATGTACTTAATTATTGATAGAACGTCGATGTTTATCATCAAAATTATATTTTAAACAGCGAATTTGCTTAGATAACTACAGTGAGATTGGATTCATTAAGTACAGTGCTTTAATATCAATACAGTCTATATATTTTTGAATATTCTTATACAGATGACTTCTTAAGCTAGAGTTCGTCATCTTTCCCTACGTAGGTATTCTCCTGTTTCCTGTACTACCGCTGTTTCTTGACAACAACGAGGTATCGGATCGCGCCGTTACCCAGTTATATGATCATTTAAAGCAATGTTACATAATGTAATAAGTAATAGGTAATGAACCTACATATGGGACTGTAGAGTGTAGGTAGGTACATATTATTCCTCGCCTCACGAAGCTAGCTGTATTATTTGGGACATGTTCGCTTCCGAAGACGCATTCCTATTGAAATGGTCCTAGTTCATTGTAGATATTAGTGTTTACAGCACTTATAAATAGTCCCCGCACTCGCCGTCCCCGCGCCCGCCACAGCTGACTAACGGTCATGTAACCGCGAGTTAGATTCTATCAATATTTGTCTAGAACGCATCTCTTTTCGTTGTTTGTCTTTAACATCTCACTGTTACTGTACGAAACAAAATTTTGTTCATTTAAAATTTCAATGCATTTAGTCTGCATTTGATCGAACATTTGACAAAAAATCATTCAATAAATTAAATTGTTTAATTTAATGATAGATTCTTTTATCTACAAACAAAAACTTTAATAATGGCCTGATATCTTTTAAAATCCACGTCAGCAGCTACGCAGCGCCTACGCAATGAGAACAAGTCCAAAATATAATTGAGCAGTGTTAATTATGACAGCACAAGTTTCTTACATTTATTAGCAATAATTCTTCTTTAGAATCACGCGTACGCATAAAGGTTCAGTACAAACGTGAGTTACAAAGGTACATCACTAACTACTAACGGATCTCTAACTAATTGCCCAATAACGACGGCCCGAGCTCGTAACCGCTCAGATCATTAATTTGTATAGATTTAATGAAAGGTAGAGCTCACATCCTCGGTAATAACTGGATCGTTAAATTTGTGCGATTAACTTATAATTACTCAATTAAAGTGTTTTTTTGAGAATATCATTAATTACTTTATTCGTTACAATCCCAATATGTATTTTTAATGTAAGTCCGTACCATTTTGCACGCTTCGGCTGAATTTTATATTATTCTTAATGTATTAATAAAAACAGCAGTTTAATTCACGTAGTTTACAATTTTAAGTATTTATTATATTTTGTATTTTGTTTTCTTGGATTCTTAACACTGAAGCTAACCTCGGAGGAAGTGATGACTTATCGAACAACTTCTCATGTTTAATCAATACAATTAAAATAGAAGTGTTAAATGAGGCTAGTCATCGCTTATCTAGCATAATCTGCGGATTAAATACTAATCGATCTAGGTGCTATGTGTCGTACTAAGTAAGACTTGCGAAGAGGTAGAGCGGTCGTCGGGTAGCGGCGGCACGACCGGACCGACTCTACGTACGGATGTCATGTGAACACCGGAAATAGATTTGTATAGTAATTAACTTTAATATATTATTATGTATTAAAAATCTGCTTGAAATATACTCGTAGATATAAGTCAGTTACTTTTTGTAAAATTAATGTTAAATCAGTATGAAGTGAATTATTTTATTATGTTTTCTTAATATTTGGTTAGGAAAGTATCAAATTTACTTATATATTATATAAAATAGCAAAACTGTATATATACATTTATACATTACTTAATAAATTCCTTTTCCGTTTAGTACTTCCTTCGTTATATTTTTTATAACTCATAATATGATTAAAGTTAAATTAATTCATCAAAGTAATCTTTAAAAAAATATTTTTATCTTAACCGCCGTTAAAAAGACGTGGTAGCTTTCGCAGTTCGTTGGAGTAAGCAGGAAATGGAAAGAAGATAGCAATTAATAGGTACATATATTATGTAGCTTTAACCCTACAAAAAGATTGAGTCGTTATCATAAAATGATTAAAGAACTTGTATGTTTGTCATTTTTGAAGTTAAAATAGATTGAATGAGTCGAGCAGAAATAAACATAACTCTGGATTAATGAATTGGTAATTTTATGCCGGAATCGTGTTGCGTGGACTGAAGTTTTTATACATTGCTATAAAGTTTATTGACATAATATTACAAAAAAAATGGTATATTGACTTGTATAGTATAATATGTTAACGACGACCACTGGCTTTGCTCAGGTCGAGTCCAGAGTACCTACATTTAAGTAGCCGCTACGACACTTGTCTTACGTACTTCAATCAAAGCTATTATGATTTCTGACAATAAAAACATTTTAATAATAAACAATAAAACTCTGTAAAATATTACTTACTTACCAACATACAGACTTTAAATCTAAGATTTTCATAATATAGTTTTCTTTTAATATTTTATAGTTCTTAACAAAACTACCTACTTACGGCCTAGGATAAGCACTAAAGGTATATCGCGTAATCCATTCTGCATGCTATCGCTATCTCCGTCCGAGCGGCGACAGAACGAGTCGTCGACAACATCTGATACGATTGATGCTCGCCTCACTGATCACTACACAGCACAGAAAAATCACAGACGGACTACATTCAATTACATATGCCTTATTGGATTTTTCTAATATCATATAACAAAGAAAATTTCAGCTTTTGTTATTTTAACCGCTATTAATAACTGTTAGTTTATAGTTTCAGTGGAACAATGTTGTAAAACACACATTTGAAAAATAATCAGGGCCTGAGAGCAGAGACTGGTACATAGTAAGGCTGCTTTAGAAATATATTTATAAATGTTATAAGAAGCGTCATTTATCAGCAACAAATTAACTGCTTATGGGCAGATATTAGTAGTTTAAACACAGATTCAATATAAAATATTAAGCATCATGAATATTAAAGATGTCTTAAACCTAAATACCACATAATCACGATGGCCGCTCCTATAAAATCCCCTCGGAATTAAGAGCTCAAAGCAACATAACTTTAAATTAAACCAACTAAGTTAATTAATATTATCGAAGTTAGCGACATTTGCTTCTAAGTCTTATAGTTACGAGCCACTTGCTGGCTTCAAATTGTACTGTTAATTGTTCGCTTCAAGTTCTAGTTTAAGTTGAGATGCAAATGGGCATCTACATTCAATATATTATTATGTGATTATAACTGAAACCTAGGAATAGGTAGGTAATATTTGTGGTAGAAAGAAAGGAAAACAAATGAAAACCAACATTTTATGATGTACAACGCGGTTGATGTTTTAAGAACACTAATTTATCAATGTTATAAACAGAAGCCTTCGTAAGTTTAAATAATCTATGCAACATTTCTATAGTCGGTAGCTTATCTGTGGTGTCACTGACGGAGGTATCGGCGGGAACTCGCTCTCGTAACAAGAATCAGATACGATTGATGCGCGAAGCCGCGACTGCCGACTAGATCGTAATGCATCGGTGTAGCTCGCAGTTTGCAGGCATCATATAAAGGCAACTCTGTCATTTCATGATAAATAATAGATGAACACTCGATGGTAGAAACCAACAAACATTCACAGTCAAGTTCGTTTGAAGTCTACTAGAGATGCGGATGCTGGGCGCTTTGCAAATCATCAGTCATAATGACAATTTTAACATACCTATAAAAGTTTAATTAAATATATGATTTTTATAATTCCCTATTCCTTGTAGCCCTGTAGGTACATTCATGTATCGCTTGTAGTGGAAAATCTTCTAAATTTAAGAACTAAAAACTTAATTGAAAACATAACATTTCAAAATACACTACTCGATACTAATTAAAATGATTTATGTATTTTTAACATATTTTCAATTTAAAACAGTATTAATGCTGACATAAATCTAAGTTAATATTCATAAAGAATTAGTTGTTATTGGCGTTTCAAATAAAGCACGTTTTTATGATCATCTCGCGTCAGACTGAGACCACACTGACGACGCGCTGAGGAATGGCGAAATAAGGTGAAAGAATATCTTGTATTTTAATAATAAAGCACCGCCTGTTAATCACTTTTATGAAACTTACATAAAGCTTTTAGTACGAATGTGTAACATGAAAGCTATGATGTATAAATAATAGTCTGGAAGCATAAAAGGTGAAAAATTAAAAATCTCACAGTCGCTTTTCTAAGCAACGTTTGTTCATATATATTGTTATAGAACATGCCAGACTATAAATCTTAAAATCTACTATTGTCGTCTCCTCCAAATCATTAAGGTTTTTTCACGGATTTATTGTGGGCGAGTCTCCCCAGTGACAGAAAAATGAAAATAAATTCGGGAAAAAATTCGAAACTATAATTATATTTAAAATATCAAATATTTACGTATATCTCAGAATCTATTAATTAGTTTTCTTTGTACAATTATATTAAAAAAAAAAAACAAAAACCTTCCTATTAAAATGTGTTTGACCGTCCATGAATTTGATGCAGTACGAGTACTACCGGTCGTGTGCGCTGTCACCTAGCTTCAATAAGCGAAACAATAAACGAATATCCGTAAATATGCGACAAACTAAATAAACTTCGTAAACGCCACAATCGTTTGCCAAATTCTCGCAGCACGTGATGTGTTTAATGACTCTCATTATTTAATCACTAGATATACATGTTTATTATGATATTAACGTTATAATATATTTCCCGCGGCTCCGCTCGAGTTCTAAAGGCTGAAATCAAAAGAAATATTTATCTTCCGTTTTTGCTAAATTATTCATTGGCGACCCGCTCCTATTAGTCATAGCGTGATGTAATATAGTATATATAATAATATATATACTATATTACATCACGCTAAAATATAAATAATATAGTAATATAGTATATATTACATCACGCTATGACTATAGCCTTCCTCGAAAAATGGACTATTCAATACAAAAAGATTTTTTTAACTCGGACCAGTAGTTCCTGATATTAGGGTGTTCAACCAAACAAACAAACAAACTCTTCAGCTTTTTAGCAAATTAAGCATGTATAAATTACTTATCGAAACTGCAGCTTTATTAACTTGAAAGCGATCCGCAAAGTATACAGCGAAGACACGAGTCGATGAAAGTTATTATTGAGCTTTCATTTTATTATATTACTTTATAATATTTAACATAGGATATAAAAACATAATTTACCTTATCATTATGACTTCTTATTCTGATATAAAATTACAGAATATTTTCATTTATTTATTATAAATTTACGATAATCGTTTTAGTTCCACGAGCAATGGAAGGCCGAGTACTTTGACGAGCTACATTGTATACAATTGACTATTTTACTGCCTCCTGGAGTCCTAGACATAACCTACTACAAAATCTTAAATAAACAGTGCCTTAGTTAAAACGTGTACCAACACTACGATTTAATCTTTTTTGTTATAAAGTGTAGATATTCATACATATGTAATATGTGTGTACACTGTAAACATCGCCTTAGTCCACAAGCGTAACCAAAGATTTTTTTAGGATTATTAAAAGATCTTTTTAAATAACTATACTATTATTGGTTTGTGTTCGTAGTAGCTAGTTTCATCAAATTATTTGGCAAACACTATAGGTGTTATATTTAAATAAAAAATAGTGAAAATACTCTTTACTACGTACGAAATTAAACTTGCAGCTGACCGGTATTTTCATATTATCATGTCGCGCGCATTGTAAGTAGGTTCCAATTATCGTATAATAAAGCATTATCTAGATATGTTCGGTCCAATTGATTGGACCCTTAATCTAGTTTTGAACCGTAATGCAAATAATACGGGCTTATGTTTCGTGCGATCTCGTCACGAGTCTTCGGTGCGCGATACAATAACGTTTTGTTAATTATAAAAACAACATCAATACAAAAAGTACATTCATCGTCTTTAGGTTCACTTTCTTTTTAATTATTCCGGCCTCACAGGTGTTTTATTTAAAATTTTAAATTTGAGAAATTTTCAGGTACGAATTTATGAAAAATGAGAATCAGTTCACAAGTAATACATGAAATTATAAGGAACTTTAGATTGTGTACCTCCTATTTGAAGTCGGTTAAGCATACCGTAGATTTGTTCCACTAAAGTTATAATTAAAATAAGTTAAACGTCTATATTTCTATCCGAATTGAATAAAAAATCTATTTAAACGTATACGAGTTCATTGTCAATGTTTTTTAATATCTTAAGTTATGGTCCATAACTTTAAGAATAAAATAAATTTAATAAAAATCAATATAAAAATAAATTACTCATATAAAATGCTTAAGTCATTATCCACATACATGTTTGTAATCGCTCGTTGCTAAGCACTTTATCTTTTACAGTATTTTTTCACTTTAAACTTCCTGATATAAGCCATTATCAGTGCAATACATAAACATTGTTACATTGATGGTATCTAAATTGATTTACGAAACGACCTCTAACCCCGGGATCAGCCCGAGGGTGGCCCTCACCCGGCACCGCGCAGAGACCATTCTCATGATAAAAAATATATATTACTCTAGATTCTAGTCAAATATTCGATAAAATATCTAGAAATTCAGCTCAACTCGTTTTTTTTGCTAGATCAAAATCGATGTAATTTATGATTTTTTGCAAGATTGATCTGCAAATGATTCACGTGACACATTGATTAAATACAAAATGTTTATCTTCGTATTAGTGAAAGAAACTTAGACTTTAGAGTGACGGATTTTACAATTACATAGAAACTAACAAAGTAACACTTAGAATTGAATAGATTTCTTGCAAAGCAATGAGCAAATTTTTACATTTTAATAATCTCAGGGAGTGATATGGTAATTACAAAACTCACTTTCATATTTGTGTAGTGAGGAGGTACCTCTGACCTGAATGAACGTTAATGCGTTATTTAAATAAGCCCAAAATATTTAAGATCCGTTACACGGAAATATATATTAAGTAAAAAATATACCGAACTGAATATTTTTTAATCTATTTGGTTAATAAATGGGAAAAAGTAAGATAAAATAAACCAAACAAGTTTTATCAATAAAAAGTGCAGAGAATTGATTCAGCTATAGTATAAAAAGTATTGAATATAGGTCCAGACAAGTATAAAAGAAAAAAATATCGTTTGTTTAAGTTTTCTCTCAATATAAATCACAACGATGATGATGATAAATGAAATGGCCAACTGAAACTGACTACCATTTTAATTTGCCTATCACTCATGCTGTTCTCAAGCACTGCACAACAACACTCATAGTAACCATTCCTAAAAGCGAAAATGAGACAAACGGACAAACAAATACTTTCACTTACAGCTTTATATATTACTATGGCCGGTCTGCCTTCAGTGCGTACACGTAATGACAACATTAGCTCATAGTAACTGTACGCTTGCAGCAAGACAATACGTGTGTGACGTCACGACGCGTGTCGACGCTCTACCGTTGGAACACTCTCGAGTAAAGGCGTTAATAAGAAAAACCCATGTCGAAGTTGCCTGATTTAAGATGCTGTAAATTTCAATACCAAGCTTTTTAACTAACGTTGAAAATTGACCTTTTCAACGTACTAATTTGTTTTATAGAATTGAAAGCTATAATTACAATGAAATATAATTACCTAATTGAAATACTTCTCTCTCTCGCTCTCACCTTCTATATGTTATTATTCTAACCTCTAAGATTTTAAGAACATGTAAACAGAAAAAGTAAAAATATAAGCGACAACTATTTTGAGATTTTATAGTAATTTAATCCTTACATACAATGTAGCAGTGAATCTTTGTATTTATTTCTGGTGAAGATTTCTTGACATATTTGCAACAATGTGGCTTATTGCTTGGAAAGAAATAAAACAGCATCCATCTATAAGTACTTGTTACAACGTACCGTACACTATACGTCGCTGTCTATTCCTACATGGACAAATAATATTAACTTCTTAGAGCTTAGAACGATTTTCGAGAAAAAAAAATTCAAAGCTATTTATTAGGATACCACATTGTTGACGTCTGAAATTGAATTTACCTCCGTGTGTTTACAACGAACTAGCAAGCGGTTACAGAGAGGGGCCTCGCCTCTCACGGGTTCTGCCGATATATGTAGTATTTACATATTATAGACCGCATATATTTCACTAAAACGCAAATAATGTTATTACAAGAAATTTTCAAAGAGGAGAAAATGAAGGTATTTATGTTATGTAACAAGAAAACAAAGGTTTAAGTTTATGTACGAGTGTGTAGATATGAACAAACTACGTTTAAAACAATGCAATAATTTACATTTATAAATTAATAGTTTGGTTACTCCTGTCGGATCGCGGAGCAGTTTATAAAATTATTTACTCCCACAAGCAGGTTATACTATCAATTTACAATTGTCCTCGACCGGGATTCGCACCCGCGACCTCTCGGATTAACATATTTTTTTCCGAATAGACTACAGACAGAGCCTGGCCGATAATGATATAATAATAGTCAATACTCAACACATATCGCTGTTTTATTATAATATTATGTAATAAACTGAACCCGTTATGAGAACCGTAATTGCCTTAACTGTATTACTATTGTAATTTAAAAGGCCGAAGCAGTTCAATTACGCGATTATTACAGCTTTATGGCATATTTCGGAGTCGAAACATCGCATGATATGAAGCCATACTCCGCAGCGATACATACGATCTACGCGAGCTCGTACTCCTGCGCCTGCGAATTTACTTACTATACTGTATTTATATTATGTATTTAATTAAATAAATATCAATTATCCGTAACATAAGCCGCGTAGCTTACCACGGAACTAGATAGTGCTGTTGTAAAAATGTCCGAACATATTTACTGTACGTACCCTGTACACGGGTAAGCTAAAGAAAAACATGGTTCAACTTTAATGTCATGTAAAACATATATAATGGATTAGGTACATATGATGAGGAATGAGGTATTTATAAAGCTAACAGGAGAAATCATCATATTAAAATTTATACCGATTACCGACTCTACCGTGTCTCTGCCATCTATCGCCATCTGACGTGACATTGACCAAGTGAATTTTGCTTTAAATAAACTTGTAACTAAAAGCTATTTTACAAAAGGATTGGACCGAGTAGTATAAGCTATAAGTGTGTATTTTATGATTGGATTTAATTTTTTTCACTACAATTAAATCGTAACAAAACTGTGACAATTTATATTAGAGATTAGAATAGATAATGATAATAACGTATTATTCTCATGACATGTATGTAAGTAGAAACTAGTATTTTTTTTTTTTTTTTTTTTTTTTTTATGGTAAAAAGGGGGCAAACGGGCAGGAGGCTCACCTGATGGGAAGTGATCACCTCCGCCCATGGACATCTGCAAGCCTGGCTTGCAGATGCGTTGCCGGCCTTTCAGGAAAGAGAGGGATGGAGGAGGGAGGGAAGTGGGAGGGAGGGGGAAACGAAGGCGGAGGATGATGGGAAGAGGGAGGGGGAAGGAGAGTGGGCCTCCCGGACTCTTACTCACCGGACGAAACGCGACAGCATAGCTGCCACTTCACGCCGGTCTTCTGTGAGAGAGTGGTACTAATGAACTATACGGGGCGTGCCGGCCCATTCGGTTGCTACCCGAAGGTAACAAGCATGGCACTACCACTTTGAAAACCACTTTACTACCACTTTACTTGGTGCCGGCACTTGTCGGAGAGCAAGTGGAGCAACCTAACCACATTCTATACACCCTTGAAAACTAACGGGCTGCAAAGTCAAATGCACTTTCAGATTTAGCCGCGCTAAGCGTGTGTGGTCCCACTGACGGCGGGCTTTAGCAAGAGCTACTATTAGGAAGGTGTAATAAAAAACTGTAACTAAATACAGAGGAAAAATAAATAAAAAGTAGACTAAATTAGGTAAATTGAATTATTTTTCTTAAAAATTAATAATAAAAATTCATAAGTAGAATAGATAATATGTTTTTATTTCAATTCAATTCTTCAGGGATTCTTGTATTTTTTGTATTTTTGTATTTTCGTTTTTTAGTTTTTTTTCGTTTTTTTATGTTTTGTTGATATATTGTCATTTTTTGATGGTCTCTTCATTTAAATAACCATATGCGAATACCTATAAATGGCTTGGTTAAAAATTTTCAATTTTGTATATGTGTCATATAGTGTCTTGTGTGCTGTTGGTACTCCAAATATAATAGAATAAAAAAATAAAATAAAATTAACATTTCTGTTTATTTTCCTAATTTCACATTTCGCGTTCACACAGAGACCCTCGGAGGAACAGCGTGCTGCCCGCGAGCAGTGTGGCCGCACCCGCGCCGCCAGCTCAGTCTCGTATCCAGATTGGATTTTAGGTCGTCGCCGGTTACATAACAATTGGATAATGACATGCGCTGAAACATCTGTGTCTGATTTAGCCGTCGCTTCGCACTCGCCGCAGCGCGAGCGAGCTATACTGCAGCACGCGACACTACCTAAATTTAACAAACTTTAGTTAGATTTACAAAAGAATTTTTCGTCTTTAAAAACGTCCGTAACGTTAAAAAAAGCGTGAGATTTTTATGTATAGTCTATGTATGATTGCTATACAGTAACTAATGTATAGTTTTTTATAAATCATTGTAAATAAAATAAAGGTGCTAAAATCATTTTTGAAGTAGTTTTTTTTTTATTTTTATCAATAAAAAATCATAAAAAATGTATGTATACCCGAATAATTATTTTCTGTATACCGCTAAAAGAACTTAAAATTAATATTTTTATAATAAGGAACGTCGTTCCTATCCGATGTCCCACGACAACACACTGCTTTCTTTTTTTTACTAAAGACAGTCAGTACAGTCAGTACGCGAGGAAAATAATATGGGCTCAGAAAAAAAAATCTCTGAGCAGAGTCTGTGTAATATATCAAGAAAAATGACCAATCAGTTCTTGTAATATTAAACACTGTTACGGTCTTTCTCCGCGTGTATTTTTTGAATGTCCGAAAGTAACCCGCTTACCTTGTTGATGTTGATCGTGATTGATTGCGGCAATGTCATTACTTCACGCTGACTCGCGCGTGCTTTATTTATATCTTTAAAAAGGTTAAATTAGACAAAACTTATACCATCTCTAATTTACAAACCTATAATTTTATTATTTTATCATGTAATTGTTGTCTTTTAAGTCAATTTTACAAAAGTAGTTGAAACAATAGATTGGCACCAAAAATATTAGCTTTAACCATTTATTTACGAAGATATAAAATGGCTCTGTTTGGAACAAAAAATTTAAAGTCATATCTTACTAATTTTATAAACGCGAAAGTTTTTAAGAATGTATATTTGTTATTCTTTCACGAAAAACTACTGAATGAATTTTGATGGAACTTTATAATAATATACCTTACACATCAGAATATCACATAGGTATATAATTTATAAAGATATACTAGCTGAACCCGCGGCTTCGCTCGCTCTAAATTAAGTTTAAATAATAATTAAAAATATATTTTAAGAAAAAGAACTTTATGTAGCGATCGTTGTAGATATAAATCCTCACTGAGCCACTGCGGGCACTCATTTACCGTAAGTTTATTAAAAAGCCAACAACGAATTCGCTTTTAATGAGAGATTCTTATAAAATCAATTGAAAAATCCGATCAAGTCAATTAACCATCTAATAATGGTGTACGTTTCCGATACCATGGTCGCTGGCCGTGAGGAACGCTTTCCGTTATATTTTACGTAACGTTAGATTAAAAGCTTCCTATGACTACGTTGGTTTCTTGAAATATGAATTTAAAATTTTACGATGTTCCTACACGAGAAGTGTTCTGTTCTGGAGCCTTTAGCAAAAATCAATTTAAAAAATAATTTGGCGGGGTGTATAGCTTTATGAGCTTTGCGATATGTGACTTTTTCTTAAATGTAAAACTTTATAATTTAGTGATTTTGTATACGTACTGTGGGTTATTAAACATTTGAATGACCATAACTGCTTCAAGCAGAGTCATCTCCACAGTAAGTAAAGTTGTCATAGAAACCACATGATATAATATAAAATAGACAGTCTCTGCATCACAAGCAATATTCTACAAGACGCACAGTTATATGAAAAATAATTATAAGCAACATAATAAAATAAGTAGCTATTCAGAACTATGAGCCACGACCGGCGACCACTCGACGTCATACATCGACATCGGACAAAGTATTTCATTAATATCATAAATAATTCATATCGAAAGTAAAAACTGGTACATATCTATCTCGCAAACTAAACAGCCTAGTATTATTCTTACAAAGTCTGAGTTTAAATAAAATCGATTTTGTCCTTATACAAATCGACAAACAAAATGTATGAAAAAATATTAATTTCACAATAATTGATATTTATAAATTACGTAAAACGTGCGAGTTAAGAGTTAAGTTGTGTAAGTTTTAAATTATTAAAGTATAAGTATATATACATCTGACGAATAACATATTAGATACAAATCAGAGTTCTCTGCAGAATCGATCGCAGTTAAGTTTAAAAACAACTTTCTTTCTGTTTATTATAAAATGGGCAATTACTTATAAGAACTGTGTGTATATACTACTCGTAGGTACCCACTGAATGGCATATTAATATTACATAAAAGATAAAGTGAAATATTTGCAGCAGGTAAAAAGACAACCTCGTAAAATTCAGAACTAGTACTGCATACTCGTAGACGTGGTTAAATATTTTGAAATATTTAAAACTAATGAAATTTCTATAGAACTATAAAATATAAAGTGCCTTAATTATTATTAATCAGAATGAACACGGACATTCAAGTTGTAATTATCGCGTATGTGATGTAAGCCCGGCTCGAGTACATGAGCTTTCAAAGCTAAGTGAATTTTAATTATGAATAATAGTTATTCTTACTTTGTTTCGTTCTGTCATTTTAAACTAAACTGCTATTTTGATATGAAGTCACTCCTGTATTCCTAAACACAGTGTGCTCTGCTGATGACTCCGCTCAATATTTTTCTATAAATTTCTTTAGACTAGAAATTAGACCATAACTTTATTTTCGCTGTATCATTCTATTTCAATATGAACTACTAGTTTATATTGATAAAAACATGAATGAGTAACATAAAGTTATTATTAACTATCCATATATTGGCGTAATAACACTCAGATGAGATCAACTGAAAACACATCCTCCTAGCGAAGCACGCTGCACACTACACGCTGCACGCTGCGCGCTGCACGCTGCACGCTGCACGCTGCACGCTACACGCTACAGGCTGCACGTTCATGGATAAGTATTAAAGAAGACTAATATAAATCAAATTTCTATTTATATTCTGATCAGCAAAAACTATTTTTCAGCGGAAGTGTCATCAACGACACTCGTATGAGCGATACCATTAAAAGTTAATTAATGACGCTATAATCGCTACACTTCCTTCAGCTCGCGCCGCGGCGCCGCCTGCCCCCGCGCTCTGTGACACGGCATTAAGTAACCATTATCGACAAATATATTTTTAATAAAATTATCATCGTCTATAATAAAATGAAAATATATCTATTTTATATGCAAAGCTGTCTGTCCGCGGTCGCCGCTGCGGTCGAAAACATTCATAAGAACCTTAATTTTTCATTTAACTTGTCTTCTTTCAACAAACGTGATCGCGGATTCCGTTGCCTCGACAAAACCAAAGAGGTGTAATAACGGGTTAACGGTTTAACCTTTAATGATTAGATTATTAGATTGGCTTTGATCCGTTATACAGATTTAATTGTTATTTTTAATATCATAGTTGGCTTTGATCCGTTACACAGATTTAGTTGTTATTTTTTAATATCATAGAGCCTCTTATTTACGGTCATAACAAAATTTGTATGTAAAGAAAGTGGAACAGACTAACTAATAATTGACGGTGAAAGTTTTAACGCTAATATTTAATAATAATTATCGCTGATCGCCATAACTTTAATTCCATCAACAGTTTGTTGTATTCATTACCAATGTAGTTTACACTAGGATATTGTGTAGTAAAACTGTAACTTGAACTTAGTCTTTTGTTTAATACTGTTGAATAACGTCTTTTGGATGTCAGACCCACTAGAGCACCGTCGATCAAGTGAATAAGGTAAGCAATCCTCTATAACTTACATTCCGCGAGATTTTGAAGGTTGATGTACATTTTATTAACAATTCTTGGAGCGCAACGTCCCGTTGGACCCGTTGGTTCCCGACGGTGGCTTCTAAATATCACGCGGCAACGTAATCGACAGATCCACTTATAAACAAGTTGATGACAATCGATCGCCGTTCTTGTGTAATTTTAATATAGTCTAGATTGACTACTACTATGGGGAATTGGGATATTTTCGATTAAAAAAAAATTGTTTTTAAAGTTATCAGTTATTCAAGACAAGAAATAAGATGACTCATTAAAATAAAAGATATTAATATTATGAAAAAGATAAATGGATGGAAGTAATCGTGCCTGGAGATTCAAATCTTTATCTCTGCATCTAAACGAATAATCTCGGCTAAGTTTACTTGATGTATGTAAGTAGGGCGGTGGATTTTTGCTCTAACGACGCCGGCGCGCGCCGCACTCAACAATAGATGATTTATTGCACGTATTTAGAGAGAGACTTCAGAGATTACGACGAGCCGGAAAATTTCAAATTTGTCAAAATAAATGCTTCCGTTATTTTTAGTGTGTAATAGTGTTCCTAAAGCTTTTTCGTTTATTGGATATTTTCTATTGAGTTTTGGCTTAAGTAACCATTTAAAAACAAAATATGTACTCTGAGTACGTCCAAAACTTGAGAAACAGTGGACAATATAATATAATAGTATGTATAAATAAAAGTATCAGGTTTATCCACAGTAGGTACCAATCGTGGTTCAGACAAAGGTCCTCTAGAGTCTAGACTCGACCGTAGGGATAAGTACCTACAATTCGCAAACAAGAAATTTGGGCTACAGCGGACGACGGCAATCTCCGGCCGACACTTACAGCGAGGCGTGCACTCCGCCGACACTTGCAGCTCACGTGAAATACTAAGTACTGACTACGGCTTTGCCTGTGTACTATAAAACATATTTGACTGACAAAACAATATTAGAGGAAATATGAAAAATCACATTAGACACAGTACTCGTATACTTTTCCAGTCATAGTAATGATTCATTATGCCTTACTAATCTTTCCTTTAGATTAATACTTCATCCCACAAGGCTGCAACACTTAATTACTCTTACAATGCAACCTACAACTCACACGTTATGCGGTAACTATGAATATAATCAGTGCTGCATATTGCAATATCTAAAATCTCCTTAACACATGTCTCCGTAAGCACTGTGATCCCTATGCGGGGTCGCGGGTTCGATTCGCGTGACGTAAATGTTTTCTTCAATATTTGTATAGTGTTTTGTATTTGTATTTGTCATTGTTTAGATGCAGTAGCCACTCTAGAAGAGTCGTCGTCGTGATCCGCGCAGTGGGGCAACAATTGCAAGCGCTAATTACAACCTGTTAAAAATAAAACTCGTTGACACCTTATCTGATTCTATACGTACATACATACAGAGAGCTACATGTTTATATTTAGAAAGCACGCATGTTTGCAGCTGAATGTCGAACACATTGATAATTACGCTACATTTTAACGCACTCGCTATCAATGACGGGACTTATCAGTTACCTAAATATAGGGATTTACTACTTAGTAACGAAGTCATAAAATTATTTCTTATGAATAATTTTTATTTTTTATCAAACATTTGAATCCTCGACCACCGCTGAAGTAGACAGCGCAGATATACAATTTTAATAAATGAATGCATCTTCCCGGACAATTAGGCGATAACAAAACTGTAAACGATTATAAAATTTACAATAACATCTCGTACAATGCTAACATTTTCAAAAGAATCAAAGTGTGTGTACGCCATTGTTTTCAATATTAAACAACTCCAAGCACTCGAGCGATAAAGCAATCACATTATTATGAAACCGCTGCTCTTTCTCTGATAGATTAGTTTTTTAATAAATCCAATAAGCTTATACATATACGATTTATAACGATTGTGGTAATATTTTGACAGGCTTAGACGACCACTGTTCTGGGAGGAACTGAGTCAAGAAATTAATGAAGTGGACGAGGAGAGTCGGGTCCGGGCGGTCGCTTGTCTCTTTGTTACCGCACATAATATAAACAATATACACAAATTACTTTATAATAATTCAAAAGACAGCCTTCATTCAAAACTCTATATAACCACCAAAAGCATTAGTATGTGAATACGACAACCGCATTACCACTATACTGTAGGAACACATTGTATTTAGCCCTTTTTAACTAACCTACTGCTAGGGGTGGGCTTCCCCCAGTACGAGAGGGATCAGGCCATAGTCCACCGCGCTTGCCTGGTGCGTGTTGGCGGACTTCACATGTCGCACGAAAACTTGCTAAATTTTCTCAGACATACAGGTTTCCTCATGATGTTTTCCTTCACACATTAATCGTCTATTAAATTATTATATTTCAAATATAAAGAGACTAAGCGAAAGCGAATACTATGTTGAGTAAAGTAGACGATATAACTCTATTAGTGAACAAGGAAACACTAGACTTCTTAAGCCACTCAGCTAAAGAGGCTTTAGCTACGGACGGGTCAATTTTGTAGGCCACGACGAGAGGAAAAGGTAAGAATATTTCATTGTATACTTAGAACGTTCTAAAATTAGTGTTATACCTACCTACAGTGACGCTTGAGCCTGCCAGATTAGTGATACATAATATTAACATTTTTATTCAAAATGTCATTAAACTGATCATATAATTTACATATAAAGCTTGCGAAATATAACCGTGTAAACGAATAAAATTATATGAAATAAATAATTAAATTCTTTATTCATTAATAAAAATTCTTAATTTACTAAAGCCCGAGCTAAACGTCTTGCGCTCGTCGCGTGTACTCGTAACTCCAATATCGACTCAAACCGACCAGTTTGCGTTTTCGGGAAACTGGATTCTTAAATGAAATTGCGTAATGACGGGATGAAATGTGTAACTAATGTGGCTCCCATTATATCATCTGCAGCGCTCACTGTACGTGTCAGGGAAGTGTAATCGAAACCTACTACCTACTACCTACTGATCCCGACCCCACCTGTTCTGCTGAAGTGGACTGTTTCTTTTCCTGCAATTGATTAAACTTGTGCTAGTTAAACCTCGCGGCATCGGAGCAACATTTCAGTACAAATTGAATTATACTGTAAAGAAATATTATATTGTTCTATTAAAATGTCAAATAAGTGCCCCATACTGTAAATATCAAAATATAATAAATTTACCAAACTTCGATACATTTATAAAACTATGAACATAAAACTAAAAACTGTTATTAATTAGCAGAATTGACTAATTGAATTAAACTTGTTCTTTTTAACTAATGACAAAAATGAATAAAATAAACTATCGAGAAACGTAAATTTGTTTATGACTTCGCGCTGCAAGGTGAACCATTAATAGGCAATCTATTGAATTTTGCCCAAAGTGTCGCTGTCGGTCACAAACCGGAACGTGCATTATGTAGTAGCGCGGGTTCAACGCCACGCGTGTAGTTAAGTATGGCGTAAAAATGTGCTCTGAAGGTATCGCTTACAAGGACTTTATTAAGAACATTTACCTTTACCTCGCACACGCCGCTTCGACTCAAATCGTATATATCAGTATGCGAGCACGTGCGCAGAGTCAGTCAATAAACAGGCGAGATCATGAGCGATCTAAATCTAGAGCTACTGGAATGCAATTACTATAAACGTATAAATATAATCTGTTGATCAATTACTTAGTTAAAATATTACATGTCTGTAGTAGTGTATATTACCTTATGTAAATCATACTTAGCAGAGTATGTAGAGTATGTAGTAGAGAAAATCAAATATTTCATGTAAATGCCACCGCCTTTTTAAATTCATCAACTTAAATAAACAGACAAAGCAGAGGGAGTAAAGTAGAATTGACTATTATGAAATCTAACAACAGTTTCCCTTATTACGTTAATAAGTCTCGCCGTACAAGGCGCTACACAAGTATCGCGGGAGATGCGCCTCAGATGTAGAACACTGAGCCGCCGATGACCATCTCCGCAGGTCAGAGTGTGGCGATAAAGTTATGTCCATATGAAGTCATGTTACGACATCGATATCACCGGACTGTTCCGTCCTAGTGATGCAACGACACGAAACAAAAGCCTCGTTAATGAAAGCTCTTGTACGAGATCTTGGCGTTATTTAACAAATAATACGATTTTTTAAGTATAGGTTTGTTCACAAGTTATTCGTTGGAGTTGGCAAATTTTAACAATAATAAAACAATGCCTATCATTTATTTTGTAGTTTTTATTGACTGTTGCTAAATACTTTTGCATCTTAAGGAGATTCAAATTTTCTTAAAATACGAGTTCTTGATGTGACTTACAACTAATTTTATATTACTTTTAGATTGAAATAAATAAAAAATTAAAATGCAAACGTATATTTCAATATTTTATACGAAAAATTAATATAGTAATATAAATCAGTGGGACACATATTGTCAAGAGTTTGGCGCAGTCGGCAGGCACCCGTGTTTGTTCTTTCGGTGTGATATTGACACGCGATGTGGCAATGAACCACTTTGCTCCGGGGACGGCCTCCGGACAGAGGTCGCTTCTGTTTCGTTCACATTTTTCATTTGAATTTTGAAGTCAATTTAAATCTAAAAACTCCGAAAAAATGCAGGTATACCTCAGAATTTATATTTGCTTGTATACACAAGCACGTCCAATAACTGAAGTGAGTCATATTATATGTATTTTTAGGATTTTTTATGAACTGATAATTCAAAAATGGTAAGATTACGAGTAGGAATGAATTTAGATTACGGGTAGGAAGTAATTACTTAACTATAACTATAAAATAAAATGGGTCACAAAACGAGAAAGCAGTTGCCGAATATAATCGATCCATCGATAAAATACTATAATTATTTGCTAAAAATGCTCCAAAGATTACATGAATTGTATCCTATAGTATCTTCCGGTTTTTCCTTACGTTTCATAGTATCCGGTTCTATCAGGTCACTCTCCCCTGGCCTGAGTGGGCTCCAGGGGAGCTCGTACCTCGCACAGTGGGAACTGTGATAGGTACAAGTGATATGACGAGTGTCGGAAGGTCGACGCACCAAATAGTGGTAAATTTTGCCTTCCTGTAACCGAATTGCGGCTGTTAGTTGACCCGCATAATCATTCAATATACGTTTCCATCGTGTCCCTCTTTCCTATTGTTGTTTACTACAAATATAATCTGCTGCGCACTCCTGGCGAGTGCACTGACCCAGCTTGCTACTTCACATTACACGTCACTATTTCCTGCATCCTTGGTAGCTGCTTCAATACCTATGAGACATGACCGATACTACGAATGGAGAGTATTAAACAAACTTGCGATTCTATAACCTTAATATAATTACCACTTTACTGAACGCGTGACCCACCTGGGACAGATGCTGCGAGTTGCACCTACCTACGCATGGCGTCCTCCAGTTATGCGACAAGTTAAATATTTACTGTGAGATGATTTAAGATTGTCACTTAAGATGTAATCTTACATTTTTCAGGAACCCGCACTTCCGTTAATTTTCTACAGATAATAAAACGGGACTAGATAATTTATATCGCGCCGCTATCGCTGTGTACTCTATAGCTCACTTATCATCGTCAAATCAGTGCCACATACATACTACTCAGAGATAAGGGTTAGGAAGAATTTGGGTATTTTGCAAAATCACCCACTCATAGAAGCTTAGGTATCTTGAAATTAATACTTAGTTAAAAAATATAATTATTCACGGGTTCGGATTCAGTGCGTGACAAGCGGCAACAGAAGCGAAATAGTTTTTTAATCAGCAAAGCGTCAATAATATCGGAAAACGCAACGCAGCTCTCACGGGGACTTCACCAGCTAATTTGTTAAATAAATAAGTATTAATAATGATTTTAATATTATAATAGCTCGATTCGTAGCCGCGATACAACGCTGATAAGGAGATACCGCCCCCAATTAATTAATGTTATGCTCTTATTGGAACACAGTGCGCGGCGGAGGACGTCTGTGTTGGAACAATCTATTCTATATCTTATACCGATGCTAAGATGCATGTGGGTAAAGAAAAATTAAATATGTTTGTCCAATTATTGATCGCACTATGTATATATCTATATTTCTACATCTTCGGTTTTTAGAGAAAGAGAGAGAAACGACAATGCATTAGAGAATCAGAAAGAAGAAATTATTAAATTGTTACCTGTACATGGACAAGTAATATTGACTTATTTAGATCTTATCAACTCAGTCTAAGTATAACCAGCCCTCAAATGCCCATTAAAAGTCCAGCTTGTTTAACATGTGTATCTGTAATGCAAGTATGAAGATATTAGAGCTTCTTTGGGACATATTTTTCATAGAAAACAACTTACTCGAATATTACAAAACTGCACTTTTTTAAATAGAGTCATATGTATATTTCTTTAAAATATATATGACCTACTATGTAACTAATGCTAATTGCTAAGTCAACGACGAAAATTTATTTAAAAAAAAACATAAATAATTGTTCAGTTAACAAATAATGACTACATAATTATAATCATAACATTGTTATACACGACTTCTGGTAATCTTATCGCGCACTTTCACTAATATCAAGTCTGAGATACTGTTACCGTCACAGACTTATCTATTAGAGTAGGTCTCGCTTAATTCTCATAAAAAAGTGATGAAATAAATTATTAAGGAAAGAGATGTAATGTTCTTTGCATATATGTAGTTGAAATGAGTTGAGAAAAGCTTCAGTTACCAAAACTTGCTTGTTCTTACACTCAAACATTTTAAAAAAACAATGTTCACACATCGTTTAATGAAAAAATTAATAGTGAAGCATGGCTGAAAGAAGTCTCATATTATAAAATATTAACGTATTTGTTTATTATAATTATATTAAGAAAACTCCATTGAAAGTATTTATTTTACGACTAATTTGAAAAATGTATATGTAGTAATAAACTAACTAACATTTAGTACAATTCAAGTCAAGTACTAAGTCTAACTCGATTGTTAAAAACTTCATTAGAGATGCAAATTATTCGTCCGCATGAAGCGCGGCGACACGCGTCTCCCGGGTCATTAGGGCCGCGACGTAATTGATACATCTGTACGATTTTCACTCGTGAATGCTAAAAACCAACATTCATTAACGAATTCAAAAATGTTCCCATCACTTTGACTAAATTACTGTTACTCGAAAAATATCTTTAAATTATCAATATTTACGTTTAATACGAGGTATTTTACTAGCTACAAATGGTTTTAAAACTTTCTTCAACTATTCTGGATCAATTAAAGAGCAAAATTGCATGAACTTATTGCGATGTATGAGCCATGCACACTACACAGTGCAAGCCAGCTGCTATCTGCGCCGGTATTTATTTCAACACCGTGTCACACTCTGCGAGCTCATGCTCAGCTGTAAGCGGTGGCTGCGAACAGTGAACATGTACTGAGCCACTAATTGGATATATTTAATCGTATTTCTTGCGCTAGAATAGATTTCAATTATCGAGAATTCTGAGATAGAAAGTTGCTATTAAATCATTTGTCAACAAATATTACACACGTTTATTTTCAACATACGAGTATTATAACATATCTTAATATAGGAACTACTTATATCCTATATCTACATACGTGAGATATACTGCGATAAGTCAATGACTTTGTAATGATTTTCAATCACGTACAAGCATATTTTTGTAAACGTAGTATATGTGTAGAGCTTTCTAAGGAAAGACCTAACCAAAAATAGAGAAAAGAAATCACGCAGACAAGTAGACCAGTACCGATGGCAAGAACAATTAACCTCATTGCGGGCCTAAAATGTCGCTCGCGTCAAAAATCGTCGCGATCGGTCATTTACACCCGTTGCGAAATCTGTTCGTGACAAATGGACGGTAAAAATAGTACAAGCGAGTTCAACGGGACTTGACTACAAGCGCGTGTTCGCTTCGCTCGACCACCTCCTCGCCCACTCTCCTCCACTCTCCGGCGTCCACGTCGGAGCACTCAATCAACTCAAAGTACAATAATGTCCATACTCGTATGTACATTGTACATTGTACATACATTCTCTATAATACATGGCTACTACAACTGGCAATGAGTAGCTATCAGGCCATCAGACCAACAAAAAACGGTCTTATTCCGTAGTTTTACTTCCAAATAGTCATTAAATATTTTTTTTTATTATTTCCCAGAAATATTAAATACTTTAATCAGCAACTTTGCGACTTCTCAGCAACTTCCCACAACATTAAAGTAGATGTTTGGTCCCGTGACCATGATTGCTGTAAATCATTCGAAACGTCGGGAACCAAAAATCAAAATAAATCCGCGACAAAATTCGAAAAGATAGTTTCATTTATAATGTCAAATATTCGCGAAAACCTAAGCAAGTAGGTATTAGATGTTTTTTGTTTCTGAAAACTGCATTCTTTTATATTTCTTGAAGTTAGTAGTTGGTTTGTCAGCGAAGCGTCAATCAATACAGTTAGCGTTTTATTTTATGGGCTGTGGAAAGGGCCTCTGACGGCACCTGCTACATTAACTTAACTATATTATTATTTATAAGATACTTATCACTCTTAACAGTGTTAATGGGTTGTTTTATTTTATTTCTAGCCAAAGCAATACGCATTGACCTAGTGACGGCGTGTGAGGCGAGTGGCGACGCTGCGGGAAGATTCGTCGCTTCGATTCCCATGACTCTGATTGATCAAGCATAACAAATATAATTTAATTAAGATTTATATTAAAATAAACTATGTTATCTAATAAATTCAATTAATTGAAAGAACACTATGTATGACGGACGGAGTACACGCGGCTCTCGCAAGTCGCAACGGTACAGTGCGGGAAATTTAAACAATCGTTAGCTGCGAAATTTGAATATATTTATATCGAGGAATGTCCACAAACTGCAGCTCGAATAGATAAGACGATTTTCATCGTAAAGTACATTTCTAAATGACGTTATAATTTATGTTAAGGGCTCGTAAGTTGTTGAAAGCTGATTATTTATTATAAACTCTATGGTGTAAATCTTAAGAAAGTAGAGACTGGTCGGCGCCGTTCGTTTTGTTTAGAAGTATAGATTTTTCTACAGATAGCTTTTCTAGCAGTTCCAGTTTGAAATGGTTACTATTATGAATTTTATATGGAAGATTTTAGGAATGTATGTTAGGTAAGAATCACTTTCTTAGTAACGCAGAGACATTAACTTGTGTGTGGCGAATATAACTTCAGATGCAATATAATGTTGATGTTTAGGGCGCCGTTAAAGAAACTTTATTACCTCATCAAATATAGCACGGAATAAAAACAAACGATAGACATTGGCGGTTAAAAGGTTGAAGTTTTTGAACCCATAGCGAACCTAGGTTCCGATAAGACTTCGAATTTATTTTATAAATAAAAGGCAGGATTACATCATTTTTGTGCGGATTGCTACATTACTACATATATGTTTTAAACATACATTTTTTTCGTTTATACCAAAATCGACCAATAGTGGCCCAAAATTTAAAGTATGCCTGCATTCCAGTTCGTAAGTAGGTTATGAATAGATTTTAGGCTGTGGAAGAAAACCGATCGATCGTGAGGTTATCTGGACGTGACAGCGAGTAAGTGAAGTAGTGAGATAAGTGTACAAATTGTAAATGTATGGAAAACAATTGAATTTATTATTCAATCAAAACGTTTTGTTGGTGTTATTGATACTGTATATATTTACTCGTGTAATAATATTCTGAATCGAATCTGCTCATTATTTTTTATGAAATATATATTACTGAAACAATCATAATTATCGATACTAAGGTCAAATATATATTTTTTGGTTTTTCGTATGTATGTCTGTGTGTCTGAGACCCTCGCGAGAAAAATGCTAGACAAATTTTGATAAAATTTGATACTTTTTACTCAGGAAATATTTCATTTCAGAGAGAAATGTACTGAAACGTACGTAGGGACGAACCAGAGCGGAGTGAGGGTGTTTCCCTAGTTTATAAATAAATGAATAAATATGTTGGGACACTTACACACAGCGCCATCTAGTTCCGTGGTAAGCTACGAGGCTTGTGTTACGGATAACAGATAGTTGATACACTACACATATATAACTTTAAATACATACATATTATAAATAAATTAAATACACCCATGAATAGAGTACAAACATTCGTGTTCAACAAATGAATGCCCCCAGCGGAACTCGAACCCGCGATCGCTGACGCAGCAAGCATTACTAACTGAGCCAACGTGTCGTCAAAAGTTTATTGTAAATTTGTTGAAGAAATTTAGATGCAGATATAGGTATTATATATAACCTGCAAATGTACCCATGCATGTAGCTAATAGTGATATATATTAATAATTAATAATACTTGTCAAAGCAAATAACTAATTAAATAAAATCTAAGACGTACCTATAAGAGTATTTATAAGCCATTTAAGTAGGTACTGGTTTCACACAGGTTATTATGGAATTTGCGGTTCAATTATATTAATAAAGTAAATTAATTATATATTTAGATAAATTAATAAAATGCACTGTTACCAATAGCTACAAACGGAGATAGCACATTTATTGCGTTCAAAAGAGTTAAAAAATTCACAAAATATCATAGCTGTTATTAGAAAATGTCATAAAATGATAATCCAAATCAAAGGGCATGAGTATCACGAGCATTAGGGTCACAAACCTTATTAAAATTACATATAATGAAGTAGCTACGTAATACAAATAATGAGCTCGCTAATAAAACCGGTGAACTTTTCCCAATCGCTTCGTGGAACGTCCGGCAAATGGACCGCGTCCTCCAGCGCGCGGCAGACCGCGGCAGTTAGTCTCAGTCTCAAAATCTCAACTCAAGAGAGTCGCATCTCGCCGTAATTAGTGCTATTTCATTAGTTTAAAATGAAAGATCTTTCCCAACAGTAAATCACACAAAAACAATTGAACTGATCCGACCCGACAAAAATGTAGGCAGTCGCTGCGTTTACTTATTTGTACGTTTGATAAGCATTTTATTTAAGTAAAGATGCTAAATGCTATTATATTATTAGGTATAAATTCAGCTTTTTGCTTTGATTTGATAAAAAAACTACAACAAAACGCAATGACCGAAACCGAACTCCAAAACTGCAGTAAATAGATAGAAAATTATAATTGAATAGTCTATTCAAAAATCAAATTAAATATTATAATACCGTGATTTGTCCTCTTCCTGCAGCAAAACAGATGAACCAAGATCTCACAATCAAATTCATAGTGCATTCACATTTCGCATTGAATCTGACGTACCGTTGGAGTTGGTGCGATGAAGGTTTACGCACCAAAAGTTATTATACAAGTGTAAATAGAGACAGAAATATACGGAACTATGATCGTTAGACATGTCGTGATCACAAAACATAGCGACTTCAGTCACGTAAATCGAACCCCGGATACAACCGTCATTATTTAATTAATAATTCTACTCTACTTATTTTCATAGATTACATGTGCTTTTCAATAAGACAATAAACAGTCATTTACCTAATAGTGGAAAAAATAAATTATTGTAGTAGCTAAAAATTATCTTGAGAAAAAATATGCTAATACAAGGTGCGGGTTTTGCTATGTTCTAAAGAAAATATATGGGTAAACAAAATTTTGTGTCTTCAACCGTCTATCGATCTTTAAAAACATCTCTATCTTTATATTCACTATTCTTAATACTAGGCAATTAAACTTTCTAGAGTTCATTTAATAGTGATTTGGCACAAATTAATGGCAGGTGGAGGTTGAAACTTTTTTGTAGGCTTTAGACGTTTTAAACCAACGCTAGGTCATTGACCGCGACCTAATAGTCTTTGTTCGTATTTCGTTACTAGTATTATTGCGGCCGATTCATTCATACTAATTACATAATACGTCTTAGGCATATTTTTTTAAATAAGTGGATTGTTTGTTGTCTGAAGATTGATATAGCTATTATAATGTTTTTCATCGACTCAACGGGCAGAGGCAAGCACAACAAATGCGGCGTACTTAATTATGCGGTTATGTTTGAGGTATGCGAACTAATATTTTTACCATATAATACTGTTGTCTGAGAAGAAATCGTTACGGGTTCGATTTTTGTAAAAAATTCTACGATTTATTTACCTCTGAAAATAGAAATTCTGAAACAATACGTAATATAAGGTTTCAAATTTTCAATTCAGACGCGTTCAGAATATTTGTCTCGCCGCCGTCAGACCTATTTATAGTGACGAAAATCTTCATCGAGGTCATTGTTTCGTACGTTTCAGAAGCTCAGCTGTAATCGTTACGTAATGTGCTCGCCGTAAATATTGTATTACAAATTATAAAGCTCGTTGCACCGCGACATGACGCGGCGTGACGTGACGACACGCGTCTTTACATGAAACCCGCTGAAAACATTATGTAACCTTGTAATGTGTTGCGGCAAAGTGTCGTTTAAACCCGAGACACATTCTTAATTCTCGTAACTTCCAATAAATTGGATAAAAAATGTTATCTAAAATTATATCATTACTAAATAAGTTCACTACAGCAGATATACAACTTAAAAAATATATTATAATTGTTTCACCGAGATCATAATTGCATTTATATCTAAAGTAGGAACCGGATAATTCGTTAAATTGTAACAAAAATAGAGTGTATTGTTACAAAATTTAAAATTTGTTTCATATTCAAGTCGAACTGACTTAAAGTCATAGTAGACTATGCTATATAATGAATTGGTAATTTAGTTAAGAGATGAGAGCGTGTTAATATTCAATGCTTTGGAATTAAGAGCTCTAATATTCAACGAACGTAAATCACCTGCTGCTACTCGCATACTGCGGTTTTTAATCCAAAATATTGAGAGAAAACGGTGAATTCTTCGTGAACATACGAAAGTAAAACTGCTTGGATCTTAAAACTAGAAGTATTAATTTCAATGTTCAACTTCATTCACTAATTAAATATTTGTGTAGCTGGCAGCGGCACGGCGCGGCCGGCTTCGGTCGGTACACTCCGTCAAAACTTGAAATGGCCTATGACAAAAAACTAGGCACAACGCTACACTTATTTATTAGAAGATATAGGAAAAAATATGCAATCGCCTAAACGCGGACAACCTGTTTTTACGTTTCAAACTTAATTAAATTAAATTAAATTACTACATATGTACTCTATATATTTACACAAAAAAAAGGAATCAATTTACAAAAAAAAGTAAATATAAAAATATACTAGTACCCTGACCTCTACTTAGTAGAGTCTAGAGTCGAAGTAAGTATCCTCGTCCCACGGCTGTAGATATTGAAGAAAGACTCCGACTGATCCTAGCAGTATTGGCTATACGCTTAGAATCTGACCTCGTAAATATAATATGAATCCGCGTGTCACGTGTCGGACTTCATGTATGTAATTTTAAATCTTTTTATACGAGTAATTACTTTCGCTGCATCGCTCGATGTCAAAGAAGAAGTTTGGAGATAATAACTTTATAAATCAGGAATTTCTTTTATCAGTCCATCTGATAAGAATGAGACATATGTTATCGTAGTGATAACACTGATAAAAATTATTAGTGCCATCTTACGCGCAAGGAGCGAGTTCGATTCTCACGCGTGCTAATGGCTTGAACTGATTTGATCAGTTAAATAAAAACATTTTGAACAAAATTCCGCAAAATATGCAGATGAAGTTTTTGTACAAATAAAACAAATATGAATACACGTTAGAATTGTAGTAACCTTGGCGTATAGAAATTGCTTAAGACGTGAAGTCCGTTTATCTACACGCTGCGGCGCGGCGCTCGGCAAACACGGTGTTGTTGAACTCGCGACTCACCCATTTACGCATTTGCAAATATTCGCATAACGCACTCAGAATATTACCAAATTTAATAATTACTTATTTAAAATATTCTACAAATTTTCGTAATGGAATAAAAGTAAAGCAAAACATACGAGACAGTCAGAACCCACATTTAACCACTAAGCAAATCCATTTTGGCATCGACACTCTCGGACAATGTAGATACTTACTGTATTGTAGGTTGGTACAAATTTGCATTGTGTCTTAAAGTACCTAATTCGCGATAAATAAAACGGGGACATTTTACTCCACAAAAAGAGACCTAGTTAGTTAAGGCTAATCACCTCCACCTAGAAAATATATTCTTTTAAAACTTAATGTCCTTAAAATCGCATAAACAAATATTTTTCCGGTTTAATTTCACAGCTCTAGAAAGGCTTCAAAAAATTTTGAATAAATTTACCTCTGTGATACAGTGGCAACGTTTGCAGTTTAAAAGGCAACTATTGAAATTGGTTGAAGTCATATTTAGCACGAATACAAGGAACCATTACCTTAAAAAACCCGAAATAGGACATTTATTAGATAAATAATCGAACCCTGTTTCCATCATAACGCAAGACAGATGCATTCACGGGAGACGGCAGGTAGAGCACGTACAGTTTTTATTGAGAACGGATAAAAAGCCAAAAATCTCAATTAATTCAAAATTTCCCAACTCGTCTCGAACAAGAACTTGATGATCCTAAAAAGGGTTCGTTAATGAAACGCTGCCACCATACCGGCGAGTGCGACGGCACTTGCTATTTTAAGGAGCTATTATCGGTCAACAATCTTATCAAATAACGTGCTGTACGTTACATTGTATGTATATAACCAGGTTAAGCGGAAGTATATAGGTGCGCTGCTCAGGAGAATGCCAGCTCTTGCCAAATTATGATAATATTCAATAATAATTATATAATATGCATAATCTATACAGTACGTCTTCAATCGGTGCTATTAGCTCTTTGACACATAAAGTCTCAATAACTGAGTCCCGTCCCTCGCGACGCACGCCAGTTAAAAAAGGAATATCGTATGAGCAACAAGGAGCCGGAATCACTCCGACAATCAACTGCTGACAATGGCTTGATAAAAACGTCAGCACGCTTATGTTATTAACTTACTGTGATTTTGACAACTTGTCTTTAATAAAAAACATGTCCACCTTCATTTGAATAGTAGATATTTAAGAGTAAAATTATAATTAATTTTAAAACTCTTATGTAAATAATATAGATTGTAGACTGAGAACAAAAATAAGATCTGTATCTTACTGACCTCCTCATTCCGCGGGACAATACCGGGAAAAACATGACAGAGTAGCTTATCACATTAACACAATATCAAACATATTGTAATTAACGATAGAATTCTATAAGTCAATTGTGATAGAATGCACGACGTCTTGTGAGAAAAACAGGAGTTGGTACTAATCACTAGTCGAAAACAATATTTCTTTTCTCGTCTTAATGTATTTCGTTTGGCTCAATTTGTAGAGACCATGCTTGCTGAGTCAGCGGTCGCGGGTTCGAGTCTGGAGCATTTATTGTTGAGCACGAATGTTGGTACTCCAGTCACGGGTGCTTATATTTAATTGAATTTAAAGTTGTAGATAGAGATATTGTGTAGTATATCAACTATCTGGTATCCGTAACAGAAACCTCGTAGCTTACCACGGAACTAGATAGTGTTGTGTATAAATGTCCTAATATATCTGTTTATTTACTAATTGTGGTTGTAGAGACAGTATCGGAATTTATGCAATATTATATTTTTAAGTTCAACGAATTTTATTAACGTGTTTTTTTTAAAATCAGTCTATAATATAATAATGAATCCATCATGTTTCACACGTTCAAGTGGAAAAAAGTGTAGGTCGCTCGTAATACCTAATACCTACATATTATTAGACACTTTTCCGCCTCTTACCCACTTCTCACAAGCAAACTTATTAGCGTATATTATAATAAAGATTATGTCAATAATTTAAATGCTCATGCCTACCAGATGCCTGTACAGAGAGATACAAGACTTTATCTCAAAAATTATATAATCTTAATGTTCATTAATATACTTCAGTCAAAAATTCTTAATTTATTTTTCTAATATCATTTAAATCAAAAATTTTCTTATTTAAACTCTGCTCTAGCAGGACTCCACCGCTTTACTTACTTAATTTATTAATTTAATTTATTTCTAATAATATTTACTAACAAACATCACTTAAATAAAATTAAAAAATGAAGTGTTAAGTATTTCTTGTACAATTAAACGTGAACTCACGACCCCTCTGAATCCAGAGACGTTACCACAGAGGCGCTACATTTCGATTAACTCAAACCCTACGCATTTATAACGAACAATATCTCAATGTTTTCAAAGTATTTCACCTGTTTCTCTCAGAACTAATGATAATTTAAGCGTTTATTGATAATAATATTAGCATGTAAAGTAGAGCAAGGTCACAAGTCAGTCTTTATTATTTTATACCAATTTTTCATACGACGCGTAAAACTATTACGTTATTGTATCTATAGCGCACTTCGATAACTGCAAATTAAAATATAGGCTATGTATTTACTCGATGTAAACGTAAACGATAAAAAAGCACTTAAACCGGTTTTACAAATTCAAATTTTCACATCGCAAATATTATCAACTCACAGTTCACGACTCATTCAGTTCGTTATAACATCGATATCATTTACTTAATTAAAATAGATAATATTATGTAAGAAAATAATAAAAATAAATTTAAATTTATAAGTGTTTCATTCTATATAATATTAATCTTAAGAAAAAAATTATGAATTTTACCGTATGCTTAAGCATTAATTAGCATTAAAAACATAATTTCAATTCATGCTGACAGAATCCAGTTAATGCGAGCAACAAAATTAAAAACCTATCTTTTTGGTACTCTACCTAAAGACTAGTTGTGCCAAATGCGTGACACACAGACGTAGCGTTAGCCGCAATTATAATTACATATGAGAGTATTTAGCACGTAGGCTATTGATGGGTAACTAACTTACAACTTGTGTCCGGTGAATGCTTTCGAAATACCGTAAAGAGGTATTTTTCAAAACCGCGTGCGAGCGCCAGACCGCCGTCACAGTGTCACTTTCTGTATCGTATCACTGCGGTTCGTAACTCTAACTTAGCACTGGCACAATGATATTAATAACATTTCCCTGATCTGAAAATCACACACACATTCACTGACGGACTGCACCACTAAATATTACACTAAATATTATATAAACAGACTACTCTACCGACTTATACACTACAGAAAAAGCGTCGCGGACTCTACTTAATTAGTTAACATTCGAAAAGTAAGTTCACGTTCACGTGCAGCGAAGAAATTGTGAGATTACTGTCGCCATGCAAAACTTTTTTGGCGAACTTTTCGACCGCGTGCTCTGAAATCCACAGAGCGAAATTTTCATCCAGTTTTCCGCTGCATCGTTATGCAACGAACGGCGAGGGTTCGTAACTCGGGCAAAAATTAAAAAACGTGGAATAAAAAAGAAAATATTACAGTGTTACAATATTTAGTGGTGCGTTACACTTTTACCGATAGCGACGAGCGTGTACGAGAGAGACATAACGTGACCGTCCCGGGCCGGTCCTCGCGCGACACTGACGGGCGAGCCGCGACCCGCCGCCACCGCCGGCGCCGGCCACAGCACAGGTGACTCGATGAAACTTTCAGGATTGTATTGAAATCATATGAATTTTAATTCATTGAAATGTTTTTTCCCATGCATAAGATATTATCAATTATCATACTCATTCGCAAATTCATACTTTATATTGGAACATATAATTTACAATAAATTTAAAAAAAACTTTAAACAATACAAAAAAAATTACAAACACTTGTAGCTAAATATTCACAATAAAGCTAAAATAGACCGAAAACGACAGCTTTATTATTTATTAATAATTGATGTCTCGGATTTTCCTCTACGTTTCTAAGAAGCTTTAAGTGAACTGAACGTCAAACAAACACTAATATATTAGGCCCAATTCTATTTTAAGTTATCACTCAGAATTCTTGAATCATCGAACTCTACCGATTTCCTGTTCAGTAAATTTGCTAATATTTTTCTTTAAGTATTTGTAAAAACACCTGAATTATTCTTTGCGATTATTTTAAACTGAAATTAGAAGCCTATTATAAATAGTATTGTCTAGTTAGTTTGGTTATTTATTTTTCCGAGGTGACGTGAGATAATACATAAAAAAGAAAATAGAACAAGTATAAGCTACCATATTGACGTGAATATGATAACGTATTGTAACAGACACCGACGTAACCGCCGCGTCGAGCTGCAAGCATTACCACGTGATGTACTCGTAGGACTGATACTACGACAATTGTTTACAGTCACTTATTGATTTACAGGCCGTACCTGTTATAGGCTACAAAACGCTCTTTATTATTTTCATAAGAAGGTAATTTATGCAAGGATCTACATATTATAGAGATTTGTTATTTGCTTAGCCCTATAAGAAGAATTTGTAAACATTCTAGGGTCAGAACATAAGTAGAGTAGCTGTTGGACTTCTAGTCCCGCACACTGTTCGGTAAGGATGAATGAAAAAAAATAAGAATGAATTTGTCTCGTACAGTGGTAGCTCAGCAGTAACGCGGTCGCTTTAGCAACGACTTCAAGATCCGGGTCGCGCCTGTGATATTATCTTGTGCGAATCATTTTCCAACATGATTAGTACTTGTCTTACGGTAAGTAAAGTAATACATAGTGAGAAAATTTTCTGAGAAAACTTTGGATTTTTGGAATGAATATAATATTTTCGATGTTTTTGGGACGTTATCGCACAGAATCATTTAGTTCATCATTCATTTAGTACAAACAAAATGAATGTCCTCAACAGGGCTCGAACCCGCTACATCTAGCACAGCAAGTAGGATGAATATTTTAGATCGTAGCTTTAAACATCACTACAAACTGAGACAAATGTCGTCAAAACTATTTATAAGTATTATATACATATTATATAACCAATTATTATTACTTTATTTTAAGTTTAACGAGTTTGTTAAAGAGTTATTCTTTTAAAAACCAAAATCCAAACTGTTCTGTGATAAAAGCCTTCAGATCTTAAATATATTTTTAAGAGCAGGCCCGCACGTGTGCTGCTTCTCGAGAAGCGGCCGGAGTATATGGTCGTATTGAATCATCAGCAATGCGCGGAGACTCGCGCCGGCCGGAGCCCGGCTTTATATGGCAGAGAATGTTGTCCATCGAAAATCAATTAGCGAGTCCCCTTGTTATATTTGTGAGAAACACTTTTTACGTCTAATGCGATTTACAAGTCTTTTTAAATAACGTTTTCGGTTTTATTGTAAAATGTTTAGTTTACTTAATGTATGTAGCTTAATGTATGTAACTAACTGCATAGTATGTACGTCACTTACAATGTTGTGCATACCTTTAAGTTAGAGGTATATACAAAAATTTTTTTTTTCAATGTTTTAGTTATTAAGTTTGAGTATATTTCTCTAGTTGGTAAGCCTTATTTCATAAATAAAAAAAAAAATTACTTGTGGTAACTTGACTTTGCTCGCCGAGATGAAAAATATTGCTTGTTTCTCTACTTTTCTTAATTTAAGGTAATTAAAGTAGAAGTTAAGGCCGCGGCAGCCGTGTGTCGTAGCACACTCACTGAGGAATCTGATCAAAGTGGGTTCAAACGCCGGGAGTCGCAACTCTGATATTTGCATATGCGAGTCTTTTCCAACCAGATTACCGTTATTTTTCCAGTGAAGCAAAACTTCTATGACTTAATCCCCCTAGTATTAAAGGGTGGCCCATATCTAGAATGCAAAGAAAATTCTAATGCCTCCTTAAAAAAAGACACATTTGGCTCAGTTTGTATTGACTCTATAAGCTGTTTCAACGGACGCGGGTTCGAGTCCCGCTAGGGATATTTATGTGACGAACACGAATCTTTGTAATACAGTTATCGAAGTTTGCACAATCTTCGAAGCTCACCACGGAACTAGATAGTTTTTATGTGTCCCAACAATGGGCGTTAAGAAGAAATAACACTTTCTTAGAATGACGCGAATATTTCTTATTTTAAATTGAAATACTTTTAGATTTATTTCCTGTGACCATGGTTGTTACTAAAAGCTTCTGGTTAAAAGCTTCTACTTGAATGTATTACTTTTGAATCTAAAAACTTACTGAGGTAGAGTTAAAATAAAAATATTATAATATATTAAAGATGTACTTCCTTGAGGTATTTGTATGAGTATCGAAACTAATCTTGGCCTATATTATATTTTTACCTTAAATCAACCGTTGACGACAACTTTTTCTTAAATGATACTAACACCCGAAGTCAAAATCAAAACCAATTTCAACTCTCTTAAAATCTATGTAAGCAACTTTTCCGCCATTTGAAAAGATTGAAAAAAGTGGAAAATAGAGAAGAACTATCATACTAGAAACAGCCTACATGTCGCTTACTAAGTTTATATTCATTCCTTGAAACTAAAATCATTTCCTAGAGCACCCGTTATTACAGCATTATAACAGTATAACACATAAGAAACGCCATCTGTTGACAGAAATTAAATAATTCACGATGTATAATATTTATTAATTTTATTCGTACTCGGCTTTATTTAATTTTATTATTTCTAAGTTAATTTCTACTTACAAAAATGTAATCCTATATTAATTGAAGTCATTGAGAACCATAATTTTTAGTAATTTATTGTTACTGAAAACTTGTATTAAATTTTCATTTCAATAAAAGTGAATTTTCTTCATAACTTCATTTTTTCCAATTTAATGTATCACCATCAGCCCTATTTAACGCCCACTGCTAGGCACGGGTATCCGCTCAATACGAGGGGGATCAGGCCATAGTCACTAGCCTAGTGCGTGTTGGCGGACTTCACATGTCGCACGAAAACTTGCTAGGTTTTCTCAGATATGCAGGTTTCTTCATGATGTTTTCCTTCACCGTAAGACAAGTGGTAATCATGATAGAAAATGATGCGCACATTATTCAGAGGTGCGAGACCCGGATTAGAACCCGCATCACTCGGTTATCCAAGCGAGTGCGTTACCGATGGGCTATCACTGTCTTTTTTTGTAATGCATTTATAATAATATAATATATGTAATTTAATATATACCTTATAAAATATTTACATTGGACGTATGAAATTGTTTCTGTGTTTTTTTTTTTTTTAAAGACAAGTTTTGTTTAATTATTTTTTTAAACTAGTAAATAAAGTAGCGCCATCTCTTTTCTTATTCACGAAACTACTAAAAGCGATTTTCGATTCGATTGAATCGATTTTTATAATCGATTTGATTAAATAATTGACACTGAGAATGAATTTATACATAATATAAAACAATATAGCTTAAGTTAATATTTAAAATAAGACTATATATGCGCGTATATCTATTATATCTTGTGAATTGTTGCCATTATAAAATTATATAGCTTAATCTCGACGACTCGCGTTTTAAATGCTTCACAAATCACAGCACTCTTGTTCACGGCAGAATATTGTAAGGTTTTGCACTTTGTAAAGGTAATCCTTTAGTTGTTACAGACAATACGTACTCATAATTAAGGAATCTGTTCCGTGTTCATAATATTGTATGATAATTAATAAGAAAGAGATAAAGGGTGTTAAACTAACCCATCAAAATTAATTAATTTTAATATTTTAATGAATGAATTGAAACGGTTTTCGGATATCAATAAACATTAGTTAAAATATAGATTATAAAAAAATATCGATATCGAATATCAATGTGTGCATCACCATAAAGTATAAAGTATAAACGTCAAGCTTAATATTACTTTTCTCTATGCTTAAAAGTCATAATAACATCAATTATAACCTCTACATACATTGAAAGTATTTTTAAATGTGTGATTTATACATTTTTTATTTTATTTTTTATTTACATTAATGTATCATAGTTAATAAGTTATGCTCAAAAGTCTTTTTAACATATATAAACTTAAACGTTGCATTCATCGTAAGAGTAACTTTCAACTTTTCAGCCGTCCCATTTGCAACGTATTCGAAACCATGAAGGTTAGTTCTCACAAGATATTCAGTCTTTAAATATAATTAATATTTTAATACTAACTAACTGCACACTGACGTTATATATAATCAAGTATAAATCACAACAAGGTTTCTAAGGTTTCCATAATATTACCCGTAAAATATAAAATATTGATTAACTTATAATGTAAATAAGACTTGTTTATCTCTAGATCGGAACGCACGATGGAACATTTCACTGTGATGAAGTATTTGCTTGCTACATGCTTAAGCTCCTACCTGAATATAAAGATGCTGAAATTGTTAGAACCAGAGATATGAACAAGCTGAAAGAGTGTGACATAGTTGTAGATGTTGGTTCAGTGTTTGATCATGACAAGAAACTCTATGATCACCATCAACGTGAATTCAACGAAACTCTTAGCTCCTTGAGGCCAGAGTTGGGGGATAAGTATAAAATAAAGTAAGTCTTATTGCCTTAAATTTCAGCGGGTTGTGCATTCTTGCTTACTGTCCTGCTTGTACATTATTTTTATACATTTAACTAATAAATGATACTTAATATTCCCTCACTCACATAATTGTATGCTTAAAATTTGCTTCTACTAACAAACAAGGTGCAATCTAATAAAATATAAGGAAAAAAATTACAACTGTAGAATGTGGATATATTTAATTCTATTAAACGGTAACATTCATAATTGAAATGCTATTGATTGGTACATGCATTCAAAACATCCTAAATAGGATATCATATCATGTTTTTACTATTTCAGATTGAGCTCGGCAGGCCTTGTCTACACTTACTATGGGGAACGTGTCATTCAGGCAGCAGCTGAAAGCCATCAATTGACACCTCAAAATCTATCTATAATTTACAAAAAAGTTTATGAAAACTTGGTGGAAGAAATAGATGCAATAGACAATGGTGTCCCCATGACTGACACTGAGCCTAGATACAAAATAAGGACGCATTTAAGTAGCAGAATCCACAGAATAAATCCTAGATGGAATTCTGATAGGAGTATAGATTATAATGATCTGTTTAAAACAGCAATGTTTGTGGTAGGCGAGGAGTTTTTATATACAATTGATTTTTTTATATCTGCCTGGTTGCCAGCTAGGAATCATGTACAAGCAGCTATAGACAATAGGTTCAAGATTCATGAGTCTGGTCAAATCATCAAATTTGAAAGTGGAGGCTTACCTTGGAAAGAACATTTATTTGACATAGAAGAAGCTCTCGGAATCCAAAATGAAATTAAATATGTTTTGTTTGAAGACAAGTCATGGAGAGTGCAGGCGGTGCCCGTCAGTCCCACCAGCTTTATACTTAGGTAAGATCATTTAACAATACAATGCATAACTTGCTATATTTCTAAATATATTGTCTTATTCAGGAAATGAACTTATGGAGACGATAATCTAATTTTTATCATACTACTAAAATGGCAACAATATATATAAAACATACACAACTTTGGTATCTATACTAATATTATAAAGCTGAAGAGTTTGTTTGGTTGAACACACTAATCTCAGGAACTACTGGTCTGAATTGAAAAATTATTTTTGTATGGCATAGCCTGTTTACCGAGGAAGGCTATAGGCTATATTACATCATGCTACGACCAATAGGAGCGGAGCATCAATGACAAATGTTGCAAGAAAACGGGAAAGAATGCATTTTTTTATTTTTTTTAACGCGAGCGGTGCCGCGGGAAAGGTTAGTTGTACGTTAAAGTATAATAATAATTTAAAAACAAGTTTAATTTTCCAGGAAACCTCTGAATAAGGCTTGGTGGGGAGTCCGGGACGAGGAGCTGAGTCTTGCGTCGGGCGTCGCCGGCGCCGTGTTCTGTCACAGCACCGGCTTCATCGCCGGCAACGCCTCCTACGCCGGCGCCCGAGACATGGCCATCAGAAGCTTACTTGTGTAATAATTAAATCATTATACAACTACTCTGAGTTTTATTCATAACTTCAATTACTTAAAAATTACAAAATATATTATTATAATAAAAACATTACATGTAAAGACTGTACTACACTGTGAGCATGGCGCTTGTTAGTTGTTACAGAGCCGAAATCTCGAGGGCTCTAAAGTAAGTGAAAAACATAATTATCTTGTACACAGGAATATTGTCGGTGACCATTTCTTCATCGCATTTGGATTAAATTTATACATTCACAATAATTATTAGTTAATTAAAAACTCCGTTATGAGGTGAGATCTTGTTTATTTTAAAGTTTATTATTCAATGAATCGTGAATGATACTTTCTTAGGTTTATGCGAATATTTGACTGTATAAATGAAACTATCTTTTCGGATTTTGTTGCGGATTTATTTTGTTTTTTGGTTCGCGACGTTTAAAATGCTGTACAGCAATAATGATCACCGGAGAAACCCTTTCCAATAAATCTGAGAAAAAATCCGAAAAGATAGTTTCATTTATAGAATAGTGAATTAATAATATTCATTCACAATTTTAATTTTTAAATTATTACAAAACGTTAAAACTTAAAACAAAAAACTGCAGTCCAAGAGAATGTAAAACCTACGGACAAAAGTGTACACCCGACAGTTAATTATAAAATTTTATTATAATTAACTGTTTATATAAAAATGAAATTAAAAATAACAATTACACGTTTATACTTTATTGTAATTATTATTAATTATTAATAATCATGCTTGTAGCTTGAAAAAATACGAAGTCCGTAATCCGCATAGCCAACACTAGCGCCACTCTATTCCATAGAGTTACATATTTTATTAGTCATCTATGCGGGGAACAAAGAGAAACGGGGAAGTACAACAGTCAAGTGTCAACCACAACCAGTACAACCAAAGAGAAGTACAACTGTCAACTACCTTAATATATATAACTTACCTGTTATATTTTTTTTTTATTTTATATTATACCTATATTGTTTATAACAAGTGCAAACGTTTTGTTACGTTTTAAAAATATTATATTCGTTATATTTGTGTTTTATATATAAAATGAACCTAAATGAATAGTGCAGTTTAAATATGGTTTTCATAAAAACATTATAGTGTGAAATTCGGTGGAAGAAGAAACAGGATAATATTTAAATTAATTTCATATTTTAAAACAAACCTGTATCGCTTTTATCTCTATATTAGGTAGATAGTAGTTCCATTACATGAACACATGATACACGTAATCCGTAAGATGAATTGATCTTGCGAGTTGTGCCATTCCCAAGACATCCACAGATGGTGAACACCACAACATTCAAAATAAGTAAATTGTGTAAAAACAGTCAGATACATAAATCATGTATATACTCGAAACATTGATATTCTACGAATTTGGTGAGTACAATTGCTATCTAATACTTTGTTATATTTATGCGAATATTTGACATTTTACATAAAACATCTTTAAGATTTTGACGTCCATTTAGTTTGATTCATACACTATTTCTATTTCCAACTGAACTAAAGCCACCTTCTCTTTTTACCCGTAGAAACAAGTGGTTATGTGGCGCTCACAGGCAAGCCAGTACTACCCACTAAAACCCATTCGCTGGGGCAGGATTGCTTGCAGCCAAAGCAGACTACATAGCCAAAGGGTTGCTTTTTAGTTTGCTCTCAGAGAAGTACCAGGAGCAACCCACTCCCATAGAAGTGGGCCCACATGCGCATTCCTTAACTTCCCACCCGGCTGGATTGTCCAATATGTTAAATACTGGTTTCATACTGAATAATCACTTTTTTCCAAGATTCATATACAGGTAATGATATCACAGCTTATACCACAAATTGTTGGCTTGCACCAACACTAAAATAATTTATTAATATATATATTTTTTAAATATAAAGTAATTTGTCTGATGAGACTATAATATCCTTTAGTGTTTGCTGATCCAGCTTGAAAACCTCAGACTAAAGAATAAAAAAGTTAGTTTTTTTAGAACTAATATGAAACTAGACAATGTCTTGAAATTGTGTAATAATGACATTGTATTTTCAATTATAAGTAAATAAATTTTAAGAAATAAAACAAGTATATCTGTAAATTATCTCTCTTTCAAGGAGAATTATAAATGGAATGTAACACTATTTTCCTTATTTATATTTTATTCTCAAAAATGTATATAATTCTACTATTAACTTAGATGATTCACTACTATAAATCATGCTACACCTTTTAATTTTATTAGAGACTCAGGTGCTTGGGATTGTCTTTATATTTAGAGTGAGTGAAGCTGTGGCTTCCGTTAATAAATGTATAGAAAAGCTTCATAAGTTATATACTAAAACCTTGCTCGAGAACCACTCTGTCCATTTGTGAAAACAGCATAGGTGCACTACTTTTTGAGTTTATGGAGAACAGTCAGATAGACACAAACAAAACACAATAACTAAATTTTATGAACAAAATATAATGTAAAAATGTTTAACAAAACTTTATTATACTTTCCAGGCACATTTAATGGATCTAACTTGGACCAGAACAAAAGAGGTGAACAGTAAATGACAAGATATGAACTTTAAAACACCATATATATGATATTATATATGAATATATACCAGATACACATATTCCTCTTGAATAACTCTCTCTATTAAAAAAACTGCATCAAAATCTGTTGAATAGTTTAAAAGATTTAAGCATACCTAGGGAGAGACAGACAACGGGAAATGACTTTGTTTTATACTATATAGTGATATACCAACATAAATTTAATCTCAGAACCCTTTTTAATTTTCAGAGAGTGCTGTATCAAGCAATATTTCCAAACAGCATGTAATTGTAAAGATTACTACAAAGAAGATTCTGTATAAATTAGAACTTAAGATTATATTAGAAACTAGATTTAGACATAATTGAAGATTTTTATGTTGTCTTTCAATTAATTTCTTATCTTCAAAAAAGAAAAGCATTATAATAAATAGATACATAATGACCAAGATTTTCCGGTTCCGGTAGTCAAACTGTAAACACGTGAAATTATGACCTCCGCAAATATAATAAAATTAGTGTAACAAAAGTGATTTTTAAGTGTTTTTTCGCCAAGTAACTGATTTTACAACCGATAAGTGACATCATAAAAACACAATCACAGTGAAAGCATTCCGTTTCGTGAGAAAAAGTGCAAATTAAATTCTATGAACTTATCAAATTAAATTCACCAACGATAAAACGTTGACATTGACATTTGACAGTATATGACAAGTGACAATCTTTTGCCAACCCTACCTACAATAATCCAGTGCTACCAACATATAAACGTCAAAAGTGTCACTGTCAAAGTTGCCATAAATAAAATAAAATAAAAATAAGTAAAGTAAGAAAAAAAAGAGAAAAATAAAATAGATATAATATTTTACATGGATAAAAATATGGAACTTTTATTTTCGAAACTTGAAGAAAAACTTAACCAACAAACTTTAATTATAACAACGTCAGTTACAAAAAACGTTATGGAAGCCTTGGAAGAGAAAATGAAAACTATTATAGAGGAAAATAACATGCTCAAAACCAAAGTAACTAGACTAGAGGAAAAAATTAAAAATATAGAAAATGAAAAGCGTAAGAACAACATTGTTTTCTTTGGTGTAGAAGAAATTGGAAAGACTGAATGTGAGCTTGTTGACTTCATAAAGGAAATAATAACAGATATGGGCTTACACATAGAAAGTCAAGAAATTAGCAATGTATACAGAATTGGGCGGAAAATCAATAACAAAAATCGACCGGTTGTTGTTTCCTTTACAACTATATGGAAAAAACATCTAATATTAAAAAATAAGTCTAATCTCCCACCTGGAATTTATATAAAAGAAGATTTCTCCAAAGAAATTTTAGAAAAACGTAAAAAACTACAACTACAAGTAGAGGAAGAGAGGCAGAAAGGCAACATAGCATATTTAAAATATGACAAGATAGTAATAAAAACACCTGTACACAAAGACAAAAATCGTGACAAGAGAAAGAGGGAAGAGTCAGATTCACCGAAGTCTTCTTCACAAAAGAAAACTAACTCACAAAAAAGATTAGCACCTGTAGTGACTAAAACAACAACAAAGGAAGTTCTTAAACCAGGCATACTCAACTATGTTGAACGTGGAGGATCTGGTGGAGCGTCACAATCAGAGCTGTCAAAAAACTACTAACTCACACCGCTAACCAGAAACAAAACAAAAGAAAGAAAAAACAAAAAACAAATAAAATCAAACAACCAACACTAAAATGTCTCCCAGCACGGCTGGTCCCCGAGGGAGTACTAGACCAAAACCCTCCAACAAAAAGATCAAAAACAATCAAAATTGCAACTCTAAACACAAGAACCTTAAGAACACAAGAAAGCTTACTGGAATTAGAAAAGGCTCTACATAATATAAACTATGACATCTTAGGCATTAGTGAAATGAGAAGATTGGAAGAAAAAACAGTAGAATACAATGATTATTTATTGTTCCAAAAAGGTGAAACAGCAGGCCATAGGGGAGTAGGCTTTTTAATTAAAAAATCATTAAAAAACCATGTACAAGAGCTCATAGGAATCTCAGACAGATTAGCAATACTTAATATCACTTTATCAAGCTATAAAAAACCCTGGACAATCGTTCAAGTATATTCACCTACTGAGCTAGCATCTAAAGTTGACATAGAAGAATTCTACAATAATCTATCTGATATTGTGAAGAACTACCAGAAAAACCACCTTATAATAATGGGAGACTTCAATGCCCAGGTGGGTACGAGAGAAGTAGGAGAGGAATTAATAATGGGAAACTATGGTTATGGGAAAAGAAGTGAAAATGGACACAGACTAATTGATTTCTTATTACAAAACAATCTAACTCTGCTCAATTCGGTCTTCATAAAAAAAACCCAAAACCAAATGGACCTGGTTATCTCCGGATGGAAATTACAAGAATGAAATAGATTACATAATAAGTAACAAGCCAAAGTTTTTCAATGATGCACACATAATACAAAATTTTAATTTCAACACAAATCACCGTATGGTACGCTGCTGTCTAAAAAAGTATCCAACAAAAACACCAAGATTTAAAACAAAAAACACATTGCCACCAATAAATCACAGTACAAGTAAAACTAATCTCTCTTCTATAAAGCCCTTACTACAAATAGTAAACTCTGACATAACAATAATGGAGAAGTACAACCATATAGAGAAACAACTATCACAAATCAAGCAAGCTAATAAAACAAACGAAACAAAGTTCAGCATAAAAACAGCAGAGCTCCTAGAAGAAAGAAAAAAACTAATTGCAAATAAGGAAAACAGTAAAGAAATTCTCAATAAAATTTCAAATCTCAGCAAACAGATTCGGGAAAACATAAGAAAAGATAGGAAATCAAAGAGGATACAAAAACTAGAATACGAAATCCAAAGAACAGGGGGAACTAAAAAAGCCCTCAAGGAACTAAAGGAACATGGATTAGAATGGATTTCAAAAGTAAAAAATAAGGCCTCCAAACATGTGACAAAACGTACAGAAATCCAGAAGCTTGCCACAGACTACTACAAAACCCTTTACTCTAATATAGATGCTGACCAAGTAATAGAGACACCAAGTATTATTCATGAAAATGTCCCACCAATTCTAAATGAGGAAGTAAAAAAAGCTATTATGACACAAAAACTTGAAAAAGCCCCAGGCCCCGACAGTATATCAAATGAGTTGATTAGAGGAACGGCGGAAGAATTAAGTCCAGTTTTAACAAAATTATTTAATGATATTTTAAATACAGGCATCATTCCAAACCAATGGGGAGAATCACATATTATTCTTCTTCACAAAAAAGGAGATAAAGATGACATAGGCAATTATAGACCAATAAGCCTCATATCAAATGTGTACAAGGTTTTTGCAAAGGTAATTTTAGAAAGAATAACACAAACACTGGATGAAAATCAGCCCATTGAGCAAGCAGGCTTCAGAAAGAATTTCAGTACAATTGATCATATCCATACAATAAAGCAAGTATTAGAAAAGTATATTGAATTCCAGAAACCTCTTTATATTGCTTTCATCGATTATTCCAAAGCATTTGACAGTCTAAACCATAGATATATCTGGTCAAGCCTAAAGGAACAAGGAGTGGAAAACATCTATATAAACCTAATAAAAACCATCTACAGTAAGAGTAAAAGCTGCATAAAATTGGAATCAAAAGGGGTCCCTTTTTCTATAAACAGAGGCGTAAGACAGGGAGATCCATTATCTCCCAAATTGTTTAATGCTGTGTTGGAACATATATTTAGACAAATAGACTGGGATAAATATGGATTAAACATAAATGGAAGCCACCTTAACCACCTGAGATTTGCAGATGACATTATCTTATTGGAAGAAGATCCTAAGAAACTACAAAGCATGGTAGAATATCTAGCACTAAAAAGCAAAGAAGTAGGGCTAGAAATTAACACAATCAAAACAAAGATGATGACTAACTCTAAAGAGGTTAGGATAAACATTTTTGGTAACAACATTGATTATGTAAATGAATATGTCTACTTAGGTCAAATTATTTCCCCTGAAGATTCAATGTCCAAGGAAGTAAGCAAAAGAATAGCTTGAGGGTGGAGAAAGTATTGGTCCTTAAAGGAAATAATGAAGAACAAAGATATACCAATTTATATCAAAAGTAAGACTCTCAATACTTGCATTCTTCCTTGCATAACATATGGCTGTGAAACTTGGTCTCTTACTGAAACTCATAGAGAAAAATTAGCAAAATGTCAAAGGGCAATGGAAAGGAGCATGTTGGGAGTAAGACTTTGCGAAAAGATCAGACATTCAGACATAAGAAGACGAACAAAAGTCACAGATATACTGGCTCGTATAGATCATTTGAAATGGGGCTGGACAGGACACATGCTAAGATGTAAAAGCAATAAATGGAGTAAACAAGTGACTCTATGGTATCCAAGGGACGGAACTAGAAGAAAGGGCCGTCCAAAAACAAGATGGGCCGATGACATCCGTTTAACCTTAGGGACTGTGACCATACTGGACTAGAGTTGTGGAAGATAGATCCCAATGGAGAGAGTTGGAGGAGGCCTATGCCAAAAGGCACACCGAACTAAGGGACATATTATAGTTTGAACTTCTTAGTTCAAAATTTCCCTAAAGTCGGAATAAATGGCTAAAAAAAAAAAATAATAACCAAGAAAAAAAAAGTTATATAATTGCAAAAAAGTTTACATTAGGTAAGAAAAAAAAGATTTAGTTCCCATAATGATTATCTCTTTAAACATTATCAAATTGTACTGAAATAAATTAAAACGTTGATTGAAGAACTCTTTAAGTACTGCAGTAATTGAAGGGTACATTGCACAAGTACTAGTGGTATTTTCTTAGTAGTACTATATACAAAACATGTTTTGAAATTATTCAAATTTATAAACAGTCTAAATTATGTTATATAATATGTTACTTTTGAATTTAAGATAATGATATTGATCTTCAATGCATGCATATAAAATGATTGTATTAATATTTATTAGTTAAAACTTACTTTAGAAAAAAAATAATACAATCATTTTATGGCTGTCAATTTCTTCTTTTTGTATTTCAGGTAGCTCCCGCACCGGCCAGTCCGCCGCCACCAAGCACAATTATATTTGCAAGCTCGCAATGTCTCGCAATAATGTTGTAAAATGTATTAAATATGTTATATTAAAACCAATAGTTAGCAGTATAAATGTTAAAATTACTTTTAGTAGATATGCAATTGGTATTTTTTTTTTTTTTCGACAATAAAATTTATAAATGTTTGTCTTTCATTTCATCAACAAAATACACTTTGAATCTTAACAGTAAGTAGTGACATCTAACGTCATGTACGAAACGTCAAATGTCAAGTTCGAGTCTTGTCAAAAGTCTATAGAGTTTGGAGTCTATGGATATTGTCTCTATTGAGATAGGTTCTAGCGGATGTTAAAAATGTTGTTCTCCACCCAATCATACACGCACGCACTCTACATCAGTATATTATGTAATACGTATGTATGTACGTATATTTTATAGCGTTATATATATGTAATAATGACCGAAGAGTTGTGCTGTGTTCTATGGATGAGGCAACACTTGGGTCCTTTCCGTAATGTCGTTTCATGTGGTACTTTGAATGTATACAGTATTGAAACTAAATAATAGGTAGCTATATGAAATAATAAAACTTTGACGCTACATTATATTTTACTATGCCTACCTATCCTACTTTCATAAAACTCATAACACGTTATGTTTACTTTGCGTTGAGACAGAATGCTGTTAAATCATGACATACTGTTTCTCAAAGGTATTATAATTGTGTAATATTGGAAATAAACAGTTTTATTATTAATAACTAGCTTTGTTTTTTTATTATGTTTTCCATCAATACTAAACTTCACATGATCACTCGTTAAAACTTGATAAATTTCCTATAACTCATCAAATTGGATCAAGACGTTATTTTTTTATTTGTTGTTCAATATAATATTGTCCTTGGCTTACACGAAAATAAAATTTATGAACGAATCGACATAATATATTATGTCAATCAATCCTTTTCATTACTGACATTATCCTATATATTATTTACAATTAAAATACGGCATTTTGAGAATATTGTGGATCTTCTTGTCGATTCGAAATCTTAAATAAGCTTTTTTATTTTTTTATTTTAAGGGGGAGTTTACCGCATCGACGGAATGAGCATTAAATAAAACCATGAGCATTATTATTATTAGTATAAGGAAATTGTACTTTTTTTTTTGTTTTCGTCAATTTTCCAAGGTTATAATAGTTACTCTGCTATTAGAGACGGAGACAAATAAAAGTAATCGAAAACCGTTCTCGAGTTATAAGTGTTCGAAGAAATCCGACTTTGTTTTATATATAAGATCATATTTTGAGGCATTTATGGATAAAGAAAATATGTTGCATTATCGAAATAATAACGTAAACGTTTGTAAAGATATGATAATTTTGAAGATCATAACTGTAAATATATCGTATTGTATCAATTAAAATTGTCTTTTATTTTCTTACAACTTGTTACAACATAAAAGATAAAAATATACGGAAAAGTAATTTTACTAAACCAAATGTCGTTATTGTTTTTTTTTTTCAAACTTAAGTATGCTACCTTTTCGTAACTTATTTTTTTTTTTTCAAAACCTAACTTTTCTAAACCTATCATTTTGAAACCTAACTTCCTCAAACCTTACTTTTCCAAACCTAACATTTTGAAACTTAACTTTTCGAAACCTAACTTCCTCAAGCCTTACTTTTCCAAACCTAACATTTTGAAACTTAACTTTTCGAAACCTAACATTTTGAAACCTAACTTCTTCAAACCTAACTTCTTCAAACATAACTTTTCCAAACCTAACTTTTCTATACCTATCATTTTGAAACTTAACTTCCTCAAACCTTACTTTTCCAAACCTAACATTTTGAAACCTAACTTATTCAAACCTAACTTTTCCAAACCTAATTTTTCGAAACCTAAAATTTTGAAACCTAACTTCTTCAAACCTAACTTCTTCAAACCTAACTTTTCCAAACCATACTTTTCCAAACCTAAAATTTTGAAACTTAACTTTTCGAAACCTAACATTTTGAAACCTAACTTCTCCAAACCTAACTTTTCCAAACGTATCTTTTAGAAACCTAACATTTTGAGGAAGTAACGTTTCAAAATGTTAGGTTTCTAAAAGATACGTTTCCAAACGTATCTTTTAGAAACCTAACATTTTGAAACGTAACTTCCTCAAACCTCACTTTTCCACACCTAATATTTTGAAACGTAACTTCCTCAAACCTCACTTTTCCACACCTAATATTTTGAAACTTAACTTTTCGAAACCTAACATTTTGTAACTTAACTTGTCGAAACTTGTGAAACCTAACTTCTTAAAACCTAACTTTTCGAAACTTACATTTAGAAACCTAACATTTTGAAACCTAAATTTACGAAATCTAAAATGCTTAAACGTAAGTTTTTTTTTTTTTTTTTTTTTTTTTTTTTGTCGTGTTATAACCACAACGTTAAAAGCGTACTTTACCTTGAACTTTACCGTGAACTTTACCGTGGTGAACTTTACCGTGGTGAAATTTACCGTGAACATTACCGTGAACTTTACCGTGAACATTACCGTGAACTTTACCGTAAACTTTACCGTGAACTTTACCGTGAACTTTACCGTGAACTTTACCGTGAACTTTACCGTGAACTTTAACGTGAACTTTACCGTGAACTTTAACGTGAACTTTACCGTGAACTTTACCGTGAACTTTACCGTGAACTTTACCGTGAACTTTAACGTGAACTTTACCGTAAACTTTACCGTGAAATTTACCGTGAACTTTACCGTTAGGTTTGTCGTTAGGTTAAATTAGGTTAGGTTAGGTTAGGTTAGGTTAGGTTAGGTTAGGTTAGGTTAGGTTTTTTTTTTTTTTTTTTTTTTTTTTTTTTTTTAAATCAGGTTTTCCCCTAACGTGGTCAGGGTCTTTTTAAAACAATTTATATTGCTGTCTTTGTAAATTTTGAGTCTTTTGAATGTTTATTTAGGTAACATTGCTTTATGCATTAAAATTTTCCGTGACGTTATAGATTTTCCATATTTGATTTTCATTTATTTTGATATAGTTTCTAAGTTATTCGATTTAAAAGTTTTATAATATTAAGTTTAGGTGTTGTCGCAAAAAGAAGGTTAGGTTAGGTTAGGTTAGGTTAGGTTAGGTTAGGTTAGGTTAGGTTAGGTTAGGTTAGGTTAGGTTAGGTTAGGTTAGGTTTTTTTTTTTTTTTTTTTTTTTTTTTTTTTTTTTTTTTTTTTTTTTTTTTTTTTTTTTTTTTTTTTTTTTTTTTTTTTTTTTTTTTTTTTTGTATTTCTAAGCCGAATCCTCTGACATGGAAAATCAGAGACCTTGTCTTGCTTGAGAAATTACTGCTACTTTATTGTGAACCGGAAGGGTTTTATTATTTTCTACTGCTATCTTTATTTCTAGCTATTATTATTGCTTGAATAATGCTGAAATATATAGCTTCATTATAAGGTGCAATTACTATGCCAGTATAGGAAGATACATTTTAAGTGGTAATCTAATTAACTTATCTAGGTACTTATACATTTGTCTATATTTACTTGTGAATGTTTTAGAGATTTACGTAATATTATGTCTTATTTGATATCTATCTAAGTTACAACTTATTTATATTAACTATACTATTTTTTACAAATTAATTTCTATGATTTACAGTGTAGTTGTATTTTAGTCTTAATGAATTACTTCTATCTATTTAGTTATGAGGTAAGTGGGGTTTTATGTTTACTAGTAAGCGATTTACGATTTTACATTTCGGATTTTAACCATATTCTTAGTTCTTAACTTGTATATATTTTCTTAATGATGTGCATGATGTAATTTACTTTTAAACAATGAACTTGTAACTGTGTCTTCATTTTTTAAACATGTCGACAGTATTGCTTGCATTATAATAGTACTATGAGTTATCGCAGATAACTCAGTATCTATTCAAAGACATGATTGTACAGAGTAATATTGCCTATGACTTAATTATATTATAATGTACATAGTATATATTAACCATAATATATATATATACTTATTTTCTTACTGACTAATTATTTGCTAAAGTACTGATTTTTTTTTTTTTTTTATTTTTTTTTTTTTTTTTTTTTTTTTTTTTTTTTTTTTTTTTTTTTTTTTTCCAGTACTGTGATTTTCTATTTTTTTACTTACTCTAGTTGGGTTAAGATGGTGTAAATGAGGTGTAGTGTTTTGAGGTTGTGTTGTTTGATTTTAGCTTTTTCGACTTCTATGCGGCTGGATTTAAGCAAATCTTACCTCCTGAACATCGTTATGATGTTCTGCGCTTTTCGAGTCTGATGCTAGTTTTTAATCTGCTAACAATAGGCGACACTTGACCTTGCTAGGGCATCCCATTTCTGTCTAACTGGGCATTTCATGTCAAAGGCGTTATGGTCTGTTGCGTGCAATTTAGCGTGTAGGCAGTTTCGGCAAGAAGGTGCTTCTCCTGCCATCTTGCTAGGGCACTGGTCCCTCATATGTGGCCCGGCACAGTGGCTGCACAGGTCGATGGTTTCTGTGCACCATTTTTTGCCGTGGCCAAATTGTAGACACCTGGAACATTGCACCAGCGGTGACAGGTCGTATACCGGAACTCGGTATATGTCTACGTACATTTTTGATGCCGTTGTAAGCTTTTTCCACACAAGAGGTGAAACCTGGAGAACCACATGGCTCTCATGTGGATTTCTTGCTTTGCGTCTATGTCGCACTTTTATCCTAAATTCCTCATCTGGGATGTCTTGTACCAGTTCGTTGTTCTGTATTTTGACTGCGTTGACTAATTCCTCGTCCGTGATACTTTTATTGATGTTTCTAACTATTACTAGTGGGTCTTTGTTTAATTTTTCTTCAATCCTAAATTTTTCTTTCTCTAAAACTGTTTTTATTTCTTCAAAATCTTCCTTACTTTCGCTACCGATTAATATTCTTTGGTCTTTTACCTTCCTTAGTTTCGATACTTTTAGCCCTTTTTCTTTTGCCTTAAGCACCTTCCTCACTTTTGTTATGACATCCTCGCTGGTGTCGGCTATGTCCTCCGTGCCCACAAGTAGGCAACGGGTTGGTTTAGGTTGTTGGATTGATGCCACTTCGGCGTAAGTTCTTGGTGGTGTTGACTCTTGTTGTTGTTTATTGCCGGTTCCTTCGTTTTCCATTGTCTTCAGTTCTTTGATCTCCGTTTGGGTCTCTATGGCTATGGTATTTAGTTTAGCAAAGTCTTCCTCTAGTTTGATCTGACCGTCGCTTATCATCTGTATGTTCTCTACATTTATATCAGCGCTTTCAATTATTTTACCTTCCAGTCTTCTAATGTTGTCCACGATATCCTGGTTTCTTTCCCCGTGAAGTAGCAGTCCGTCCATGTATTTATCGCCGAAATCCATGATTCTTTTGTCGATTTTCACATAGTACTCTTCTAACTGGGGTTTAATAGTCATTATCTCTTGTTCGAGTTTTTCGCACGACGTGCACCTATCCACGATCCTTTCTGTTACTTTTTGGCCCGCCTGTCTTACTTTGTCCATTTCTTCGTCCATCTCTGACAAGGTTTGGACAACCTTGTGGACTATTTCTTTCAGGGCATCTGCTTTCTCCGCGATTTTATCCTTGATGCTCCGCTTTATATTTCCCGATATAGATAGTTGGTATTTTATATCTTTAACGTGTCTTCCAGTCTCCTCGTATAGCTTCCTATACGAGCATGTTTGGGTTTCAGGAGGCGGAGACGCTCTCGTTGGCTTAGGTGGTGTGGGTATTCGCGAATCTGTAGATGTTCGTGCTGGTGCCTGAGATGTGGATGGTTTGATGTTTTTCGGCGTATGATACATGTTTAGGATTGGCTTACGTCAAAATGTAAATGTGAAGTATAATGTAGAGTCGGGTGTATAGAGCCCGACTGTCTGTAGGAGTCAATTTAAAGTTTATATACAAAAATTTTTTTCAAAAAGTCAATTTTACAAAACTTAAAAACTAACTTACTAACTAACTTACTAACTACAGGTCTGGGAGACCTAATTCTGTAGAGGGGAGTTAGGTTTTGTGGCGCTCTTTCGTTTGAGCCCAAACTCGGTATCTCTAGGTCAATTTTTGGCAAAGTTATTGAATTTAATAATTTAGGGGTTGATTCTAGGGTTGCTATTGAATAATTTTGAAATTTTAATTTTGAATATTTGTTATTACCGGATTTTCTAAGCTCTAAATTTTTTGCGAAAAAATCGTAGGACACAGTTCCTGAAAAACGGGTTTTTTCCGGGTTTTTACAGGTTTTTTCCCTGAAGGGGTTGTTTTAAAAATATGAACCCTAGTGTGTTGGATGCAGTAGCTGAAGACCTTTCACCCGACACCAAGATTACCAAAATCGGTTCAGTACTTTCCGAGAAAATCAATCTTCTGTCCGAGGGGGGGGTATCTTCTGGGGGGGGGGGGGTTTCGTGGGTCGACGATTGGCGGGGTCGAAAATTTTTAGTTGTTAGGAATGGGGTGAGGGGTCCACTCGCCAAATTTGGGATTTTGGGGGGGAGAGTGGGGGGGGGGTGGGGAAGGGGTGTGGACTCGAACAAAAGCACAAAAAACAAAAATGCGATAAAATAAGTTATAGAAATTTTTCCGAAATTCTGGTATGCGGGTTCGATTCCCGTCCCAGACCTATACCTAAAACTATAATATAAATAATTTCCCTAAATCTATAAAGATATGTCAAAGTCGAGAAAATTCCCGAATCCCAGATTTTCTAATAAATTTAATAGGTTCAAAAACCTATGTCAATAGGGTCGAAAATATTAAGTTTAATAATTTATATACAAATTCGATTCGAACTTTACCAACAAAATTAATAGATTAAAAAATCTATGTCACTAAGGTCGAAAATACAATAGAAGTCAATTTTAATAATATATTTTATAATCTCGAGACTAACTTGGCACTTTAAAGTTCGAGAACATTCGGGAATCTTCCGGAACTTTCTCGATTCAATAGAAGAAACAATTTAATAATATTATAATATTTACAATACCGCTCGAACTTGGCAATCTTATATGCGAACAAGCTCCTCCCACTAACTAATATAATTTAAAATTGAACATTTTTTGTACGTTGAAATATTAATTAATTACTAGATCTAAAATGATGCGACTTTTGTTGGGCCAAAAATTTTTTATCTTTATTTAATGCAATTTTCTATTATATACCGTATTTTAATTTTTAATTTTCAAGAATTTTTGGAAATTTTTAATATTTTTGAATTTAAATTGTGTGAAAAATAAAAGATTTTTACCTGAACAAATTTTTAAGATAATTTTAATTAGTTATTGTCTAAAAGTTCCGAATACTATTTTCCTAAATTTTTGACTTATTTTGAAAATATGAAAATTTTAATCAAAAATAAATTCTTCAACGTACAAACAATCTTACAATCAATAATCTATATATGGAAACTTACGTAAAAAATATCTAATCTTAAATGTTCATGAACTTTTTCCTTAAAAAATATGAACACCAATATCTCAGGATCCCCTGAACGGATTT